>CM042321.1:3536020-3798520 GCA_023566125.1 Zingel zingel | reverse complement strand
AAAATCTGCCTGCCTCTATGGGAATCTAACATAGGGGTGTACTGACTTATGCTCCTGTATTTTAAATAAGAACATTTATTTATTTATGATACATTATTCATTCACAAAGAAAATGGGTGTCCTTAAAGGTTGGATTGTTCCTATTTTTTTTTAATTAATGCATTAAGATCAAATTCCAAAAGATGGATTTTTATTCCTCTTTTTAGTCAACTTTAGCATGGGTGTGTAAACTTATGCAAGCCGCTGTAGATCCGATCTGAAATGCAGTTGACCCGAACAAACATCCCGCAGCCGCTTGATGCACTATCAACTAAAAAATAAGCAGCAAACTTAACATTAAGATCCTACAAACAG
This sequence comes from Zingel zingel, assembly GCA_023566125.1. Lineage (NCBI taxonomy): Eukaryota > Metazoa > Chordata > Actinopteri > Perciformes > Percidae > Zingel > Zingel zingel. The sequence goes on along the minus strand of CM042321.1, from coordinate 3,798,166 downwards.
GTACAGTCATAGCAACTAATTCCACAAATGTGAATGCTTCAAAGACTCATTTATAAAAGTAATTTCTTTAGTTTAACCTTCTGCTAAAACAATAAAATATTCTGTACAAGTACATGACAATGATAAACAGACTCAGATACATCTGTGAATCAAACACCAAAACATTTCCTCAGAGATGAATGGACCCCCAAAGACCTCTAGAGAGATAACTAAGTAAACTACAATGTTTAATATCTGAATTTGTGGCCAAGAGTGCAAGTCGTAAACGGCCTCGAGGACCAAAGGCTGTATTACAGAACATGTGTATGTTAATTAGGGTTAGGAGCTGATTTAGGACAAACGCCGTTACAGATGAACAGTTCCTAAGTGGATGTTCCTATCCTAACTTAAGAGAGGAAAGGTGTATTACACAAGCATCCTAACTTCCCAAAATCTTAAAAAGGTGCCCTGCCACACAAAACCGTTCTTACTTTTTTACTTACTTACTTTTTTAAATATGTTAGGTCCATATGTGTTTGTGTTATGTGGTGAATGTGAAAATGAACTGCTACCTCCTCTGTCAGCTCTAGCCACTGAACAGAAATAATCAGAGAAATCAGGCCAATTCCAAAAGCTGGTCAGTCTGACGTGGTGTTGCCTGAGCTCATTACTATTCATGAGCTCGACCAGTTGCATTGGGTAAAGGATGCTGATAGCCAGGCTCTTATTGGCTAGCTGTTAGCCAATCAGAGTCAAGCAGCTTAGCTCGTTGAATATTAATGAGAACTGGCACAAATAGAGCTGAGTTTTCCTGCAGGCTTTCTATACCACGCTAGAATGGCTTGAAACAAGTTAACCAAGGCAGTTTTTCCACAAAGAATGTTACAGAGTCCATGGTAGGACTTCAGACATTACCACAAAGTAATGAAATACATGTGGCAGGGCACCTTTAAACAAACCAACTTTAGGATAACCCATCCCAAGACTTAACAATAGAAAGTTTCTGTAATACGGCCCCTGGTTCAGACCACCGATGTTAACTTGTTCACAGCAAGAAAAAAGCCCTGTTTACACCTGGTATTAACAGGATTTGTATCTGGAAAATGACATCCCAGCCACGGGTCTTTGTATTTACAGCTGGTATTCAAATGCATTCTTTCTCCATTAGCTGCTGCTATTCTTCAACAAAAACAGGCCCAATTAACCAGAAATGCACACATTCTGCGTAATTTAGTCTTCGGGTAACATTTTAAATATGACAGTGAGGAATAGTACAAAGAGAAACCACCACAGTGAGCTGAAAAGAGCTGCAGGTGACAGGCCAAAAGGCAGATTTATGCTTTTGCGTCAAATCGACGCCGTAGGTACATACGTAGGTACATACGTAGGTACGTGGAGACACCGACCCAGCACCGCAGCCTGACCTCTCAAAGAATGTAACTACACGTCGCGGCGACACATGTCGCTCGGACTCGGCAGCATTGCAGTTCCCCCCGACTCATTTCCTGGTTCTTCTCCATGAACAACATGAAATCAAGGAGAGGTTTAACTTCTCCTGCTACAGACTTCGCACCTCGGTCAGAAAGCACAGGGGAGACACTTTGTTTCTCTCACTATGACTCTAGAGTCACAACTCACAACGTCACTCTCTCACTCGCTCTACCATAAACACAACAGTCCTTGGTAACAGCAATCCTCCTTTTGAGAAGCTCTTACCAGCTTGTGGCTGCCCTGAACCTGCCGCGACGTGACAACAACATCCTGTCGGTCTACACACAGGATTACACAGCCACATATGAGAGTATAATCACAGATAAAAGGATTGGAGGTAAGTCTGTTGTGACAGGTTATATTATGTAAACTCATCCAATGGTTTAACCTGTTATCTAACCTGGAATAGTGTTCATAGAAAAGATAACTGGGTCTTTAAAACAACAAATGACTCCAGAAACAAGACACACAAATCTCGTGTCAAACTGAAAACAGGAAGTATACTGCACATCTTACTCAATATTACTGCTACACTGGCACTTGGATTGAACTTTCCCACCATCAAAGAAGTGTTACAAAGATTTAAACTTAACACTGATTCAAACTGGGAATTTTTGCAATTTGAAAAGAAGAGTCCCGCACACTGACCATTACGCAAGCAATAATTTATTATATAGACCAGAGAAGGTCTGAGACCGAAACGTTGCATTTTTCTAAATAAATTATTGCTTGCTTAATGGTCAGTGTGCGGGACTCTTCTCTAAGCTTTTTATCTGCTACTTTTGATCATATCCTACGCACCTGCCCGACAAAAGAGGTGTGCAAAAAAGCTTTCTTACGTTGCAATTTGAAAAGAACAAACAATTCAATTCATTTTTGAATGTATGAACATACAAATGTATTCTGGAAGAGACATGCAGCAAAGGGCCGCAGGTCGAACTCGAACCCCCGGGCCGCTGTGGCAAGGACCGAGCCTTAGAACATGGGGCGCATGCTCACCAGGTGAGCTGAGTTTTTAAAACTACAGTTATAGTTAACCTTCAGCACTGACTTAATGTACGGCCCTTTGGAATCTGGGAGAAACACTGATGATCCATAATCCATCTTATTTTTATGTTACAAACTGTCAACTGGTCGAAATGACAGAGTTTTGGGCCCACATGTACCATATGTGGTCGTGCGAGCTAGAGAGTGAATGAAGAGAGGGAGCGGCGTTAGAACAAAGCAGAACATCAGAGACGTAAAACGTTTTCGCCGTTTCATCTCTACTAGAAATGTAGCTGCAGCAAGCATCTCACTATCACTAAAATGATCCACGTTCATATTTTAAGACGCAACAAATGATATATCCTGCTACAAACAAGCCTGAAAGAACAGAAGAGCCGTTGCTCTTCTGTTCTGGAGATGATGCATCGTCTCATTGGTGTAAGCTAGTAGTTCTGCTCGACATTATGTCTTGATGTCATGTTATATTTTCTACTTGTCATAATGTCTTGATGTCATGTTATATTTTCTACTCGTCATAATGTCTTGATGTCATGTTATATTTTCTACTCGTCATAATGTCTTGATGTCATGTTATATTTTCTACTCGACACGATGTCTTGATGTCATGTTATATTTTCTACTCGTCATAATGTCTTGATGTCATGTTATATTTTCTACTCGTCATAATGTCTTGATGTCATGTTATATTTTCTACTCGACATAATGTCTTGATGTCATGTTATATTTTCTACTTGTCATAATGTCTTGATGTCATGTTATATTTTCTACTCGACATTATGTCTTGATGTCAGGTCATATTTTCTACTCGACACGATGTCTTGATGTCATGTTATATTTTCTACTCGTCATAATATCTTGATGTCAGGTCATATTTTCTACTCGTCACGATGTCTTGATGTCTTGATGTCATGTTATATTTTCTACTCGTCATAATGTCTTGATGTCAGGTTATATTTTCTACTCGTCATAATGTCTTGATGTCAGGTTATATTTTCTACTCGTCACGATGTCATGTTATATTTTCTACTTTATGGTCCAGACAATTTGACCTAGATTGTGCAACTCCTCATCATACTTGGGAGAGAACTGAATTTCATTTGAGCTTCTAGCAATGTAACATGTATCTGATTAATTGTATCTTCTGTATTTTTGTTGTAATGAACTTTGCATCAATAAAATAAAAACATAAAAAGTACTACATTTGCACTATATTTAGTGTTGATTACAGGACGTGCAGCCTCACTGTCTCAGTGCACTTTGGTTACTCAGAAGAGATAACCGTTCTTATCAATACCTTACGTTTTATAAACCGTGATTAACCTTTGCTTCTGGTAAACCAGCATGCAGCATTTCATTTCCCAGTATCTGGCAGAAGAACTGGGTAGTTTGCAGGAGCAGACTAGCCAGTTCTTGTTCTTGCTCATGTTGTCTATTCAATAGCAAAACTGAAAACATCACTTCCTGTGCAGCCAGCAGGACCTACTGTACAAGACAGAGAGTGTTTACAACTTGGAAAACTTCTCTCCAGAGGAATGACTTCCTGATGGAGCAAACTTAGATAAATCAAAAATGTTATGTATATAAGGGGAACGGCTTTTGTGATTTCAAGAGAAGGAGATTTACAATGAGATGACATTTACAAATGCAATGATAAATTAATCGACAACAAATGAAGGTGCAACTTTCGGTAGTCGATTTACCCTTTTAGTCACTTTTGAAGCCAAAAAACCCCCCCAAAAAAACAGCATTATCTGGTTCAAGCATTAAATAGTCAGACAAAACAAGCTATCAAAATAGAGCTTTGTGGGCCGCGGGAAGTTTTAACAAGTATCATTTTTAATTTTCTGATTTCTTATAGACAAACAATAATTCCCTGCTCAATCAATAATGAAAATAATTGTAAGTTTCAGCCCAAGAAAACTCTGCAACTGACTGAAATAAGTCGAGTAAAGCTGCCAAAGTCCATCAAGTAGAAAACTACAAACATTAAGATTAAACATGAATTTTAACAAGGCTAATCAAGGTTGCTTATCTAGGAACATCCCTTAAGAATCATATACCTTCGCTGTTATTTCCTTTAAAAATGACAATTCCGGTGCAAAATGAAGCTAGGGCTATTAACAGATGTGTCCCTGTGCCCCGAATACTAGCGTTGTAAGCTAATCGGCGGTCCGCGCTAGCTACAAACGCATTCAATTAGCATGAAAACATGTCCCAGAGAACGACAGAGTGGGTACACATCTGTTATTAACCCCTAGGTTCGTTTTATGCCGGAGTTGTCCTTTAAGTCTGGTGTTAATAAGCTGATAACAATAAAAACTTTCTGGATAAATGAACTGAGAATGATACAGGTTTTCCCATGGTGCTACTCTCAAACCTTTAAGGACCGGTTTCCATACTCTCTCTCTGGTATGCAGCAACAGTGAGAACTATTTCCTCAGCTCATCACAACCGCCTCCAAACACAGAAACAGATTGGAAACCACAGTGATCTGGGGGCCGGTCCGGGATAATAATCACAGTAATGACAGTTACTACACCAACTTGCTCTCTCTCTTACTCTGAAATGCCAGGCTTGTGTGTGTAATAAGGGCTGCACAAAGGGAATAATTATAAGTTAGATTACCTTAAAAGTCCCACTTAGGGCGCCTGGGTAGCTCACCTCGTAGATTGTGCGCCCATATATAGAGGTTTACTCCTCGACGCAGCGGCAGTGGGTTCGACTCCGCCCTGCGGCCCTTTGCTGCATGTCACTCCCCTCCCCTCCCCCCTTTCATGTCTTCGGCTGTCCTATCAAAATAAAGGCCTAACATGCCCAATATCTTCCAGTGCTGGGACGATGTGTTTTTGAATTTGTCCCGATTCCATTCTTTCACGATACACGGGTGCCGATTGGATTTGTATTGACATTTTCATTTATTGTGATTCTAGAAGTATAGTATGGCAATTTTATTTTTCTTCGTTAACAAAAAACTAAAGTTGAATGATACACTTCTAGAGACAATATATCATGAGACATTTCTAAATTGTTTTCTAAGAGAGGAGACACACCAGCCCGATAATCGGCCGTCGGACCGTCTGGCGAGGTCGGGGACTCGAGTCTGTTCGGTGTGTTCCGTGCCGTCGGCCGTCCGAGGAGCCGTCGGCCTTCATTTGGGCCGACCCGACATGTTCAGTCGGAGACAGGGCAGTCGGGACTCACCTGGGAATGGGGAGCGGATGAGCCTCTCAAAATCTGATGAAGATCTTTTAAACTGACCTTTGTTGATCTGAGATGAAGACAGATTCAGTGACTGCACGGCCTATTTCTCTCTTAACATGTTCTCAGAAACACGTTTCGGTGAACTATTTTAGTCCAATATGAGATCGTATTCTGAACGATCCGCCATGAGAAAAAAGACCCACGTGACGCGTTCGTCCAATCAGCTGCCGGTTTTCATTTTCTGGGAAACAACACAGAGCAGCGCCGCCTGCTGCTATGGGGACATATTACGTTGCGCAGAGCGTACGCTCAAGTCGGCGTCTCTTCGGTGTGTTCTGAAGCACGTTTTGGACCTCGGGGACCCGACTGATCAGTCCGACTGGCTTTTCTGCCGACGGTCGGCCGTCTGGTTGGTGTGTCAGGGCCTTAAGAAGAATGCACGTGTTAGTCAGTCAGTCAGTCTGACATTTATTTTTTATTTCTAAAGAACATAACATGGATATTCTGCATTTTCTGTTTTCGCTCCGTTTCGCCGGAAACGGATATGATGTAGTAGCCGTCGGCAGTACCGTGTAACAGAAACTTTTGGGCGAATCATTGGTTTAAAAAAATAAATAAAAATAAATAATTGATTTTAGGGAAAAAATTTGATCTAAAAATCGTCGCAAAAAAAAAAAAATACATATTTTTTCCCCCCACCCCTAATATCTTCCAAGGAAAAACTGCATAGATACGACAAACAAACAAGACATCATGGACACATCTGCAAAGATAAAAGTACAATAAACATTTCTCAGAGCATCTAAGAGCAAAACATAATTAATTATACGAGCACACAAAGCTTTTAAGTCTCAGTTTTTAGCTCCTAGAAGCTTAGAAATTAGAAAAAAGGCTTTCAGTGATTTCCAGCAGTCGCTCCCTGCAGACCTTAAGCGGTCTTCAAAACACTGACCGGCGCAATGATGAAACTATTTTCCATTTTAAAAATGTCCCGTCAGCATGACTACGGCTTCCGTTAGGAATGAAGTTTTTACTCTAGTAGTAAGTAGTAAAATTACGTTATCAGAGATGCACCGATTGGCCAGCTGGTGACCGGAATTGGCCAATTTTCATGTGACCAGCCGGTAGGTCTGACATATGCCGGTCAAATGCTGTAAATAAATAACATTGTAAAGGCTACCATACATGATGCGTAGGAATTATATATAGGCTAGCAAATAATAACAATAAACCCACTATTAATGACATTATCTTAATGCAGTGTAACTACTGTAGCATGTAAATAATGTACACAAAATACAAACGTGAGCAAGAGTGTTCAACAATTGCCATTATATCGAATCAACAGCCACGTGCAGAACACAAACAACGACATCACCGGCTAACCATGAACTCACAACATAATGTATATGACTTACAGTTCTCAAGGATGCACACACAATTGCCATCTCCACTGGCTAGACAGCGAGTCTCTCCCCCCCACCCCCTCTCACTTCTCCGCCGGGTGGTGCGTGTGAAGCGCGTGTCCGCGCTATTCTCCGACATGCACTCTAACCATCACTGCTTATAGACGGCCTTTTGTACAAATGCAGTACCTGTTTTCCCTGTTTTCAAACATAAGTTGCTAAATATATCACATTTCTTTTGTTGGATATTGGATGTGAAATGAAGGAAATGGTTCCAACATTGCACTTTAGATGTGTGTGAATTTCCCACGCCAGGAGTCATTTATATAGTTCTATTTTATAGTGATTGATTATCTGTTGAAAATCTTTTCTGTGTTCTATGCAAAATGTAAAATGTTCTATTAAAGAAAAGATAGAAAATAAATATTTGTGTGCGCTAAATCGTGTATCGGCTAAAATCGGTTTCGGCCTAGAAAATTGGAATCAGTGCATCTCTAGAAGTTAGTCAGCTTTTAACCAAAAAGATCGGGAATTTAGTCTGCACAATTCCAGAAAAAATTAAAAGTGACCGTCATTAGTTCATCAGTAGAGTCCGTGAGGTAACATCTTCAAATGTTGTCTCTTTAAAAACCCCAAAGTTATTACATTTACAAAGATATAAAAACAGAGCAAAGCAGCAACTCTTAACAGGAACCAGAACATTTAAAGTTATTTATCAAGAAGACCTGCCAAACTATTAATTGATAATACAAGAACTTTCTCAGTCAACCAGTAGTTTCAGCTTTAGTCAAATAATACGAACTAAGGTTTGCTCTAGAGCCCGACAGATGAAGGATTTTTAAGGCCGATATCGATACAAATATTTGGCGATTTAAAAATCCGATATTCTGATATATCGGCAGTAGGGCTGCAACGATTATTTTCATATTATTTTCAGAAATCAGAGTGTTGCCAACAGCGACGTTGTAGAGCGCCCTCTGGTGGACAAACTATGCAACGCCAACACTCAGAACAGGGTTGAAAGGGGTTTCGTCCGTATTTTTTAAATATTCACTTATCGGCCATTATAAATGCCGATACCGATAGTTTGAAAAATGCCTAATATCGGCCGATAATATCGGCTCTAGTTTGCTGATTTATTGACAAAATATTATGCAAACTGGCGTCACTGCAAAAGCAAAAAACTAAACAACAAAAGTCTTCACAGCAAATTCAAGTCACCGGAATAATGACTGCCTCCGGTGACTCCAAGACCCTGAAATTGGTACGAAAATCCTTTTAAAAATTTGAGAATTGGGATACTTCAGCTGCAGCTGTTTTTGTTCAGACTGCAGTGCCAAAATAAATGCTCTCTGGGGACTTTATCATCGTAACAACTTTCAGTCCCAAAGCATGACAACTGTGTTTGGAGTTTGAATTACGTTTGAAGAAACCCATAGGTCCAAACATATTTGAATATCTATTTCTGCAAATTATGTCCAATAAGGGGGCCAATGAGATAATTCTCGATCAATCGATTAGTTGTTTGGTCTCTAAAAAGGTCAGAAAATGGTGAAAAATGTGGATCAGTGTTTCCCAAAAATCCAAAGAAGACGTCCTCAAAGGTCTTGTTTTATACACAACTCAAAGATATTCCGTTTACTGTCACAGAGGAGAGAAGAAACTAGAACAATATTCATATTCAACAAGCTGGAATCAGAGAAGTTTTGACTAAAACCGATTAATTGATTAGTTGGCAATTCATTTAATAGTTGACAATTAGCCTAATCGATACATCTTTGCAGCTCTAGAAATAGGTGGAATTCAGTCTAAATATCTACCCGCATTAGTCAAGACGTTACAAACACAAATATCATGCAGCACTATTCAAAACATATGTAAATATATGTGTAAATAAGTAAAGTTAAATCAAATATTGGTTTGTGTTCATTGCCTTAGTGCCCACTTGAAAGATTAAGATAAAATGGGTTAGTAGAGCTGTCAACTATTAAATTAATCGCCAACTATTTTATATCGATTTGAGTCATTAAGTCAAACTTCTCTGATGTCAGCTTGTTAAATGTGAATATTGTTCTATTTTCTTCTCTCCGCTGTAAACTGAAGATCTTTGAGTTGTTGATAAAACAAGACATTTGAGGATGTCATCTTGGGCTTTTTGGGAAACACTGATCCACATTTTTCTGACATTTAAGAGACCAAACAACTAATACATTAATCCAGAAAATTATCCACAGAGTAACTGAACAATGAAACTAATCGTTTGCATATTGGAGTCTGACTGGAGGCTTGCTGGCTCAGTGAGCAGTGAATAATACAACTACCTCTCAGGCTGCAGAGTGTTTCTGGTCTGGGGTTTAAACACACACAAACAACCTGAAGTGGCACAGCGTGGAGCTCAGTGTGTTCAAAAAAACAGGACTGACAGGAGTTTCCGAGGAATGTGCTCCAAACAGACCTCCATCCGTTTCCCTCATTCCACGAGTTCAAATAAACCCAACAGGTAGCAGAAAGCTATGACTCGAGTTCTGGCTTTAGTTTGACATTTTCCGTCCCTTTATGGTTGACTCAGGGTGTTTCTGCGTGCACCATGAAAACAGTCTTTAAAAATCACTTTATCCTTCAAATTCGCCCACTCCTTTACAATCCAAAACAGCAGTACAAGTTTTTGTAGCCTCCGGTTTTTTTCACTGCTGTTTGGATGTCCTCAAGGTAACTGTGAAGAAGCTCCAGGCAGAATATTGTCAAAATATAATACAAGAGTTCAGTGTTTTGTATTAATTATGTCCACAATAATTTATTATCCATTCTAAAATAATGGCGAGGAACTAAAGCCTGGAGGTATGTCTTCAAATTGCTTATTTAATCTGATGATAGTCCACTAATTACCGTCAAGGTCCGCAGCATGTGAGCATATTAAGCCTCAACTCAACACAGGAAAGTAAGTTAAGATTTACTTTAACACTTTTGAAAAACTAAAGTTGCAAAGTGCTTCACAATGAAAGCAAGCATTACTTCCGCTATAGACATTTAGCAGAGGCACATCGCCGCTACTAAATTCTTCCCAGACATGTATAGCTCATTGACATGATTTTATTTAAATCGAAAAAGTCTCGAAAAAAATCTTCTCATTTACAGTTTGGTTGACATAAAGTCAGGAAAAATGTTCAGCCATCAAATGAAAAAAAGCGCCCAAAAGGTCAGAAAAAGTGACAGAAATGTTAAAAAAAAAAGCCTCAAAAACATCGGAAAAAGTGACAAAAATGGAAGAAAAAGCATCAAAAATGTCGGGAAAAAAGTTAATTGAACCTAAACTGATACACGGGCCGGATCAAAATCCACAAGGTGCCAGCCAGCCTTGCGTTTGACACATGTACTAAATCATACAAATATTCACATTAATGCTTCTGTGAATCACTTAAACCTCCAGAGTTTAATACTTTCACTAAATCTTTATTTAACATCAGTTTCTTCTGTACTTTCTCTTCCAAACTATCCTTCTTTTGAAGGAAGCCCCAAAAAAAGGCTGATTGGAGAAACGGTAACGGGTTCTTGCTGTCCAATCAAACCACTAAAAATGCAAAAATGCATGAAACATACAAACACCTGTTGTTATCAGACCATTCAACAACCCTTCACACCTTTTTTTAAATGTGCGTTTCCATTTCCAGGCAAGGAAATGAAGTACAGTAGCAGTCCACTGACCCACTCCCGCTGGGTCCAACGTTGGCGGTCCGCTGACCCACTCCCGCTGGGTCCAACGTTGGCGGTCCGCTGACCCACTCCCGCTGGGTCTAACGTTAGCGGTCCACTGACCCACTCCCGCTGGGTCCAACGTTAGCGGTCCACTGACCCACTCCCGCTGGGTCTAACGTTAGCAGTCCCCTGACCCACTGCTGCTGGGTCTAACGTTAGCAGTCCCCTGACCCACTGCCGCTGGGTCTAACGTTAGCAGTCCCCTGACCCACTGCCGCTGGGTCTAACGTTAGCAGTCCGCTGACCCACTGCCGCTGGGTCTAACGTTAGCGGTCCGCTGACCCACTCCCGCTGGGTCCAACGTTGGCGGTCCGCTGACCCACTGCCGCTGGGTCTAACGTTAGCGGTCCGCTGACCCACTGCCGCTGGGTCTAACGTTAGCAGTCCGCTGACCCACTGCCGCTGGGTCTAACGTTAGCAGTCCGCTGACCCACTGCCGCTGGGTCTGACGTTAGCAGTCCGCTGACCCACTGCCGCTGGGTCTAACGTTAGCAGTCCGCTGACCCACTGCCGCTGGGTCTAACGTTAGCAGTCCGCTGACCCACTGCCGCTGGGTCTAACGTTAGCAGTCCGCTGACCCACTGCCGCTGGGTCTAACGTTAGCAGTCCGCTGACCCACTGCCGCTGGGTCTAACGTTAGCAGTCCGCTGACCCACTGCTGCTGGGTCTAACGTTAGCAGTCCGCTGACCCACTGCTGCTGGGTCTAACGTTAGCAGTCCGCTGACCCACTGCTGCTGGGTCTAACATTAGCAGTCCGCTGACCCACTGCTGCTGGGTCTAACGTTAGCAGTCCACTGACGTTAGCAGTCCGCTGACCCACTGCTGCTGGGTCTAACGTTAGCAGTCCACTGACCCACTGCTGCTGGGTCTAACGTTAGCGGTCCGCTGACCCACTGCTGCTGGGTCTAACGTTAGCAGTCCGCTGACCCACTGCTGCTGGGTCTAACGTTAGCAGTCCGCTGACCCACTGCTGCTGGGTCTAACGTTAGCAGTCCGCTGACCCACTGCCGCTGGGTCTAACGTTAGCAGTCCGCTGACCCACTGCTGCTGGGTCTAACGTTAGCAGTCCGCTGACCCACTGCTGCTGGGTCTAACGTTAGCAGTCCGCTGACCCACTGCTGCTGGGTCTAACGTTAGCAGTCCGCTGACCCACTGCTGCTGGGTCTAACATTAGCAGTCCGCTGACCCACTGCTGCTGGGTCTAACGTTAGCAGTCCACTGACGTTAGCAGTCCGCTGACCCACTGCTGCTGGGTCTAACGTTAGCAGTCCACTGACCCACTGCTGCTGGGTCTAACGTTAGCGGTCCGCTGACCCACTGCTGCTGGGTCTAACGTTAGCAGTCCGCTGACCCACTGCTGCTGGGTCTAACGTTAGCAGTCCGCTGACCCACTGCTGCTGGGTCTAACGTTAGCAGTCCGCTGACCCACTGCTGCTGGGTCTAACATTAGCAGTCCGCTGACCCACTGCTGCTGGGTCTAACGTTAGCAGTCCACTGACGTTAGCAGTCCGCTGACCCACTGCTGCTGGGTCTAACGTTAGCAGTCCGCTGACCCACTGCTGCTGGGTCTAACGTTAGCAGTCCGCTGACCCACTGCTGCTGGGTCTAACGTTAGCAGTCCGCTGACCCACTGCTGCTGGGTCTAACATTAGCAGTCCGCTGACCCACTGCTGCTGGGTCTAACGTTAGCAGTCCACTGACGTTAGCAGTCCGCTGACCCACTGCTGCTGGGTCTAACGTTAGCAGTCCACTGACCCACTGCTGCTGGGTCTAACGTTAGCGGTCCGCTGACCCACTGCTGCTGGGTCTAACGTTAGCAGTCCGCTGACCCACTGCTGCTGGGTCTAACGTTAGCAGTCCGCTGACCCACTGCTGCTGGGTCTAACGTTAGCAGTCCGCTGACCCACTGCTGCTGGGTCTAACGTTAGCGGTCCGCTGACCCACTGCTGCTGGGTCTAACATTAGCAGTCCGCTGACCCACTGCTGCTGGGTCTAACGTTAGCAGTCCACTGACGTTAGCAGTCCGCTGACCCACTGCTGCTGGGTCTAACGTTAGCAGTCCGCTGACCCACTGCTGCTGGGTCTAACGTTAGCAGTCCGCTGACCCACTGCTGCTGGGTCTAACGTTAGCAGTCCGCTGACCCACTGCTGCTGGGTCTAACGTTAGCAGTCCGCTGACCCACTGCTGCTGGGTCTAGCTGTCCCTCCTCCTCAGTCCCTGCAATTCTGAGAACATCTCCAGAGCTCTTCCCAGCGAGCTGCGAGTTTACATCACATTCTAAGTAATTCAAACTACTTTTAGACACTTGCATGTGACACAGTGTTTCCTGTCACTAGATGTTTCCAGTTAAGATAAGACAGACTTTCTATTGGCTGAAACATCAGACATTTATCTCATTTCTTTTGTCTGCCTCTTTGATTTTTGACTTACTTTTAATCTCTATTCATCACTTTCTGTGGGTAACGTTGTTGCTAAATATGGGTTTGAGTTTATTGAATTCATGCTCACAGTTGAACAACTGAATAAAAAGCAGAATTCAGTTTTGAAAAATAGAAAAGTCTATCCATATAAAAAGAAAAAAATAGAATTACACATATGCACCCATACATTTATACTCACATACAAACAACCATCCAGTTACAAACCATTAAAATGGTCTACATAAGTGCCTTAAAAACGGTATATGTTGAATAGTCAAGGCTTCGAACCATCTGCAGGGATCAAAAGTTATCTTACTAGTTGAAATGTTTGGAACGTGCATGTTTCTTCTTCCTAAGCGTTGACCTTTGGGTAGTTCTGAGGCAGGTGAGCCAGCAGAGAGGAGACAAACTAATGACGGAAGTGGGAAACGCTCTGCTGGGGCCACATGAGTAAAAATAGAGAAGTGAAACTCTGACTTAATATGAAACAAGGTGTTAAAATAAGTGTTGAGTAATGGGTTGTGTGGCCAGATATGAAAATGAGAAGTGTAGCTGTTGAAAGTGGACACTGACGGCAAACACTACTGTTACTTTACTGCCCTATCAGTGTAGTTTAAATACATTTTTATTGTTTTATTACCAACAGTATAGGCTATTCAAAGCATTAAACTGCATGAACTGTACTACCGATTGTTTATACAGCATTTTCAATTTGCCTTCTGTTAAGTTAACTTCTTCCGACGCATTACCGCTGCTCAATTATTGCCACTGCTCATGAAATGTCAAGAAGTAGTAATTACACAACTCTGCAGAGAGGTTTTCACGCGAGCCGAGGGGCGTTTGGACGGCTGGGCAAGAAGTGCCCAATATCGTATACATCTCCTTGACAACACCACGGACGACGAGAGATTCATCTAGGAGGTGGAAAAACATAATCACAGATTTTTTTTTTATAAAAAGGACAACGCCAGAAAAGAGAAGGCATGAAGTTTAATTACAGGAGTGCTTGGAGTAGAAGGTAGATACTAGGGCTGCACGATTATGGCCAAAATGATAATCACGATTATTTTGATCAATATATTGATCACGATTAATTATCACGATTATTTGTTGATTTTAACCAAAACTAATTTTATTGTCACACAGGCTAATTATAACTGCTTTCACATCCATATTGTGCTACATTCCTCCTTTGTTGAAGGACACGATGAAGGAGCCATTTCAGCTGTTGTGCGACCGCTTTCCACACATACGCGTTTGCCGTGAAAAGATACAGGCAACGCAATTTACTGTTCACGTTAACGGCGCATGTTAAAATCGGTAACTACCGGACGAAATAGCAACGTGGATTACGGTGCTACTTAAATGTCTGCGTTGCGCTCTGATGCTCCAAAACAGACGGCAACAGAAACATCGCTGCGTGTCACGCTAGAAAACACTAACACGTTACACAGCAGCTAACGTTAGCCTACCGTTAGCTAGTAAACACTAATAACACGTTACACAGCAGCTAATGTTAGCCTACCGTTAGCTAGTAAACACTAATAACACGTTACACAGCAGCTAACGTTAGCCTACCGTTAGCTAGTAAACACTAATAACACGTTACACAGCAGCTAACGTTAGCCTACCATTAGCTAGTAAACACTAATAACACGTTACACAGCAGCTAACGTTAGCCTATCGTTAGCTACAGTAGTAACTGGATTAAACACGGCTAAAATGCTGACAGCTAAACGGTGTAGTGTGACTGTATTTCACTGTAGAGGATTAAAACAGCGGGACGTACAACAGTCTGCCGCTAAAGCTACGAGCTAAAAGACTCAAACTAGCTCTGGTCACTGCTGTTGTCTGAGAAACAACAGACGGGACTAAATGTTACGTTTCCTGGTGAACTGGTAAACCTCGTGACGACGTATGACCGACTGCTATCTGTTGGGGAATGTTCCTCACGTTACTCCGTCCTCTGTGACGGGCTACATCTACACTAAGCTGCGCGGTGCAGGGAACAACTCTGATTGGCTCATGGAGGCACGTGATCAGAGAGGGGTTTACGGAGCGTTCTATGAACGGAATGAAGCATTTTAAATATCGCTCGATCACGTGAATTTGATCGTGGGAAGCCAAAATCGTGATCGCGATTAAAATTTGATTAATTGTGCAGCCCTAGTAGATACTAGCTTAATAAACACGTGATTGTTCTGTAAAGTAATTGTAGAGACAATATAATCTGCGATTTGGGCAGCAAGACAGCCGGAACGCAGTGGAAAATCTGGGTTGGGTGTCGTCTATATGCTGGATTTTTTTCTTAGCGGGGGTTAGCTAGAAAATAAGCCCACTGATGGCGACGTTATTGTTCATATTTTGGCACAATGTTTAGTAATGACAGTAGTAGTAGTAGTGATATTGAGTGTAAATGTATCTGGAATTGTTCGTTAGCTACGTGTTATATCTGTAAAGCTGAACGGACTCACAGTAGTAAAAACAGATGTTATTCTGATCCAAAGACTTTCTGTGAGAGAAAGGACACTATATACTGGAATGTAACTGTAAGACATGATGTTTGAGAAACTATAGCAAATTAAGCAAACACGCGCTGTATCAACGTAGGTAACATTCCTGTTGACTAGAGCTGGGCAATATATCAATATTATTAGGGCTGCAACGAACGATTATTTACATCGTTGATTATTTTCTCGATTAATCGATTAGTTGTTTGATCTATAAAAATGTCAAAACATGGCGAAAAATGTGGATCAGTGTTTCATAATGTCTTGTTTTGTCCAAAACTCAAAGATATTCAGTTTACGGTCACAGAGGAGAGAAGAAACTAGAACATGTTCACATTTAACAAGCTGAGATAAGAGAATAATTTTTTTTTTTTTTTTTTTTTATTAAAATAATGACTCAAACGATTAATCGATTATCAAAATAGTTGGCGATTAATTTAATAGTTGACAACTAATCGATTCATCGTTGCACCTCTAGATATTGTATCGATATCATGATATGAGACTAGATATTGTCTTAGATTTTGGATATCGTAATATGGCATAAGTGGTGTCTTTTCCTGGTTGTAACGGCTGCATTACAGTAAAGTGAGGTCATGTTCTGATCTTACCAGACTGTTGTAACTGTTCTATTATTTGCCTTTATCCACTTAGTCATTATATCCACATTACTGATGATTATTCATAAAAAATCTCATGTGTAAATATTTTGTGAAAGCACCAATGGTCAACTGTGGCTGGCGTCTCCCTTAGAGATAGGGTGAGAAGCTCAGTCATCCGTGAGGAGCTCGGAGTAGAGCCGCTGCTCCTTTGCATTGAAAGGAGCCAGTTGAGGTGGTTCGGGCATCTGGTAAGGATGCCCCCTGGGCGCCTCCCTAGGGAGGTGTTCCAGGCACGTCCAGCTGGGAGGAGGCCTCGGGGAAGACCCAGGACTAGGTGGAGGGATTATATCTCCAACCTCGCCTGGGAACGCCTCGGGATCCCCCAGTCGGAGCTGGTTAATGTGGCTCGGGAAAGGGAAGTTTGGGGTCCCCTGCTGGAGCTGCTACCCCCGCGACCCGATACCGGATAAGCGGACGAAGATGGATGGATGGATGGATGGATGGACCAATGGTCAACACTACAATATCGTTGCGGTATCAATATCGAGGTATTTAGTCAAAAATATCGTGATCTTTGATTTTCTCCATATTTTTTTTTAACCCACCCCCAGTAGCATGATAGCTCTAGTGCATCAAATTAAGCGCTCCCTATTCCGTTTGTTTACCTGAATTACCCAACATGTCACAGAGGAAGTAACCTGCTCTTCTTACGCTTCTAATCTGCATCCATTTAAAAACAGAGACATATTGGATTATGTGCTCGGTGTGGGATTACACAGAAACCCTGTCCAGACATCCTGTGCCTGCAGAGTGAAAGGGGAGGAGGGTTATTTCTGTACCTGTCAGGTAGTTTCTTTTCCTCTGTCCTCACCCTGTTTAGCGCTGGCAGAACCAGTTTGACAACGCTAAAGACACAAAGAGGATGAAGACAATTCTGCTGACTGACTTCCCAGAAGGAAACTCACTGTCAACAGCTTGAGCTTTTGATTATACAAAGTGAACGGCCGATTACCTGGCACAAAGTGTGTGTTTAATCTGGTCAGGGAGGACCAGAAATGGAAAGTGACAGTTTCCCTTCCTGAGAGTCACTAACCGGAGCTTACCTGTTAGTTCTTAAAGGGTAACTATCATTTTTTTAACCCTATTTTCCTGTTTTTGTGTCTAAGTGACTGATGGGAACAACAATCTTTGACATTGGTCCAGTATTAAGCGAGATCACTGCAGTCGACAGCTGGGAAACAAGCTACAATGTAAGTTAACAGGACAATAGTCCAGCTTGTATTTACCTTCACAAAAGTGCTCGTTTTGCCACCGACAGGCTCAGATTAATATTCTAAGTGTCTGACAACATCATGGAAAGGATTTCTAAGGAGGTCGACCTTTCTGTTAAAAGAGTAAGATCCCTTTTTTTAAATGGAGTCTGGTGGGTTTAGCGCTAGTGACTTCAGAGCTGTTTCTGGTTAAACAGAAAGGTCTCAAAGAGGTTTTAAAGGCCTATCTCTGAAGGGATCCTTTCCAAAATGTTGTCAGACACTCAGAATATTAATCTGAGTCGGTCAGCAGCAAAACAAGCATTTTTGTGAAGGTAAATACAAGCTGGACTATTGTCCTATTAACTTACATTGTAGCTCGTTTGGCCGCTGCTGACTGCAGTGATCTCGCTTAATACTGGACCAATGTCAAATATTGTTGTTCCCATCAGTCACTTAGACACAAAAACAGGAAAATAGGGTCCAGGTTGAAAAGAAAAAAAAAAAAAAGTAGTTACCCTTTAATTTACATCTGACTAAACCGATGGTAATTTCCCGCCCAGAAATGAAAGCGCCCTACTTTCAGTCCTCTACAAAGTGAGAATACCCACAAGACCAGCTGCTGTGCACAAGACACTTTAGAATCTAAATTTTTTCTCCTTTTGCAGCCATTGGTTTAAGTTAAAACCAGATTTTTTGTGTGTGTGAAGGGCTCTGCATCATTCAAAATTGGTGCCAATTCCACAATATCCTTTGTATTATCAGTGTCTCACCTATAGGCTGGCTGCTTTAGGCTGGCAGACGGGGAGGGTTTTGGGGTCACTACCACTTTTAAAGTTTCAAATCCACATGAAGCACTCTTCACTTTGACATCATTTGGATCCACCGCACGGCACTTCTACTAAAAATGCTCACTCATAAAACGCTACATTACATCCAGCAAACTTCACAGAGAAAAATCTGAGCAAAACAGCACCATAGGTCTGTTTTACCTGAATATTCTCTGGTCTAAGGTCAAAATTAGGTCAAAACAAAGATTTTGGTAGGTTACAAACTCCAACACTGTTTAAATGCTTTAAAGCAATTATTTAAAAAGGTGCTCCAAGCGATGTCACGCGTCTTTTAGGCTACATTTTTTGTCACATACAGCAAACATCTCCTCACTATCTGCTAGCTGCCTGTCCCCTGAACACACTGTAAAAAAACGCTGTCTCTCTAGACAGCCCAGGCTCCACAAACGGCAACAAAAACAAACTGCAACAACCTGCACCACCAAACATAACAAACAGTGTTCCAGCCAATAACTAACAAGAAGGATTTGGGGGTGGGGGGGTTAGTGCAGAAGGGAGGGGAGAGGGGACGGGATGAGGAGGAGGGAGAGGCGAGCTAGCATCGTTTGGTTTGAAAATACTTTGAATGTCAAGAAGTAACGTCACCCAACATCGCTTAGAGCAGTCATTCCCACACTGTGGTCCGCGGACCACTAGTGGTCCGTGAGGGTACTGCAGGTGGGCCGTGGAAAAGCAAAATAAAATAGTTTTTTTAACTTTCATTTTGACAGGAAATTCCCATAAAAATTAATTAATATACAATTTGAATTAAATTATCAAGTTATTGTGTGATTACTAAAATAGGCTGGTGGCGCTCGGTCCTGACCCTAACCCTAGATTACCAAAGGTTTTGAAATTTGGACTATATCCAAGTGTTCTTATTACTGTATAGATTTAATACTCCATTGCTATGGAAACAAGCCTGTTATTTAAATGAACCTGTTCATGCCCTCGGGCGCTTGAGTAAATAAATAAATACAATATGTGGCAGCCGTTGTGTGCAGTAAACTCTTTTCTGTTGTACTGATGCAATGACCAGTTAGAGTTTTAGTGCTAGTAGGCCTATTAAGAGGTGCAGATTAATTCAGGTAGGACTGTGTGAAGACATATTATTGTGTGTATTGGTCCGTGAAAATTCTTGATTACAAATAATGGTCCACACACACAAAAAGTTTGAAAACCCCTGGCTTAGAGCACCTTTAATAAATGAGAAACTTTGAACATAATCCCCCAGTAACAGAGTCAGAGAGCGCTGTGGGCGGGACATTAAGTCAGACTCAGTGGTGAGTGAAACCGGAGCAGAGGGTCAGACACAGAGCTGTAGCCGAGCCAAAGTAGAACACTTTTTAATTCATTAACTTTATCTGTTATCAAGCAAATAGAAAACAGACACAGATAATCTGTAAACTGACAAAATAAACGGCCTGATAATCGGCCAGGGAAGATAAATCGGTCTATCCCTAGTCCTAAACATAACAGCAACATTTCTGATTGGTCTAACTCACTGTTACCATGGAAATGTTTAGCGTGCCTGCGAACAGCTAGAGCCAAGGGGGTAAGCTTCTCCTCACAACGCGTACCTCCTATGGCGCCATTTTGATGCTAACAAGCCATCACCTCCCGTTAGCATCCCATTGACTGCCATTCATTTTGACAGCGAATAACTTTACATCTGAAGCGTTTAAAGACTCTATTTGTCTGTTGTTTTTTTCTAAAGAAACACGACAATGTATAAAAGGCTCCATCACCTTGTAGCTCACGTTATGGCTCCGTAGCAGACGTTTTTGTAAAAATAGGCTAACGATTGTGTCATAACCACGAGACTTACTGTCGCATAGTAGAGGAATTACCGTATAGTACAGGAGAAGCTCTCAGGCAGTTTGGACTTCCATTAGCTGTTTAAGTGTAATTCCTAATGTTAACTATCATGTTAGTGATCAGTAATTAGCCTGTGCCTATGTTATCTCCTTACATATACCTACGCTCTCCGTCTCTGCTAGATTGGGAATGATTGAGATTTCTCTTGGCACAGCTACCAGAAGACTTCCAACTTTCAGACAGGTTGCTCACGTCACATCTACGTCTTCAAGCTCAGTTGGAGGCTGCTCAGTAATTATATATATATATATATTTTTTTTTTTTTTGCGCTGAATCAAATGTCTTATAGTCCCGATTAATCTTGTAGCTGGTTGGCTCAGTTCCTGGCTTTAAAGTCTTTATATCAGCATTTGACGAAACCTTAATGGAGATATAAAAACAGAGCTGTTAAAAAAGGGGGCGGTCACATCATTGCATTCGCATCACTTTTGGCCCGTAGGAGAATTGTGTTAGTTTGGAAATTTTCTACTTCCCCATCAGCTTCCGCTTGGCTGGAAGATGTCATGTTTTTTCTAAAGCTAGAGAAGATAACATTTACATTGAGAGGGTCTGTGGTAGAGGTGTTGCAATGAATCAAATAATCGATGCATCCAATCGTGGACACGGACGATACTGCATCGATAATCGGCCGGGCCATAATCGATTATTTCTGTTTACATCTTGTTATGTTTTGCACATTCAGGACGTGCCATGTGCTCAGTGCTGTAGTTTTATGTATCCAATGTATTTAGTATTAGAGCACTGCAGAATGTTTTGGTTTTGAAGCTTGAAAAGCTATGAATTAAATATCCTATATGGCTTTAATAGAAAAATGTATTTGATGCATCGTGATATCGAATCGAAGACACGATAATTGTAATCGCATTGAAAGATCAGTGAAGATTCACACCTCTAGTCTGTGGAGAGGTTCTACTTTTTTTGTCGTATTTTGAAAGTCTGAAAAGGAGTTGCCAACTGGGCGATTGTCCCGAATTGTAACAGATTATTTATTTTATTAACCATTCTTCTTTCTATTCATTGCATATTTATGTATCTCTTTTTTTCTGTTGGTATTTGATCACCTCACAGAATTGTTGACACATTGTAAATAATTACTGACTTTGAGCCACCTAATATGTTATAGACATATGTGGGCCTATGCTTTGAAAGAATATTGATGCATAGCTGTGAGAACGTACATTCATAATTTAGAAATTTTTGGTGAACATACTAGCTGCCAATAGGTGTGTGGGGAGGGGGGCTGAAGGTAATCTTGTTTCCATTTACAAAAAAGAAAAAAATGGAGGAAATTTATGTAACCTGTATTGTGCAATTCTTTCAATAAAAAAAATGTAATAAAAAAAGTGGGCGGTCACAGTTGAGCTCTGTATAACTGCAGATGTAATATCTTTGGGTTTTGTATTAAAAGCTAATTAACAAAAATGTAATAAATGAATCAATAATGAAAATGACCCTGACTTGCAGCTCTAGTGACACAACACAGCTAGATTTTAAGAATTTTAAGGTTTAAACTCAGAAATACCAAACAATTCACTCTCATAAAAACGGTCTCATTTCCAAAGATGTCACAAACGAATTACCACCGCAAACACTTCTCACATCTACTGACTCATCTGAGGGAAACGCACTTTGTACAAAGATCTTATCTCTTTCCTTTAACCTTTTCTTCCTGCAGAGGTGCTCCGTCTAACAACAGCGACGCTGACATTACTGAACGTTCACCCTTGTGTTGTCCTCGGGTCAAATTTGACCCATTTTCAAAGTTTTTTTTTATATGAGATATATGGGTTTTTTAACAACCAAATTGCCCCAAAACAACTTGCATGCATGTACGTTGTACAGAACCCATGCAACATATACATCCATGCATCGATGTTCTTCGCAGGTAAGATTAATGATTACTTCCATTGAATTTTGGTTGTTTTATTTCATTTCATGGTTTTTGAAAAAACATTTTTAAATGGTTACAAAACAGCATCCTGATCAAACTTTGACATAAACCAGTCTGTGATACACTCAACATCCTCTGATCTTAAAAGGAACACGCTGACTTATGGGGACTTTCTTATTCCCCGTGTCCCCCAGAGTTAGATAAGTCCATACATACCCTTCTCATCTCTGTGTGTGTTGTAACGCTGTCTGACGGCCCCACCGCTAGCCTAGCTTAGCACAGATCCTGAAGGTAACCGGCTCCATCTAGCCTACTGCTCCCAATAAGTGACAAAATAACGCCAACATGTTCTCATTTACATGTTGTGATTTGTATAGTTTCAAAATCAGACTGAACGTTGACATTTACCCTTCTGTAATTATCCTTCCTTTAATACGAGTCTAAATAATTCATAATTTCTGCTTTTTAAAGTCAAGAATTAGGTATAATTTCCTATAAATGAGGTGAACTGACCTTGAATTCCAAAAATGAGTGTAAAACTGGTAATAAGTTGGTGTTGGTGGTGTTTATAAATGGTAATATTTTTGTAATTTTGACTTCTTGTTACACAAAAATAAGACATTTGAAGATGTCACCTTGGACTCCTCGTTGCAAGGGTTTTTTTCTTTTAGCATTATCTGATGTTTAACAGACTAAATGTTTAATCAATTGTTTAACGAATGGACAATTAAAATAATCAGTACTTGCAGCCCTGAAAGACAGAGATGTAAATGTGACTACAGTTTTCAAAGCACATCTACAAACAGTCCAAAGACTTAGAAGGTCCTTACTTACACTAAGAAGCAAGTTACGAGATGGAAATGGATAATAAGCTTATAACCACCGGGACTAACTACATGTGAATGAACTTTGACCTTAAAATGGCCCAAATACCAGTCATGAGAAAAGTCAACTGATGCAAGAATTTTAAACTTTGATACGATTTATTTATTTATTTATTTTTTTAATTATATTCAAAGTTCAAGAAAATCCACTGTTTGTTTAATTGTGTTGACTTCGGGTCACATTGGCCCATTTTTATATTGGACGTAGAAATAAGCGCTGAAAATGTGTAGAAGAAAAATTTAAAAATGTAAAACGTTGGAAAAAGCAAAAACAAATTGTGAAAAAAGGCATCACAAATGTCAGAAAAAAAGTGTTTTTTTTTTTTTCAAGGTTGAAACGAAGACAACACAAGGGTTAAAAGACCAGAAAAAAAAGGTCAGGGCCACACAGAATCTGCAGACGCTGAATTTTCCACAGATTATAAACAGATTAAAAAAAAATACAAATCTGCTGGAGCTGCTACCCCCGCGACCCGATACCGGATAAGCGGACGAAGATGGAGATGGAGACAAATCTGAATGTTAACACAAGTCCATCACAAGACCCTTGAAAATAAATAAATCAGCAGATTCCATTTGGGTCTGGCAGTGTTGTAGTCGAGTCACCAAAGAGTCCCAGTCAAGTCTCGAGTCCCCAGTGTTCAAGTCCGAGTCACCAAAGAGTCCCAGTCAAGTCTCGAGTCCCCAGTGTTCAAGTCCGAGTCACCAAAGAGTCCCAGTCAAGTCTCGAGTCCCCAGTGTTCAAGTCCGAGTCACCAAAGAAGAGTCACAGTCAAGTCTCGAGTCCCCAGTGTTCAAGTCCGAGTCACCAAAGAAGAGTCACAGTCAAGTCACAAGTCTAGAAAATAGCAACTCAAGCCCGAATCCAGGACTTGAGTACTCATCACTGCCTATTACACAATAAAGTAGAAACTCCGTCCAACTTCTAAGTCCTACTTCATGAATCCTCAAGTTTGAGTCCAAGTCATCAGTGCACGAGTCCAAGACGAGTCACAAGTCCAGAGAATATCGACGCGAGTCTGAGTCCAGGATCCAGAGTCCATAATCGGGATCATCAGAAATCAGAAATGTTTTTATTGCCACAATAAGTTTGTGGATTTTGCCCAGGTGAAAAGGTGATGAAATCAGGATCAAGGTCTAGATATAAACAAGGGGTGGAGGGGGGGGGGGGAGGGGGTTGCTCAGGCTTTTGCAGTTGCTGCCCCGAGACTCTGGAACAAGTTACCCCCTGGTATTCACACTATTACAGATGTAGCTCTTTTTAGGTCCAAACTCAAAACGTATCCGTTTAGTCTGGCTTTTAATACGTAGCAGTGGTGTGACAACTTCCCTCTCCTCCTCCTGTTTCTATGTCACCTTTTCTGATTTGACTGTTTTCTATGTTTCATTCTTTCTATTGTATGATATGTTGTTTTATTCTTGATTCCTGGTGTAAAGCACTTTGGATACCTGCTGGTTGCTGTAAAGTGCTATATAAATACATGTTGACTGATTGATGTTGATAGTCGAGCAGCCCTTCTGCAAACCTGACTCAAGCAATAGCAACACAAAGCAGACTTCCCTTTTTGGGGTGAAAAAAGTTTCACTAGCAGACAGCGTCAGACATTCACTTCCACAAGGACCTTTGCCATACTTTTGCACTATTTAAAAGTGTACTTATTGTAAATACTACTTACGTATCTTTTGTATCTTCTTTATTGTATATATTACTTATCTTTATACTTGTTGTCCCTATACTTGTTGCACTGTGGGTCGGAGAGAAGCATACTTTCTATTCCTCTGTATGCACACACATTGACATTGAAATTATCAACGAAGCTGACCTGACTTGACTAATGACAGGTAACCTGTAGGGCCGGCTCAGGATTATCTTGGACCTGCCCTTAGTTATGCTGCTATATGATTAGACTGCCAGATGACTTCCTATGACACACTGAGCTTCTCTCTCCATCTGTGTGCATTCATATCTAATTAATACATGTTACTAACTTAGCTTCTTCCCCAGTCCTTGTGCTTCTTCTTGCAGATTTCACTGGATTGTGGTGTTACCTGGATTGTCTCACTCTCTCTATCCCACACCCAGACACGTTCTACTACTTGTTATGAAGTACTTGTTATTAATCATACATCAAGTTAACCTTTTCCAAACTGTTGTACTTGATAAATAGTGTGTTTCCAGTTTGTCCTGATCTGCCATAAAAAATTTTTTTTTTTAAAAAAAATCAACCACAATGACTTTATCCCACTGAGCCAACACATGAGAGGCACGTACAGTCGCCATGAGTTAGCTAATCTTTCTCCTTTTATATTCACACTCACTGCCAACAAAGTCATTTAAAGTTCCCTCAGTGACTTTTCAAGTTATTGCTCAAGTTTGGTGTCAGTTGGCAGCGTTAGTTAGCCACGCTAGCACAGAAGTTAGCATCCAAAACTCATTAGTTGCTACTTGTGCCGAAGCTAACTCAACTCTGCGTGCTCGTTTTTTTTTATACATGCATGCATGCATGCATGCATGTATCTTTATCTCAAAGTTTATACATTTAGGAAAGTCTGAATAACAGCTTTTACTGCGCAAACGTAACTAACGTTAGATAGCGGCTGTTAGCTTGAATGGGAAAAAGTAGCACCAACACACGGAGTGAGCTAGTCTTTAGCATTAAGTGTGACAGAAAACTTTTAAATGAGAACAACTACATACCCGAGGGCTCCTCTCGTAGTCCGATAACTTTGACAGTGACTTGAAGCTCAGTTGTATTCCAGATAATGTCAGCAAAGCAATGCCCTTTTCCCCCTCAGATACGCTGAGTCCGCAGACAGCGACCGCAGCTGGAAACTCCGTCCGCTGCTGCCCCGAAAATAAAACAACAATATGGCAGCGGCGCGCCGCGGCGGCCGTGCTGCGTTCACGGCACACTGGACCGGTGGGAAATATATCCACAAACTGGTGAATGCTGTTCCGTCCCGATCCAGCAAAAAAACAGCCTTTTTTTGTTCACAACGCTATCCACACACAATTAAACAATCAGTGGAGGAGGGACTTCTGAGATCATTTACTTAACAGTCCCACATTAGGCATATTGTATGTTGTTTATGGTCTCATTTATGTTGTTTGTTGATTATTATTGTGTTGTGCACTTATATTATAGGTGGTGGGCATGTTCATCGCGGTTTGAGCTGAAGTGATAACATATTTGTTTACTTCACCTGTTCGCCTGGGTATTTTGGGTTTTGACAGAAAGGGGGTGAGCCTGGGAGCGAACACTTTCTGTTTACCGCCGCACTAACGCACTTATTTCTACTCACAAAGTAACTTTACATTTGGTAACTGCAGTGCTAGTTGTATTTTACGTGTGGAAGAAGAGGAATAAATCATTGCAATACAACCTCGAGCGCATCACAGTGCGTTTATGTATCTCTCAGTGTTCAGTCCCTCACGGCAGCACTTTGTTGGATTGCTTACAGCCGCAACAGTATTTGTCTTCTCCAGTTTTGACTCTTGTATGAGAAGCATTTAAAAAAAAATTTGTATCTCATACTGTCTGTCTGAATATACCTGTATTCACCCTCTGTCTTGAAACGCTCTGTTTTTAGCGCTTGACTCTTTAAGACCCTCTCCCGATAAAGCCCCGTCTGCTCTGATTAGTTGGCGCTCTCTGAGTCTCTGCACCGTCATTGCAGCCGGGGGAATGACTGTAACGGGGCTGTAGCAGCACTTTCTACCGTTATATAGTATAGTTGTGACATCACAAGTGTATGGAAATCCTGACGGCTCGTTTAAAGGCACAATTTCTGAATAAAGACTGTGTGCATTTCTCTGTGGATTGAGCGTTTTGATATTTTCACATTGTTTATATATCACCTCTGCCTACTTTATGATGATTATGATTACCTTTAAGTAAGAGTACTAATACCAGGCTGAGAATACTCCAATGCAAGTAAAAGCCCTGCATTCAGAACTTTACCTAAATACAAGTATGTATCAGCAAATGTACTGTAAGTAAAAGTGTGTATGTTGCCCTGTCAGTGTTTTTTTTCTATTCTTCTGAATTAACATTCCTGCTGCATTAATGTAAATGTTGCATTTTCCTGCTGTAGATGTTTAAGGCTGTGTTCATTTTTACTCCTTCATATACTTTTGGGTAATTTAATCTACAGCAAAGCATCATATTCTATAAGATCATCATATGTTTGTAGCGTCGCGGTCCTGTGAGAACCACGTATCCTTAAATATATGTCCATATGTACATGCATCATTTGAGGTTTTCTGTCATTCTAGTGTAACTTATTGCTGCATCTGCAACGGTTTTTTATTTCTTCTGTTTTTTCTTAATTTTAAAATGATTCTTATGATATCTGTCAGACACTACTTTCAAGTAGAATCACATAAAAGCTTAGGTAGACTACGTAGTATTCGTTTCATACCATTTTTAGACCCTTTTTAGGGGGGCTCAAGCCCCTCTAAATTTTATCTCAGCCCCCCTAAAAATGATAATAATAAAAAACTATTTTTTTAATATCTATTTTAGTGCTTCAAGTTAGTGACAGACTGTCTGTTAGTGACAGAGGACAAAAACAGGTTTGCTATCCTGTGTGTCTGTCTCCGATGCTAAGCACATGTAACCCAGTCAAGGAAAGGGTTAACAGAAACGTAGTGTTGGCCAATCAGAGGTGGTTGTGCCAGACTCCCGCCTTTGGCTGAGTCTCTATCTGATCTGTCAGAGAGAGAGCAGGAGATGGTTGTGAAGTTTAAAGGAACACACCGACTTATTGGGACTTTGTCTTATTCACCGTATCCCCCAGAGTTAGATAAGTCCATACATACACTTCTCATCTCCGTGCGTGTCGTAACTCTGTCTGACGGCTCCACCGGTAGCTTAGCTTAGCACAGATCCTGGAGGTAACCGGCTCCAACTAGCCTACCGCTCCCAATAAGTGCCAAAAATAACGCCAACATGTTCATATTTACATGTTGTGATTTGTATAGTCACAGCGTGTACAGATAACAAGGTCACATGAGACAGCCATCTTCTAACCATGTACATACTGGGAACTATAGTCTCAGAAAACGAAGCATTTCTACTCTCTGCTCGGGGCTTCTCGTGTGCTGCGAGCAAATCACTCCGCCCAAGTAGCAGAAGTAGCAGTGCTTCACCTTCTGAGAATATAGTTCCCAGTTTGTATACAGTTAGAAGATGGCTGTGTCTCACGTGACCTTGTTATCTGTACACGCTGTGACTATACAAATCACAACATGTAAATAGGAACATGTTGGCGTTATTTTGTCAATTATTCAGAGTAGTAGGCTAGTTGGAACTGATTACCTTTAGGATCCATGCTAGGCTAAGCTACCGGTGGAGCCGGTGGAGAAGAGAAGTGTATGTATGGACTTATCTAACTCTGGGGGATACGGTGAATAAGACAAAGTCCCAATAAGTCAGCGTGTTCCTTTAACATTAGTAGTCCCCAGAGAAAAAGTTGGTCATTTAATGGCGCAGATTAGAACCCAAATTGAAACGTAAGCAACTAAAATTGCTGAATGTTAGAACATTGTGTGAAATTGGTCGTTATTACTGTGACTTATAAAGTGTCAGGTTTAGTTCCATCATAGTGTTAATAAGTGTCAAAAAACGTTAGCTGACGTTGTTCAGTAGCTAGCTCAGAGATTATTGGCTAATGACATAACTGATTTAGCATTAACACTTTTGCAAGGCACTGTATCCGTGTCACATTCTCATTAGGGCCTGAGCCCCCCTAAAGGTCTGATCCTAGAATCGCCCCTCTTTCATACCCAATACATCCCTTTTATCAGGGAGTAAATACAACCATTTAACCATTTCTTTATTTTTTTAGAGCTAAAAAAGAAACTCTGGAAGTTTTTGCTGCTGGTCCAGACTTTAAACTAGTGATAAGAAATGTAGGGAACAACATTCTGAAAAACACTGAACAAAAAAAATAAAAATAAATATTATTATATAACTCTTGAAATGTCATGTTAGGACAGAGCTCCTCACGGTTCACAGGAGGGTTTAACATCTTGACAGATTCAGACGAGTTTCAACAAGTGACATGAAACCAGTCTGTCCGTTTGGTTATTCCTACGCACAGTGAAGGCAGCATGAGCAGGGCCAGGAGCTGAGCTGTTGGGAGGAGACTGCTTTAGAGGAGTAAACAGGACAGGACATGTTGCATGTTCACCGGGCAAATATGCATACAACATATACAAAAATATAAGAATTATATTTATATAAATATATAAAATAATTATTTAAAAAATAAAATAATTATTTAAAAAATAAAATAAATATAAAATAAAATAATATATATAAAATAAAATAAATATAAAATAAAATAATATATATAAAATATCCCTAAACATAAAATTATAAATAAAAATGATAAAATAATAAAATAAAATAAATAAAATAAATAAAATAAATAAAATAAATAATAATAATAAGTATAAACATAAAATGATATATGACTAAATAATAGTAATATTAATACAAATAATAATAATAAACTAAACTTCAAAACTTTTTAGAAGAGTTAAAAATCTCAACTCAAGGTCCATTTACTACACTGACGTTGGATGAAGTAGTAGTAGTAGTAAAGTAAAATTGTTAAAGTCATAGACATTCAAAAATCCAGAATCTGTTCAAACAGCAGATCTTTTTTCCGCCCAGTTTAACTGCTGGACTCATTCTGCACACAGTGAAGCTCAAACATCCAAGTAATGGAACAAGAGCTGGACAAAAAGTTTTGACTCGACAGGGATTCTGGATCACAAAACAGATTTTAAAGGAAGCAAAAGAAGAGAAGTTGGAACAAGAAAAAAAGTGGAAGAAAATGGGACCAACGAGAGGAAAATACGTAGAAGTCAGGCTGAGGTTTCAATGATGGACGTAATGTGGGGAATCAGTTTTTAGAAACAAGAAGTGAGGATCTCTAGAAGGAGATCATTTGGTTTTTGGTTAATTCTTTAGGCCCGTACAATCTTAGCCTTGCAGCGCAACGTGCAACATTTTTCTTTCTTTTGTGACCCTCGGTTGTGTCCCCTCCAATGTTGAAATGAAACCTAAACCCTTGACGGCCACTAGAGGGCGCTGTCACTATAAACGTAAATATGAGTCATAATTGCTGCTTGAAAAACAACTTAAG
This sequence comes from Zingel zingel, assembly GCA_023566125.1. NCBI lineage: Eukaryota > Metazoa > Chordata > Actinopteri > Perciformes > Percidae > Zingel > Zingel zingel. The sequence goes on along the minus strand of CM042321.1, from coordinate 3,767,903 downwards.
GCGCTGACACACCAACCCGATTATCAGCCGTCGGACAGTCTGGCGCGGTCAGTGACTCGAGTCTGTTCGGTGTGACACTCGGAGGAGCCGTCAGCTTTAATTTGGGCCGATTTGACTTGTTGAATCGGCCAGTGGGCAGTCGGACTCAATGACCCATCTCATAACCCTTGACTAGCAAATCAGTGCACTTATGTTAAAACACTTACCGGAAATGACGAGCGGGATGAGCGTGACGAACGCCTCTCAAAATCTGACAAAAATATTTCCAACTGACCTTTGTTGATCAAAAAAACAGACAGATTCAGCAACTGCACGGCCTATTTCTCGCTTAAAATGTTTTCAGAAACACGTTTCGATGAACTATTTTCATAAAATACGAGCTCGTATTCCTAACAAGCCGCCATTATGGTCGGCTTTGAAATTTGGAAGAAGCCAGACCCACCTGTGATCTCGCGGGATCACACACAGGTGGTAAATATTCATGAAAAAGGACAAGTTTGTGAACAGGCAACGATGTTGATAATGAACAACTAAACACGTTACACACTGGACCTTTAAGGCCTTTAACAGTTTAACGTTTTCAGATGCATTCTGACAGTGAAGAAAAATAAATCCTTATTTAATTGACTTTTGCTGTTAAATAAGAAAATAATTGAATCACTGCAAATTACTTAACATCCACCTAATTGGACATAATACGTACATGTTGCAGATTACTACATAAATCTGTGTTTAATTAAATGAACCACAATCTAAATGACGAGGCAGAACGCTGGAGCTCATTTGCAGCTCATTAATGCTGCCGGATAATCTCGCCCTGCTTTCCTTCACACTGATACTTCCAGTTATATATTTCCCCTTATTAATGTGCTTAACTCACACATGAATCATTTCAATGTTACTTTAAACTCAGCCATTTTACCCCCAGTTTGGAGTTTAAAAATCTCTGAATCCGAATCACAACTCGGTGTGATAATAATACAAAATAAAAAGGGATTTGACTTAAATCATCTGCAAGGAAAGTTTCTCCGTGTAGAAAAGACAATTGAAAGTGCTTTACATAAGACAGAAAAAGACATTTAGATGAGTTATATGAAGAAATTTTATAAGAAACACAAGGCAGTATATAAAAACACATGATAGAAATTATTCAAAAAGAAGCAACAAACATACGGGTCGTTTGTACCTACCCTCTAATAGGTCCCACGGGAGAGTTTTCTGTCCTCATATCTAAACCAGAGAACGTAACGGTCCCGATTTTAAACAAGTCTTTAATGTTGTTGCTGCGGTGTGCGTAGGGGGGAGATCCAGATGGATGGCTGACTCAAACACAGCGCTTTCAAGCCGCAGAGTAGAGTTCGCTTCCTGGGAGACTTTTGACCAGGAACAGTGTGTTCGTTCCTCCAGAGTGTTTTAATCCAAACCACAATCTTTTTACCAAACTTAACTAGTCGTTTTGGTCCCTAAACATAACCGTCGACGCTCGCTTTTTGTCAGCTAAACTCAACTAGCAACGACCGCTGAAAGGACCGTCATCTCCCGATGCTCTGAACCCGCCTCACAGTCACCTTTTGTTGGATAAACTCAACTACCAACGGGCGCTGATACGACCGACCATCGGGTAACTTTGGGTTCAACATTGTGGGGGTTGAGATCTTCACCTATCTTACGAGGTCCTCCCCCAGGAACTTTTTTTTGCATCAAACACTTTATTTCCTGAATTGTGGTGAGTTTTTCTGCAACAATTTGGGTCTTTTCTGCATCAAGTTATGGTGCAAATTTCTTTAACTATGTAAAGGAAAACATTATTCTCCTGTGTTGTTCAAAACTGTCTGCAGATTCAAAACATCACACGTGTTTCGGGAAGTTTTTTAAACAGTTAATATTTTTCATTCATTATTATGAAATTATATTTTTTTTTGGGGGGGGGGGGGGGGGGGGAGTTCACTGGCTATACATTTTCGTACATCAAACGAACCCGTTCATGAGATTGCGTAGACTTTTTTCCAATCATAACAAGTCATTTTTGTGTCTAAACTTACCTGTCACTTGACTCCGTTTGCATGCATTGTTGTGCTCAAAGGAGAAATCTGGCCAATGACCTGAATCTTGATCGCTAGATGTCACCGAGTACTGTCGATAGGAAAAAAAAAACTATAAAATCGGTGCTGCTGCAGCTAATGGTCAGAGCTTCCAGTTAGCTAAAACGCCAGTTGTGGGGGCATGTTCTTAAAGAGTGCTTTTGTGCCTCTTAACAGACACAAGATGCAATTAAACTTTCTGTGCAACATGAACAGGGCCCTTACGTGACAACAAGATGCGTTTTCAACTCAGACATTGTGAAGAAACCGTTTAAATTCAAAGTTTGTACTGTCACCTACTTCTTTTTCCATCGGTTGCTTTCACAGTAATAGTGTTACTGAAGGCTAGCTCTAGTGTCGCGCTGAAGTCCTATGGGAATTCAGTTGTCTGTATAATCGGGTTCGAATAAACAAGGACGACCATCAAACTCAAAAGGCTCTTCCGTGTGTTCTATATCGGCTATATTCTCCATAGTTAGGTTTTCCATTGGAAAGTTACGCCAAGCTTCTTTCCTTGTGAACACCTCCGATCTTCACTCTTCACACACTACGCTCCGATCTGCACACTACTGTTTACCATTTCCTGCATGAACCCGTTCATGAGAATGCGTTGAATAGTTAGGCTACATAATGTTGCTTTAAATTCTCACTCAACCTTGACAAACTACCCTTTTTTTAAATCCCAAAGCCTCATGATTCACACTTTATAAATGTAGTCAAAATCCCGACATCACTGTAACAACAGTTTATGATTTTGTTACAGGAGTGCATATAAACTAGAGCAGGAAAAACTGTTTAAAAAAAGAGACAACACATTATATTTTTATCACGTTTGTGTCTGTAGATGTGGTTCAGACTAAGGACCAGCATCATGATTGTAATCGAAAAGAAGGCAAAGGAGGAATGCTTGTTTAATAACCTGTCATGTCTTGTTTCTCTCAGCCTCATCTCTCCTTTCCTCCCCGCCATCCTCTCTCTTTCATTCACCACTCTGCACATCTCTTCCTTGCTGAAACCTTCTGGGGCCACAAATAATAGTACATAATAACATAATAGGTTTGTACACCAACATGTTTTTGACAGTTTATTTTATGGATGAGATTCTCATTTCGCCCTGCAGTCGGGTGACTGACATCAATGTGAATCTGGCATATCTGATTTTTTTGTGGCTTGTTAAAGAGCAAGAAGAATGTCTTCAAACTTAATTGGGTGCAGGATGGCATGGTCATCTGTAACAGAAAAGGTTTCAGATTCAATCCTGCCAACAACTGAAGTGTCCATCAGCAGCCCTGTGACTACGAGCAGGGCACCAACTCCAAACCTGGGTGCCCTGAAACCAGTGTCATGTCATCTAAATGCAAATTAAGTTCTCGGAGATCGGGGAAGCGGCACGTACTTCGACTTAAAGTGTAATATATCTAATTTTCAAATGGCTTTCCGCTTTGAAAGTGGAAACTGTTTAAGTCAATAAAGTCAAGAAATGTTGACATTTCACTCCTTGTTTCCCGTCGCTGTGCTGGCATGCACACACACACACACACACACACACACACACACACACACACACACACACACACACACACACACACACACAGGTTTGTGGCACTATCTTTGTGGGGACCCGTCATTGACATAATGCATTCCCTAGCCCCTTACCCTAACCTTAACCATCACAACTAAATGCCTAACCTTAACCCTTACCCTCACCCTAACCATAACCTAATTCTAACCCTAATCCTAAAACCAAGTCTTAACCCTCAAACAGACCTTTAACCTTGTGGGGTCTAGCATTTTGGCCCCACAAAGCTGTCCGGACCCCACAAGTATACTGGACTCCCTGTTTTTGGACCCCACGAATATAGTTAAACAAACACACACACACACACACACACACACACACACACACACACACACACACACACACACACACACACACACACACAAACTTCTGAGGAGAAATGTATTTCTTTCCATCTACACAACTTCCAAATCATGTCCGAGTCGGAAGGCCAATATTCATGAGATAACTGAAAGTCTTTCAGATCTCTAAATGCTGACCATTAAAATGGCAAGTCATTTAGAAATGTTGTTTTGAAGCTGTGTTCACTGTTAAGTCCATTTCGGACCTTGTAAACAGCAAAACGATGTAATTATGTTTTGTCTTTTTATATTTTAATCAATTCTCTACGTCATGTTTAATGCATTACTGTGAGGTGTACCTGACAACAAACAATAAAGGACATTTTAGCCACTTGTTAAGGTTTAACCTGATTCTTTGGACTCAGTGATACCTCTGGGAAATGTGATTTGTGAGTCTGTAGGAGGGAGGCCTCCTGCCGAGGTTCTGTACAGACGGCAATCCAGCTCCTGGCAGGAGGTGTCTAAAGCTCTCTGAATCCTCAGCCATTTCTGGATACAAACACTGTGATTACACTGATGAACAGTCTGTCTCACTACATGATGTCTCCTATTACACTCACAGTGGTCTATATCAACGTTAGTACATTTCCAGGATAAAGCATGACATTTTGCACCTGATGTCAGGCTTTGTCCCTCGCCTTCCGCTCTCTATGTGTTGAAGTTCCCAAATTCCCTTCGCTACAACAACTTTCTCGCCCACGTCGGAGAATGCTTGAATGTTTGATTTGAATGTGCCGTTGGCCAATAAAGAATTGAGTTGGCGCTAGTGACGCGTGACTGGCTGCTCTCTTGTTAGAAGACAGAAATGATGATGGCTGCGTAAGAGCTAAAGCAAAAGAGAGCTTTTCAAGCATCCTGGAAGAAGGAGTTTTCTTGGGTGGCAGTTTGTCGTACGCTCGACTCCAAGACAGATTAACGTGGCTAATTTTTAAAGGAACATCTTCATTCAGAAATCAAATGCTGCAGTGGCATGATAAAAGCAAGCAGCATATCGCTTGCATGGCAGCTAAGAGGGCCACCGAAAACCCCTCCTCCAGTTCCTTGCCGGTATAGGGGCCAGTAAAAATACTCTTCGGGCAAGTAGATTTCTTTTACTTGCCCACCAAAACCACAACAGTGAAACGTCATTGCACATGGTTTATTACAACAAGGCCTCCAAACCATACGATGATATCGGTGGTTTGTTCCTACCCTCTAATACGCACCCCGCTATCCCAATGAAAGTCCTGTGTTTCTTTGACCCATCCACCATCCAAACTTGCTTCCTTATGCGGAAATTTGGCGCTCTTTGTCACCTCCTGCTTTGCTCCCGTCATATTTACTACAGCTACTAGAGGGCGTGCCACTATAAACTTAAAGAGGAGTCGTAATTGCAGCTTGTACAGATGGTGGCTGTGAGCTTATTATCACATATGGGTGCAACGTTCATTTATCCACATACTTTTGGCTGTGTTTTTACTTTGTCAAAAAATACTGTATATAGATTTAAAGTGCAGTGGACAGAGGTAGTAGTGGAGGGCCGGCTCGCTCGGACACACAAGTTCAAACAAAGATCACAAAAGCGCACACTCAACCACGACTCAGGCCGCGGTCTACACACGCTTTGTTTCTGCCGCCGTCGGTGAAGCTCTACTACCTGCAAACTCTCCCATCTGTCGCCTGAAATCCTTAGCATCATCCCCCAGCCGAGCTCAATCAGCCCTCCAGAGATCGACCCAGCAGGGGTGAGGTGTAAGGGTGAGGTGGGAGGAAGTTATGAGGAGGGGGAGTAAGGGGGCTTCTCTTTCCCCACAGACAATCAAGCACATCATGGTCAGAGCGCATTAATCCAATCTGGGCTTCGGGCAACCTTTGCTTGCCTTGTGAGCTGCTGTCTCACCCTTCTCCCTCCCCCCTCTATCCCCACAGTAATGATCTCCATCTCTCTCTGTATACTATATAATTCCCCCTCTGGCCTCCGCTCTTCTGCTGTTGTTCTGCTGCTTTGAATCTGCTCCGTCAGTGCATCTGAAAGCGTTTAATGACACAGAGGGATGCAGACTGATCAGCATCATGTCTCCCCCTGAAGTGGACTGGTCTTGGCCTCTTGGACTTAAACTATGGTCTATTTAAGTATGCTTCCCACAGACTGTTAAAATAATGGACCTAGCATCAATACCGTCACCCTTTGGTTTGTAGAATGCCGGTTTAAAGCCTTGAGTTTACAATTTGGCCGTCGCCATCTTGTGCTAAGCTAGTGTTGTTTATGGTTTCAATGGCTTTGCGCTAAGCTAAACGCTAAAGAGGGAAGTTGTAGATTTTCAACTAGTCTGACTAGAGTAATCCAGCGGAGATTTACCGGTGGGTAAACGCTGACCTCCGGGTACTGAGGCTGTTCAACTGCATGTTTGGCAGAACAGAAAATCTGTAAACTTTCCCTTAAGTTACCGCTAGCTAGCTTGGTTGTAATAACGCTGACCAAGACATTTTCTGGCGACCAAAATGGTCCAGTTAACTTTGCTGAAGTGAAAACACACAGAGAGAGGGCCAAAGTTTAAGACGAATACACAAACAACACTTAGAGCTACATTGTGTAAGAATTTATCCCATCTAGCGGTGAAAAGGTATATGACAACCAACTGGATTTTACTTTCTATTCCCCCCCCATTCCGAGCGCGTGGCTACGGTGGCCGAACCCGAAATTAGCGACGACTTCGTCCGTGAGTGTTCCTCCAGTGTAATAATAGTTTTACTTATTTTGGTACCATTTCATTGCTAACATTAGCTATCAAGTTCCCAAACATATGTAAGCTAATGTTAGTAAAGTCTCAGTGCTATCGTTATTCTGTATATTGTACGAGATTATATATCATTAAAATGAGCTCTTAGTATCTCCATCTTTTCCACGCAGCTGTTCTAGCTGTAGCTAGTCAGTGTTACAACTCCATTACGTGAGTTGTCTGCCAGGGAAATCACGACACATATGATTATGTTTATGTTACAAGGTAGACAATCCTTTTTCATCATTGAAGCGAGGAAAAGTATCCTAGACGTCGTTCTAGCGTTATGCACAACCATATCAAGCAAGTAGCAACTATAAAACTTTGAATATACACAAATAGGCAGAATTACCTGTCGAGAAGAAAGCAGGCAACTGTGGTGTCCCTTTTAAAATCCTTGCTCCTCATGAGCTCTTTCCATCTTGGAAAAGCCACTCCAATATTAACTTTGGTCTTGTTGCTTTGCCTGTCGTGTTGTTGTTTTAATTCTCTTTTTAACTTCCTTTAGTTACGTGTCCTCGAGAATAGGCGCAACAGGCTTTCAAATCTGCCGGCAGTGAGTCGCAAGTAATCTTCTCCCCCTCCCTCCCTCCACTGGTCAGTGCCACTGAGTGAAAAGCACGAAATGCGAAGGTATGTCCCTTGTTGGCTAATGTATTTTAAAAATTGAGGCGCAACATGTCTAGAATAAATTGGAGCGACTCGCTCGTATGTATTCTGAATGATTCTGAATGGCAGATTCTACGCGTATGAGAATACTTTGATTAGTTGGTGGAAGTAATTACACATGAATGAGCATATATTTGTGAAAGAACAAAGTTTTTTTTTACTAAGAATCAACTCAAAACATTACACAATGTAGCTTTAAAAACAAGGTCAGGTGTATTTTAATGTCCACAGTGTTAGCATGGTTAGCCTTGCTAAGCCTCTGTCCTGACTGGCAGGTCCTAAAGCATCCCCTGATTTATCGTATCTTAATCTTAAAATAAATGGGACCATCATTTACTAAATGAATGTCATGCTGTATTGAAGAAGACGTGAAACTAGCGATTAAGACAATACACATTAAAATGTTTACTGAGGTAATAAATCAAGTGAGAAGTAGACTTGGAGCCGGTGGAGTCGCCCCCTGCTGTAAATTAGAGAGAATGCATCTTTAAGGAGCAGCATTGGCTTCACTTTTCAGGCCCGGAAGTTGACGCCTGATATTTACTCTGCAGCCATAAGCGTAATTTACATGGAGGATGGGGGGGGGGGGTTACAATTATAATTTCCCTAACAAAAAATAAAGACATTTGCACCATAAAATGATGCAGATAAATTCACGAGAATGCAGAAAATGAAGTGTTTGACGCTTTCAATTTCAATTTAGCTCAAAAGTGGAGCTCTTAACCCCCCAAATGTTGAACCCAAAGTTACATCCTTGTCTGCAGCACAGCGTACATGTAGTTTAGTATGTAAAGCTGGATTTAGTGTGTGCAGCAGCTCAGCTCTCCTCCTGGGAATTACTTTCATATCGGATGAATCGCACCTCACGATTTATGATTCATGAGGTAACAACATGCAACACCACTGCAGGGGATTATTGAAATGAGGTAGAAGAAAAGGGTGTGGAGATGGAGGTGGTGGATGGGTGTGTAGCTTGTCCGACATACATGCTGGAAACCATATTTTTAATCCTCTCACAGACCTACGATTAAAGTTTGCTGATATCTCCCAAAGTTGAATGATACAGGCGCAGATATTGCAGAGAGTTTTAAACATGCTGGCGTTTAACCTAAAACATTGTCACTGAACAGGTAGTAGCTGCGGACCTTGCACTGAGCTCAACGTTGGTTTCAGTACATTTAGAATAAGCAAGCAAGAAAGCAAAGAAAGTTTATTTATATAGATTGGATTAGGTTAGATTCAACTTTACTGTCATTGTGCAGAGTACAAGGACAAACGAAATGCAGTTTGTGTCCAACCAGAAGTGCAAAAAGAGCAGAAAAGTGATATTTAAGTATAGACAGGACAAGAAATATAGTGCAGTGTAGACAGTAGTGTACAGTTGGTTTACAGAAGGTGGTTTAGAGTAATATAAATGAAATATAAATGTGTGCAGTGTATTAGCAGTTACCTTATAAGAGCGGAGCACCTTTCACAGACACCAGTCACAAAGGGCTTCACAGTCAAAGAAATCAAATCTAATCAAATCTAATACAGTCAATTAAATACTGTAAAGCAAAGATAAAACACTAGATACAAATATACAAAGATAACGGACATAGGACACAAGTTTGAATCACATGCCCATCTGAACAGATGGGTTTTGAGCTGCTTTTTAAGAGTCCGACAACCAACAAATAACAAATAGACGCGTATAAAAGAGTCATGTCATTATCTTTCTTGTGTTCATATCTCCTTTCTCTTCTCTCCTGTGGTGTTCAACCTTCTTGATATTTGCAAATTAATCCGAGGGACAAATTACAACCTGTGACTGGGATTTTCTTTGTAGTGGTACCTGTTTTTTTATTTTTTATTCTTCTACTGTAGAAACAACCGTCACGTCCCATTAAAGGTGCTGGAGGTAGGATTGTGAAGATCCAGGACTTAACCAAACAATTTGAACATCGACAACTTCTCAGTCCCTCCCCTCCTTTTCACTAAACTCCAAACGGTCTCCTAAGCCCCTCCCCCTACAAGGGAGAGCCGTGCACGATAGAGCGCGTGTTAAGAGGGGGAAGGGGAGGAAACCTATCTGCAGCTCTTGCGCAGGGAAGGGCGAGGGCAGGACGCTATGAAATGTGTGTGCCTGAGTAGTGATTGACACGCAGTTAGACACCCATCCCCTGGCCCTGATTGGTGCATCTGAACAGGGAGCTGTGGATTTTTTGCAAATCTCACTACAGGCTGTAGGTGGAGCCAGAGGAGCTGGATTTTTTTAAGAGACCTGCTTCATGTAGTTCTACTGGAACATAAGGTCAGTTTCAGCAAATATGACGGAAAGTTAGTTTTATAAGGCTTACCTACTGCACTAGCCATATAAAATAAAGAATAAAAAGAGTGAGGGTGTAAATGCCATGAGGAATAATAGTTACTGATGCTTGATGGATTATGTAGTCTTGTCACGTCTTCTTGAACCCATTTACATAAAGAAAACATGCAGAATCACGTTTTATTTTGACATGCTTTTCAAGGTCAGGATTGATCTGTCGAGTTTGAAGTTCAGAAATGTGCTTTAAACTTGCTCAACATGTTGCAAACCGTCTCTTGGTATCACAGTGAGTGACGGGGCGTTGGGATACATAATAAATACACTGCAGGGTTTCAGAATGTCAATACTCACATCCTTCCGGCGCTGGAATCCAACTCTAGACTATACATTTACTCCTACGCCACAGGTATCTACAGCATCACTATCACGCCTGATGAAGACGTATAAATCCAGCTTTATGATCCTTTAACTGCACGGCTTAACTCCTCAGAGCATTTCTCTTCATTTCAGTACCACGTTTATGCTTTGCATCTTATTGTGCGTTTGGTCTGGCCATGCGAGGCTCAGCTTTTACAAAGTAGAAAATGCATTATAAGCGTTCATTAACAAATATTGCACAAGCAGCTCTAAATGTCTTGTTTTACAGGATAATGAATACTCGGGAGATGTGCTCTCATGGTTTCAGACTGCTGCTGAGCTCCAGAAATGTACCGTTTGTTTTAGCTGCATTGAAGAGCCGATACAACTCACACATTCCTCAAAACAGGAGATATATATGTATGTGATCAACACATTCTAATGAACGGGTTTGTATGATATCGTAAGAAAATATATGATCAACAATTTGTATGATATCCTACAAAGTCACGGCGACCACCAACCAGTCACATGACGAAGTTTAGCAGTCTTTACAGTTGAGTTTAGCCGACAAAAAGTGTGGGATAATAAATACACTGCTGGGTTTCAGAATGTCAATGTATACTCACATCCATCCGGCGCTGGAATCCAACACTAGACTATACATTATTCTTCTAGAATAGAATATAATAGAATAGAATACACTTTATTGTCCCCCCGAGGGGACATTTGTCTTGGACATAGTGCTACAATCTGTTGCTTAGGAACATAAACATGTAACTTTTATTTTAAATACATTTTAAAAAACATTCTAAAATCAACATAAAATAAAATAAAATCAACTTAAACATGAGATCAACAAAGCGTCCTAAGACATAAAAGAAGGACGCACATGACAGCACAGACAGCACAACATCCTAAGAATGAACTGTAACTAGTGCAGTGCCCGTTGAAAATGTGTTTGGAACGGGCGATTGCTTGGCCTGTGGTATTGCTGCTTGTAGAATTCATCAAAACCAAATTGTACCCCAAAATGACTTACAGAAGGACCCCAAACCACTTAATACGCAACTCCCCTGTATAGCCTGCTACTGACGTACAGTGTAGGCTACGTCTACATCAGAGGAAGACGTTGTACTACTGTATTTACCTGACAGAGAATGCTGCAGATTCAGAATGTAATCACAAAATATCACAATGAAAACATGAGTAATCAGACATTAGCGTCATGGACTCATGGCAGTGCGCTACCCACCCGGCCCGTTATGAGAGCTAATCAGCACCTATCTGCGTTCATCAACCACCAGAACCGGACCGTGTGTGTGCGCAGAGAGAGAGAGAGAGAGAGAGAGAGAGAGAGAGAGAGAGAGAGAGAGAGAGAGACCATACAGGTTTAGTGGCTTGGGAAGTAGGGGATTTGATTCGCGGGGGTATTTTGGCGACCTAATTAACCCGACCCAGGGTGAGTCTGATGAAAACTGATGTGTCTGCCCGGTTCAACTCAGAGATTTTCTCACATTGCACAGCGCTCAGAAGGAATAATCTCCGAGATTAGGCTACGTTATGTTCTGCCAGCTCACAGCAATTTAATACAGTAGCAGGAAAAGAGTCCCCCTCGCTGTTGTAAAGCGTTCTGAATGTGGCGTCTGCTGATGTGCAGGTTACCTCCCCCCCCAAACACGGACACACATACAGATACGTCTCGCTTTATAAGATAAATAGCCTGCCTTTAAGTGGCATCACGCTCTGTCTGCACTTGTTGTCTGGTTGTGCCTTGCATGTGTGGGAATCTGAAACGTCCTTAAATTTGGGAATTGTCGTTTGTTTATTCAAAGTCAAAGACAGTCCAAAGTAGTGCTACTTTGCACATGTTTGTGTGTCTGAGGTGTATGTCACATTTTAGCTGCCAAAGCTCCACTGCTCTCTGTCTCTGGTCCTCAGGGTGAGAAGGGGAGTGGCCAGCGGCTAGAGCGGCAAAAGCCAATGGGTGCTTCTTTTAGCGATACATATTTAAGGATATCTTTTGCATTTCTAATCCACACAACGTCAAACGTGGCACTGCACTTACTCGTGCCCATAGCAAGACACCTGTCAAGTTTGAAATCCATCGGACTAACGGTTCTAGAGATACGCGCATCACACACACACACACAGACAGACAGATGTTCCTGCAATTTATAGATAGATAATTAAAGTGTAAAGTGAAGAATATAAACGATGACTTTAGTCATCGTTTATATTCATCGTTTATATTCAATTCTTGAATTTGAATTGAATTTGAATTGATGTCAAAAACAGGATCTAGAATTACAATTCAAATTTGAATTAAAGGAAGCACAATTGCAATTCAATTAAAATTCAAAGAAATTCATATACATAATTTAAGTGGTGTTTGACAGTGAAGCTCTACAATATATGTCAGATATGATTGCATTACATATTCTATAAATGATATTAGTTTGAACTACTTGTACAGATTACATTAACAGGAAATCCCCCAGCAATGAATGTTAAAAGCTCTAGTCACAGAACAAATAATTAAGTTTATTTTTATTGTAATTGTAAGTTTGTTGAATATGATGGAACATGACTCCATTTCCCAGAATGCTTTACTTTAACCAAGTATTTAAAATGGTTACCAAACAATTTGAGGTGGACATTTGTTTGAAAGCTTCTTTTCTACACAATTTGATGGACTTTTTAAGTTTCAGAAGTCCCTTAAAACTTCAGATTACAAATGTTTATAGATTTGACACCTGTAATAACAGTGACATGGAACATAATAGCAGGCCTAAAAGCAATATATATATATATATATATATATATATATATATATATATATACATTGTGTGGTCTAACTAATAGAACTCCTACCTGATGTCATCACTGGTCTCATCTCTACGTGATGTCATCACTGGTCTCATCTCTACGTGATGTCATCGCCGACCTCATGTCTGTCTCATTCACTCCTTGCCTATGTTCTTCTCCACTAAGACATATTGTCAAACAAACATTATGTAATAGATTTTCCATATTAGATTTTCCATATTAATAATATTAAGAAATGAATCTGTTGGTATCAAGTGGCTCCCCCTACACTTTCACCTAATGTTAGACCTACCTGTTGCCTTCCCCTGTCTTTCCTGATCCACCATCCTCACACCTGAATGAAATTAACTCACTGTTAAATATAGCAGCCTAAATTCAATTCTTAAATCAGCCTAGTGATGGCATCAGATAAGACAACTATTATGCAGTAAGGTTGTGCTTTTGCCTTTGCCGCTGTTGAAATTACATTCACATTTAGTATTTTTAAAAGTACAAATATGGAGAGCCACTTAAAGAGAGAGAGAAATGTGACCCTGTAATTACAGCTTCCATGTCACCCAACAGATGTAACTATAGCCTGTATGTCTGACAGCACAGCTAACATGAACAGCTAATGGTAAAACAAACTCTATTAATGAGTTGAGAATTAATGAGAGTTAATGCATATGTTATGTTTTCCAGCTTCTTGTCATTTATTGTGCACTCTTCCTTATATTTACCAGTTGTTATTTCACATTAATAAAAGTGAGATATGTCATGCATGGGATTGGTACCATAGGGTTTAACCAAAATCTAAATGTAGCTATCAGCAACATTGGTAGCCTTAAACCCCATTTAAGCTGCTAGTGTTAGCAAACACTAGCTAGTCTCAGAACAGTCAAGTTGTTAACATGAATATTTGCAAGCCTCCAAGTTTGGTAGCAAATCTATGCATGATTCCATGGTAAACCAGAGTTATTGCATTAGTTGTGTTTTCCAGGTTCTTGTCATTTATTGTACATGCTACCTTATATTTTCCAGTTTTCAGCTCTGCAACCTCGGTTTTGCATATTCTAAGCTAGCTGTAAACCCCCATTTGGCTGCTACGTTCCCAGTGTTAGCAAACGCTAGCTAGTCTGTTAACATGCACAGCCTCCAAGCACAGACGTCACACTTTAAATCCTACCTGTTGCCTTTCACCATCCACTTATTTAACTGCTGTCGCATCCCTTGACATGCCATCTCCTTTTCCCTCTTTCTTTTTGTATTTTTAGCCCCCGACAGCTTTTTTGCTTTATCCATCTTTTTCCATAGACGACAACTCACTACTCGTACCTGCTCGCTCAGCACTCACGGCGCCCCCCAGATCCATAAACTATTCTGAGCACACATCACTGGTCATCTGTGTGACAACACATGTAGTGTAATGTAATTTTATTTAAACTGGGACAATGCACAATTAAACATTAACCTTGTATAACAACAAGGACAGATGCATTGCACCAGGTTGTAGCACAACTGCTATTTTCTGCCTGTAGTCTCTGGGCAGGAAGGTAAAACAAAAACACATTTACACCTAATTTACAATATTACAAATATGTGCAATGTTGCATCAATACAATCATCATAGGCTCAATCGTTCCCACATCCTAAAACCAGTCCCCCCACCCCCTCCCAACAAAGCTATATGCAACATCATCATCTCTCTCTCATCAGGGCCTCCCTCTCCTTCACTCGCTGTTTGGCAGCTGCTCACATTGATCGCCTTCTAATAGAGTGTTAATACGGACCCAAGACGTTATAAATGTGGTGTTGCTCCATTAGTTCTGAGACCAGGAGTGTCAACTCAGATATTCTGTCCAAAAAGACCAGCGACCGTTTCGACCACGTGACATTTGTTAACAATGTTTGGTGTTTGACAAAGTGCTGTGTGAACGCAAATCGAACCAAATGAAAAATGCAACAATTGCACCAAGTCCACCGAACTATAGGTGTGAAAGCACCCTTAAAAACAAGTCCAACTTGATATAAAGGATTTTAAAGTCACTACAGGAAGTTGTGCTAATTTCATTCACATTTCACGTATGAATATGTAGATGAATCTGTTGGCTGACCAAGGTCATTCACGTCACTTTTTGTTGACAGGTAGAAAAGCTTAGCACTGACGTCTTTGCCCTGTATGTTGCAGTGTGTGTGTGACCTCCTCTTTCAGACGGTCAGGGTTGAATCCTCCTCCTCTGAGAGCTGCTCACTGAATGCAGAGTGTGTTTCACAGAAAGCGAGGCTTCGACTGGAAGATTCCTGCTGTGCTCTTTTCTCAGCTCAAACATATATGAAAAGAGGATATTTAAACCGATAGGATTGCAACCGAGTAAGATGAGAAAAAGTCTGCCAAAAGTTACTCATGTAGTGCAACATCATTTCCCATTTAAAACATTGGAGTGTAAATTTCAGACAATTCACGTGTGGATAATTATTTCTTCAGCCTAGAGCTGAAGATCTTTGCCTTTGTCTTAATTTCTATCATTTTATTGGCTCGGGCTTGCGCTCCAGGTTGCGCGGTAAATGGTGATGCGTTTCGATTAGCACGAAAATGGATGCTGAGGAGGTAAAACGGAGGCTGGGCTCTGGAGGACTTATTATATTTCTTTGTTCCAACTTCCAAGTGGCCTATAGCCTACGTTAGTTATGGATAAATGATGTTAAACAATGTATAAATGACTCATTCTTGACAAAAGGCGAAAGAGCTGTGTGCGTGCACACATTTAAATAATGTCGGGCTGCAAATGGGTTTGAGCTTTTAAAAAGCTGTCAATCAAAATTTACTTATCAGGCTCGGGCCTTGACTTTTAAGGCCCGATTACAGCTCTACTTCAGCCTACCATGGTTCTCCTAAACTACACTGCTCCTCCGTACCCTGCACTGGCTCAAATCCTTTGGAGAAAAGAACGTTTCAGTCCCTAAAGACGTTCCTCATAGTTCTTAAAAACACATTTGCCAATATGTATAATTTATAAAAAATTTTACAGACGGTCTAACTATAAATCAAGAAGCCTCTGTGCATGTGTGTATGTCTCCCGCCTGTGCAGGGCAGCAGCGGGGGCAGGGAGTTGCTACATCCCTAGACAGAATGGAGAGCCCAAACATGTCTTGCCAAAAAGTGATCATCCACCCAAAACTGATTGCATTCTGCCCTACATGCAAATTATGAAATCATTTGTACACAAACACATGTTAGATGAACGGCCAGGCTCTTGGGCTCTCCAGCACGTTGTTTTGTCGCCGGCGGTTAAGCACATTTCTCTGGTTGTTCTGCATGCTGTATGTATATATATATATATATATATATATATATATACATTAGGGCAAACGATTACATTTTCTTTATCGCGATTAATCGTTGAATTTCTATAGTTAATTGCGATTAATCGCATGTTTTATCACATGATTAAAATTCTATTATTTTGCATTTCAGAACTGTTTTTAAGTACATATTAACAATGGGAAGCAATTCTTACCAGTGTATCTTGATTGGGAATCAAATTAATGCAAAGAAAATGACTTTATGAACTTGATTTTAAGATTTATATTTGTTTATTATATATTTAATCTAGTCACATTATATTGTGACAAACACAATCAAACATTTCACTCCTTTCTGTTTATCAAACTGTGTTTTTCTCATCTTTCAAGGGAAATGAAAACCATTCAGGTTTTTTTTTTTAGGTTTCCGATTGCTGCACTTTGGTTTTGATTGAATTTGTAACTCCGTTAGGATGTAAAGCTGGTGGCTGTTCCATGGATAATAAATGGGCTGCTGAGATTCTGCTGTGGAACCAAGGCAATCTTTTATTCAAACCCACAGATATGTATTTTTAAATTCTGGAGATAACACATACGGGGACGAGTACAAAATAATCCAGAGGACATCTAGAATATTTCGTCTTGATTTTAAATATATAGGTATATTGTGTGTATTGATTTATTACATTCCAGATTAGCTCAGCATAGATGCTGTTACACAGACTCAGCAGGCAGGCAGTTGAGTTTACTTTTGGGGAAACAAGGTGACACGAAAATCCATCTTGTCAGGCTTCAAGTACCGCGGTTGTGTCTGAAAAGCAGCGGACCAAACCAATCAGCATCCGGCGAGGAGCTACTGGCAGCCACGGGCGGTGTTTAGGTGGAGATGACGGCTGAGGAAGACAGATGGTTAATCCAATCACCTGCCTGTCCTTTTTTCCCAAACAGTTGCCAATGATGGCTTCTCAGATGGTTCTGTGTTAGCAAACCATCTGGCGCGTCAGGTCAGAGCTTTTGATCGTATCGTAGGGTCTTCCTTTTTGCTGAGTACTTTGACTTCATTCAGACATGCAGGCATATTTCAATTCATTTCTCAAATCCGATCTTTAAGACAGGCTGTCCGACTGTTGCTTCCAAGCGATCAGATCGGATATGTGTGTCCAGATGCAATGGCGTAACTTTGGGTTCAACATCGGGGGGAGTGTAGGGGGGGGGGATGAGATCTCCAACTATCTCTAGGGAGGTCCCTGGATACGTCTGCATGTATTGAGAACAGCACCAAAAACATCGGAAAAAAAATTGTAGAAAACTAAAAAACTTGAAAAAAGCGCCACAAACTTAGGAAAAAAAACCTCCAGAAAGGCATACAGCAACGTCTAAAAAAATGTCCAACAAACGTCCTACAAAAAAAAGCAACAAAAACATTGAAAACGCAACAATAACGTCCAAAAAAGCAACAAAAACTTTGTGAAAAAACGCCCAGAATGTATTAATTGGGGGGTTTTAACCTCCCCATCCCCCTTGTAAGTTACGCCTATGCCCAGATGTCAAGCAGAATGTGACGGCCAGTGACAATAGAGGGACACATTTCAGATAAACGACCTGCGACATAACAACAGCTGAGCTCCATCATATACTATATATTGTGAATGAATGTTATTTTGCGGCACTCTGATCAGATGCAGCTCCTATACTTGTTGGTGTCATTGCGATGAAACAAACGTGCCATTACATCGTTTGTGCCGAGGAGCATTCAGTTACTGAACAGATCAGACACAGGCACATAGACATTTTATAATGTGCACTATTGATTATTTAATTATTTATTGATTCATCTTAGCCATTGGACTGATGATTGCATGTCACCACCATTGCTGCGTTGTTGTTGTTGTTTATGTTCTGTTTTCTGTATCCTGTTTACTGCTACTGTTATTTACTGTTGTCTGTGCTTAATGTTCAATGTGGCTCCCTTGGGTGCAAGACAAATTCCCCTCAGGGCAATACAGGTTTCATTCATTCATTAATTCTTATGATTCCACGTGTCAAAACTCAATTAGGGCGTTTTCACACCTGAACAGGGACTGAGAGCAGTCCAAAAGTTGGGGTAGATGTCCGATATATCCTTATCATCCCCCGTTCCCCCCCTTGTCCGGACCGTTCCATTTGGGAGACCAAGCAACATAGGCGCCGATTTATGTTTTCCTCCGTGGGTGCTCACGGGCGCACGCCCTTTAAAAAAAAAGTAGTCAAAAATGTTTGCATTTCAGACGGCCGACACATACACACGCCTATCAACTCGATAATAAAGCCGTAAAGTAGGCAAGGCTCTTTCAACTCAGGATAGGATTGGAGATGAAAAGTTTAACTGACACATAACCGCGATCAGCTTCTTGGGTGCTCAGTATTAGCGGAGCACCAACGGTATTGGCGCCTATGCCCAGCAACCCGTTTGACCCAGAGGTGAACTGTCCCCCGCTCCCGTTTCACCTTCTCACACAGATTCTCTGTGTACCTTAAGTCAAAGTCATTTCGATGGTTAACGAACTCGTAGTAGGGCTGTTTTGTAAAGCATCACAGGAGTCTAGGGATCACACATTCTGATCAAAGCAGGGGGGGACGCCACTGGCGAAACCAGCAATGCAGGTTTGAGAGATAGCGCCCCGCCAAACCTCGCGAGAATCGCGACTTGCCTTACGGCACGACGTCACATATAGTACATCAACACCAATAAGAAGCATCCTCTATGCACAAATTGGTGTGCATACATTTTCGTACGATATCACACGATCATATGAAGCCGTTTGTGAGAATGTGTTAGAAGGGAAGGATCAGCTGCTTATGGAGCAGAGAGGTGTTATTTGCTTGTTGCATTGACTACTAAGTTCAGTGGTTTATTTGTATGATGTTCACAAGCACAGCATATGTCAAGTTATAAAATAGGTGGTATTCCCTTTCAATCTTTATGATATGGAGGGGCAGTGGTTATAAAAGTTATATATTTGGGTGAAGCCACCCGTCTGATTTAAGTAAGTAAGTAAGGTTTATGTAGGGCACCTTTCACAGATACATCGCCAGTGTCTAACATTAAAACAATTACACAATAAAAGCAATAAAAAAAGACAGATAGCAACAATACACAGCACAGACAAGATTACAATCACAGAAAAGCTGTTTTGTAAAGCATCACAGGAGTCTAGGGATCACAGCGATAAGATCTTTATTTATTTATTAAAATTAAAGCTCCAGAAACAAACTCAAAACTCTGTGATCTGAAGTGTTGGACTGCAGCCCGCTGCGACTCGGGATTACTGATTACCCACCACACACAGAGAAGCACAGGATTATGATGTCGTTTTGTTGTGCCAACTTGGACTGGAGCCAAACATGCAGATGCATGATACTATTCCACCACACAGGAGTGTTTCCTCCTGTACACTCGGGGAGTTTCTGACGCGTCCTGAAAGGCTGCGCACACACCCACGCACACACGCACGCACGCACGCACGCACGCACGCACGCACAGGCTATATCAATGGACAACTGTATGGTAAGCAATGTTCACTAATCATAACCATGCACAAAACAGAAAAAGAATGTTTAAAAAACTACACTGAAACAAAATAAAAGCCAGATTTGTCCCTGCAATAGCGTCACAACCTCGCAACATGCAGTTATGAAACTTTACAGGTGTGTAGTTGAGATAAAAATTTAGGCCGGGTTTGAAGATGGCTGTCGTCGGAGAAAGGGCGCCTAAAGTAGAGGGGTCGGAAGTAGTAAAGGGGCCCCCGCACTTCACACCACTGGCCAGATTTGGCGTCGAGGCTGGTGTGATCCCATCGCAAACTAAATAAAATGCCTCTGACTCAGAGAGGTTTGAACTAAGGCCAGTTGGGGGCTTTTTTGGGGTCCATTTTTTTGGGATGCATATCAAAGTGTCCTTAAACACTGAGCCTCAAATAACTCCACTCCTGATAGTCTGGGCCACTGCCAAGCTAGGCTTTTGTTACCTAAACACAGTGTGGATGTGAACCCTAAACTGTGGAGCCTGAGAGTCCTGCACTTAGGGGGGGGAACTATTTATTTCTATTTAAACATAATTTGTAAGAGACAGGGTTGCACAGTGTGTGTAAATAAGAGGCAATTTGAAGCACGTTGGCTAAAAGAGCTCTGTATAAAAGCAGTTGATTAGGCATTGTTCACGGTAATTAAACATGGCCGAATGGTCTAATTGGTCTGTGACAAGTCTCTCTCTCTCTCTCTCTCTCTCTCTCTCTCTCTCTCTCTCTCTCTCTCTCTCTCTCTCTCTCTCTCTCTCTCTCTCTCTCTCCGGGCTTCTTGTTCAACTCTATGAATTAATCACTCCCTGTGCAGTAGGTACAGTGCAAAGAACATCCCTTACCCCAGATTTTGAGTGTTGGAATTTGATTAAAACCATAGACTGTGAATCTTAAAATCTTTCAAGCTAAAGAAGTCCGACTACAATTATTAGATCTGAGAAAAGATCTAATAGATACATTCATTCGGCTTAGGCCTGCTCGGGTACTGCACCTAAACCTTATAATGACAGGAAAACCCCTGGACTGGTATATGTTAAATATTAGCCAGGATATCCCCAGGTCAAAATGAACTGGTGCTTTTTTTATTTATCAAACAAAAAGAGCAAAACTATTTAATGGAGTATTGTCTTGAAAACGGGCCAAATTTGAATAATAATCACTGTTTTGCACAATTGTTTCATGCTGCTATTTTACATTACCACTGTTTTAAAAGTGAAATGTCACTTTTTAAACACTTGTGTTTTACCATTTAAGATAACTTGTATATATATATATATATATATATATATATATATATATATATATATATATATATATATATATATATTACTATTTTATATGTTACTGTTTTAAACTATAGTGCGCATTTCTGTCTCCCCCATGAGGATTTCTAAGTTATGACAACAAAACATGATACAATCTTTCTGTGATCACGCACCACCCCCCCCACCCCTCCTCCACACAGTTGCTAGTAGCCAAGGAGGACACGGAGGATTAAAAAAACATGATGGACTCTTCAGAAGAGGTCATTATCTTCACTCGAGCTTCTGCGTGCGAAAGTTGCCGGACGACACAATCTTCTGAACAGAGTCATACTGAGAAATCCAGAGAGAGTTGTGTGGAGCTGATAGTCTTAATTAGCTTTGTAGCAACTCATTTGGCAAAAAGTTACGCCCTAAAGCTTTAAGATAACTATATATATACTGTATATATTATATGTATATATTTTCATATTTTTCTAGTTGCCTTTGTTTGTGTTCTGTTTACTTAATTTTGTTCTATTTGTGAAATTGTATGCACACTACTGAACATATTTTCATTGTACTCTGAGCACAATGACAATAAAAGATCTATCTATCTATCTATCTATCTATCTATCTATCTATCTATCTATCTATCTATCTATCTATCTATCTATCTATCTATCTATCTATCTATCTATCTCATATGCATGAGGTCTCTAATATCGGGACTGGATGAATCTCAGATGAATTCAGATGAATGTGAGTTCATCTGACAGAGCTGTGGGGCTTCCTCGGACCATAAAAGGTTGGGAACCACTGGGATACACTCCCATCCACCTATTCAGCCACTGGTGTGCAGCATCAGGGGGAGGGGGGGTCGCCTCTGTCATCAACACCCTCAGCCAATGGAGAAACCAGCGCACAAGACACATTAACCGCCTCTCCAGAGCGGACCAGTGCGCAATCATCCTCCCGTCCATGCACACACACACATGTGAAAGTGAGATTTTTTCTTTTCCGGCTCTGATTATGGACTCTTTATTTCTGTCTGGATGTTTTGAGCAGGAAAATGCTGCTGCACGGACGGCTGGATTCTGCGTCTTGAAGGAGAATTTAAAGATGAAAGTGAGTAGAGTATCCTGCTATATTTAATATTGAATGTTTGGTGCGTGCTGTCTAATGTCGTGGCAATAATGTGTGAGTCAGAGGATGAGTTAACCTTATGGGATAATAATATCGGCAAAAAAAATTGGTTTTTAAAGAGGGTTCCTTCAGGGATCCTAGAAGTGCGCTAAAATCCAGAAGACCAGTGCGCGCTTCTGAACTGTAACAGCCAACATTTGGAGTGCATTTCTTTAAGAAACTGTAAAAACAGAGGGATTGTGACAATAATATCTGGTCAATGCATTTTTAAAGTGCGTGTCCTGGCTGTAAGACGTACAGAGTCCTGCTGAACAGCGCGGATCCGTGCGCGCTGGAAAGTGTTTATTTCTTCCCCCCCCCATTTCTTTTTGCATCCCAAATAAGATTGGCTGGATGTGCGTGAGGTTTCTGCATGATTGCGCGCTGTGTACAGATGTACAGTGAAAACAATAGCTGGAGGATATAGGACATCTGAAATTGAAAAACAAAATAAGTGATGACAGGAGAGCCTGTAGCTGCGTCTCTGTTTTATTTCTGAATGCTCCTAAAAAAACTGAACACATTTGAGTTTTGATTTAACATTTATTTAAGAAATCTTTTCACAAGCCCTTAACATGCATCCTGACAGTTGAATATTTGCATACATATATATTAAATTTGAGCTAAAAGTCTAAATTATGAGGACTAGATTTTCAGTGTAACTGAAGGACAGCGCGTGTGGATTTGTGTCTCTGCGGATTGAAGACGCCACGAGCACAAACTAGGTTTTGTTTACTACTACAGCTGTTGTTGTCAGGTCAGATTGTGACACCATCTCTTCCCTCTGGAGTGTCCATCCGTCCATCCCTCCATCCGTCCATCCATCCCTCCATCCGTCCATCCATCCGTCCATCCTTCCATCCATCCACCATCCATCCCTCCATCCATCCATCCATCCATCCATCCATCCATCCACCATCCATCCCTCCATCGCTCCATCCATCCACCATCCATCCCTCCATCCATCCATCCATCCATCCATCCGTCCATCCATCCATCCATCCACCATCCATCCCTCCATCCCTCCATCCATCCACCATCCATCCATCCATCCCTCCATCCATCCACCATCCATCCATCCATCCATCCATCCATCCGTCCGCCCATCCATCCGTCCATCCATCCACCGTCCATCCATCCATCCGTCCGTCCGTCCATCCGTCCATCCATCCGTCCATCCATCCATCCATCCACCATCCATCGTCCATCCATCCGTCCATCCATCCACCATCCATCCATCCGTCCGTCCATCCGTCCGTCCATCCATCCGTCCTGCCTCATGTAAATGAGCATATATAGACCTCAAACCTTTGATCTGATTTATACAAATCACAGCATAACACAGCAACACTGATACATTTAAGAGACATTAAGTAAAAAAGGACATACAAAGGAAACCAAGAAAACCCTCAGGGGGCTCTGCATTTTGGGTTCCCTACAATTATTCAACAATATGTAACATGAAGAGAGATATAGTCATGGACAGAAGAAAGGAACAATTAAATGAGGAAAGAAAAGAGAGTGAAGAAAGAGAGAAAAGGAAAAGTAATCATAAAAGAACAAGAAACATGTTGGGCTACTGATTCAGCTATTGATAAAGGAGAAAAGTTGATAAAGGAGAAAGTTTCTTTAGACCATCAGTTGACTCTGATAATGCTGCTTTTTTATTTGAAGATTTCAAAAAGAACCACAAAACCAACAATTCCTTCAAACCATATGATGATATCGGTCATTTATCCCCCCCATCCCCCCCCCCCCCCCTCTAATACGACCCACAACAGCATTTCTCGGTCCTCATATCTAAACCAGAGAACATATCAGTTGCAGTTTTAAACACGTCGTTAACCCAGTTTGGTTAAGTTTAGGCACCAAAACTACTTAGTTAAGTTTAGAAAAAGATTGTGGTTTGGGTTCAAATCAGACGTTACTTCACTTCCTGAAGGTGACGCAGAACGTGACGTTAAAAAGTTAAAAAAATTAAATAAAACTCGCTGTTTACTTTAATTTTTTAATAGGACTTGAACCCCGGTCTCCTGGGGGAAAGTCTTGTGTTTATTTGAGCGGAGAGCCACTTCTGGGACGCACCGCGGCTAGTGGAATATCAAATATTGACTTGAATGGCCGTGATCGCTCGCGGGGGTCACACAGACGCGCCCGGTAGAAATACTTCATAACTACAACGGCCACTAGAGGGCGCCACCATTATAAATGTAACTATAGGTTGCGATTGCAGCTTGATGAAACGACCTATGGGAGCGTTTTTCGGCGGGGACAGTCTCCATATAACTCTGCGCAGGCCGACATTAAAAATAATCAAAACACAATAGTCCAAAGACTTATTTTCATTGTGGTTCCCTTGCATCATGACGTCAGCACATCCCTGAAATGATGTAGGCAAATAGACATAGGGAGGATACATTTTTTTTGTTTAATTCAAACACAAAATAAAATGATATATATAAATATATATATATATATATATATATATATATATATATATATATATATATATATATATATATATATATATATATATATATATTTCATTTTATTTTGTATACAGGTATATACAATTTAGCACTTAAATATGTAATATGTAACTTTTTGGCATTAAAATTAAGGCTGTCATCGACTAAAGACATTTTTTACCACCTAATAGTTAAACAAATGTCACACCGTCGAAACGGTCGCTGGTCTATTGGAAAAATCGCCATCGCCAAACTCACCAGACTCCATTTAAATAAACAGTAATTTTATCACCGTACAAAACACTTCATTCAACGTCGACACAAAACAAAATAAAAAGCCGTCTTGGTTGGTCTTCCACATGGTGATTTCGGGGCTGTTTCATGTTAAACAAAAAGGTCTATCTCTGTAGAGATCCTTCGCATAATGTTGTCAGACACTTAGAATAATAATCTGAGCCTGTCAGACACCCGTGCAAGGTTGACACTGCAGGCTACTAAATGCTCTGTTTTTGGTTCACTTCCTGTGTTTGGGTCGGATTGCTTTCTCACCTAAAGTTAACTGAACTCTAGAGCGCTTGGAAGCGAACGGAGACCACTGATTTTAAGCGGACCAGAGTTCTGTTGTTGGGTCCGCACCGGAGTTGAAATGAGCTTTTGCACCGCCCCAAACCAACCGGACTTTAAGACTAAACACTCCAGGGTTCGGTTTAAACAGACCAAACTGCTCAGGTGTGAAAGCAAACATAATGTCCAGCCAAGACTTGTAGACCTCCAACTGTCGTTCACTGAACATAGATTCTAAGAAAAAAACAGGAGTTTGACTTGCACTTGCATTTTGTAAGTATTTAAAGTTGTTTGGATATGTTCACCTTTTAAAACACAACACAATTTAACTGACTTTCTCTGTTTTCATTTTCAGGCCATGAAGTGAATGTTGCAGCGACAGTTTATCCGCTGATTGAGACCGGCACTGCGACCATGTTGGACCGAACTGAGCCGGCACACTGCACCGTGTGTTGCTGTACGCTGACCAACAAAATCCTCATGGTGCTCTTCATGGTGCTGTTGATCGTCGCCATCTTGTTTGGGAACTTGGTGACTCTGGCTGTGGTTCTCGGGACGAAACACTTCCACACGCCACAGGGTTACCTGAAGGCTTCCCTGGCTGTGGCTGACCTGGCCGTGGGGATTTTCGTGGTGCCGCTCTCTGTCTACGCCGAGGTCTACCTCATGGTGGCTGACTCGGCACCGGAGTGGACGTCCTACAACTCGCAGTTAGTGAGTTTCCACCCATGCAACGTCATCGGTCCCATCTTTGCCGGGTGCACCTTGGTCTCCATCACGACCATTTTCCTGCTGACGATCGAGAGGAGCATCGCTGTGTTGCGGCCGCTGCACAAGGACTCTGTGATTACACGGAAAAGGACCACGATCCTCATCATCCTCTCCTGGGTGGGGAGCTTCTTCCTGGCGGTGTCACCGATGGTTTTCAGCAACGAGATCACTCTGGAGTACAACTCCTGCAGCCGGATGTGTAATTACGCGTTGGGGACCATTGGAGAGTTCCCCAGCCAGGCCTGGAACATCCTCCTCCTCTTCCCCACGTTTGACTTCACCCTCCTCGGGGGAACGGTGGTCATTAACGTCATCTCTTTGTCCAGCATCAGGCAGCACTCGAGGCGCAGGAAACATCTGGCCGAGAGCAAGTGCCAAAGCAGCAGCAAACCTACGTTTTCTGACATCAAAGCAGCCAAAACAATCGGGACGCTGACTTTGGCGTTTACCGCCTCATTCACCCCTATCGCCGTCTTCGTGGTTGGGAACGTTTTGGGGAATAAATGGTGCAACTTTTCCTTTTTCGCCTTCTGGATTTTGGCCAGCAACAGTTGCTGGAATGTCATCATTTACAGTGTGAGGGATCAGAAGTTCAGACTTTGCGCATACAAGCTCCTCATGCCTTTCCAGAGAAAAAACTCAACCAAAGTTTAAAAAGCTTCGGGGACCAAAGACTTGAGTTGAGGACTGCAGTCATTTGGATGTTTTGTTTGTCACAGAAACTCTTTGTTCAACACACATTGTGAGTCTCGTTAAGAGACGTGTCTGCATGTTTCGTGGATTGCTGTCGTGAAGTTACAGGTTTTTTCGAGTGTTTTTCGATCACAAATGTTGGATATCTTTGTGGGCATTTGTCTTGTTCTGTGTAACAGAAGCCTGTTTCAGTCTGTGGAATGGTTGTTTTACTTGGGTGTGATCAATTAAAACATAATGCAAACTAAATCTGATTTCTGATTGTACCGTGTGTGTCTTTGAATGTGTTTCCGGCACCAAAAATGTCAGTTAGAATTTATTTCCATTAGTCATTAGCCACAGAATGTTCCGTAGAATTTTCCCGCAGATTTAAATAGGTTATTTGCACGTGATGTTGCATGTGTTGCAGGGTCTATGCACTCTCCGTTGGCTTGCGAGCTGGAAAAACCAAAACTCTGGTCAGGCCAATCACATCGTGTATAGAATTGGTGGGCGGGGCTTATGGCTGCTGCTGCTGGGAACAGCGGTCTTCTGGAAGACTTGGAGTTAAGCTTTTCTTTGAGAAAAGAACAAAGAACGGCACTGAAGTCATTCTTAAAAAAGGAAGATGTGTTCTGAGTTTTGCCGACCGGATACGGCAAAAGTTGAATCTATCAACTAGCGTTGCTCCGGTTGGTCGTAGTGCTATCCTATTACGTGCAGAGGGAATTTGAAAGACAACCGTTTATCCCGCCCCTCAGATTGAGCCCTGCCAATGGTGAGTTCCCAGACCCAACATCTTGATGTGGGTCTGGCTTGTCGGGGTAATATTTTTCACCATTTTCAGATAGTTTCCTACATTTTCCCTCATTATAAACGAATACTTTGGGTACTCTTGTTGGTCTCTCTGTTTTAATGGTTTGAACCAAAATCCACATTTTCCACATTTGAGTTAATGTGTTGCTATGTGAAATGATCACTTCCTTCCTGAAAACTGTAGAAAAAAAATAATTCTGCAATTCTGTTTATTCCATTTTAGTTTTTCATGACTTAACACACATTCTCAGTGAGACACTATACACCAATTTAAGAAAATACTTAATGGATCATCAGGAGGTATATTATTTAATAATAAAACCATATCTATTTCAAAGTACAAGTATCATTGAACTGGAAAAGAAATGTCTTAGTGTTGGCCTGATGCTGTTTGGAGTGGCAGAGAAGCAACATCTGTAGTCGTTTTCTCATGTGAACTCCAGACAATGTCCAACAAAGTCATCAGGTTCATCCTCTGAGGACTGGACAGGAGATTTACATAATGGACGGACTGATATTAGCTTCCAAAGCACAGCAAAAAAAATCCATAGAAATGTGTTTGTGTTTCTGATTTTTCACATTGTTTTTTTCCTAAAGTGATTGACAACCAGAGGTTTCAAGTAACAAAGTACAAATACTTCGTTACCTTACTTAAGTAGAAATTTTGGGTATCTATACTTATTTTACAGCAGACTTTTTACTTCTACTTCTTACATTTTCACGCAACTATCTGTACTTTCTACTCCTTACATTTTAAAAATAGCCTCGTTACTCCTATTTCAGTTCGGCTTGTTTTCATTCCGGCTTGTCATCGTCCCAATAAACACAAAAAAACCCCGAAAACCTATCCAGATAAATCGTGCCATCCGGATAGAGTGAATTTGATTGTGGTTGGATGAGAAGTATAAACATATACCGTTCCGACACCCTATTGGTTTGTACGCGATCCATCGCACCTGCCTGCACATGACGCAAATCACGTCACACTCCAGCAAGGAAATAGCAGACGTATGTAGCTTATAGTACCAAGATGTCCGTGGCAGAGACTCAAGAGAACTCGAGCGAAATGTCCCAACCAAGCACCAGCGAGGACGTTGGTAGCCAGGAAGACAAGACAACCCTGGCCGTACCTGGAAGAATTTTTTGAAATGGTTGGATGCAAAAATAACTCCTTTCGAATGCGCTGCAAGCTCTGCGCACCCAAGTAACACGAGCTAATTGTTATCACACAGAAGCTGCAGAGGAAAAAAAGAAAGAAAGAGTCATCATTTACAGTGGATAATGTCACTTCCTGCTGTGCACATCGACCCCCTGTGAGTCACTGAGTGGAGGGATGAAAAGGAACAAGGACACAATCAATGAGAAGAAAAATGAAAGGAAGGAGAGAAGTTGGCATCCTCTTATCTGTCCTCGACTTTGATATGAATAAAGCTGACTGAAATTGAATGCTCTTAGGGCCCTGACATACCAGCCAGACGGGCCGACCGTCGGCAAAAAAGGCATGCGGACTGATCAGTCGGGTCCCTGAGGTCCAAAAAATGCCTCAGAACTCACCGAAGAGACGCCAACTTGAGCGTACGCTCTGTGCATAATACGTCTCCATAGCAGCAGGCGGCGCTGCTCTGTATTGTTTCCATTAACAGTCTGATTATTTCCCAGAAAATGAAAACCGGCAGCTGATAGGACGAACGCGTCACGTGGTTCTTTTTTTCTGGAAATTCACAGCCACACTGTCATGGCGGCTCTTTCAGAATACGATCTCATATTGGACTAAAATAGTTCACCGTAACGTGTTCCTGAGAACATGTTAAGAGAGAAATAGGCCGTGCAGTCGCTGAATCTGTCTTCATTTCAGATCAACAAAGGTCAGTTTAAAAGATTTTCCTCAGATTTTGAGAGGCTCATCCGCTCCCCATTTCCGGGTGAGTCCCGACTGCCCTGTCTCCGACTGAACATATCGGGTCGGCCCAAATGAAGGCCGACGGCTCCTCGGACGGCCGACGACAACAGACTCGAGTCACCGACCTCGCCAAACGGTCTGATGGCCGATTATTGGGCTGGTGTGTCTCCTCTCTTAGAGACAGAAAGTCAAGAGGACGACAGGTAATTGGATTTGATTTGCTGGTGAGTATTGCACATTTAAAAGGCAACTAGAATGGTTTTAGTATAAATGTTGTGTCCTGTTTAAATAAAGCAAAGCCTGTGACCAAGTTAGGGCAGATGGCTGCAGCAGCACTGGATCATATTTTACTTTTCAAAGAATTTCCGGTAACACTTTACTTGAAGGTATCTACATAAGAGTGACATGACACTGTCATGAACACATGACACAGTAATGACACATGAACCCTAACCCTAAGAGAGGAGACACACCAGCCCGATAATCGGCCGTCGGACCGTCTGGTGAGGTTGGTGACTCGAGTCTGTTCGGTGTGTCCCGTGCCGTCGGCCGTCCGAGGAGCCGTCGGCCTTCATTTGGGCCGACCCGACATGTTCAGTCGGAGACAGGACAGTCGGGACTCACCTGGGAATGGGGAGTGGATGAGCCTCTCAAAATCTGAGGAAAATCTTTTAAAGTGACCTTTGTTGATCTGAAATGAAGACAGATTCAGCAGCTGCACGGCCTATTTCTCTCTTAACATGTTCTCAGAAACACGTTACGGTGAACTATTTTAGTCCAATATGAGATCATATTCTGAACGAGCCGCCATGACAGTCTGGCTGTGAATTTCCAGAGAAAAAAGAACCACGTGACGCGTTCGTCCAATCAGCTGCCGGTTTTCATTTTCTGGGAAATAATCAGACTGTTAATGGAAAGCGCCGCCTGCTGCTATGGAGACGTGTTACGTTTCGCGCACGTGCAGAGCGTACGCTCAAGTTGGCGTCGCCTCAGTGTGTTTTGAGGCATTTTTTTGGACCTCGGGGACCCGACTGATCAGTCCGACTGGCTTTTCGGCCGACGGTCAGCCCGTCTGGTTGGTGTGTCAGGGCCTTAACTCTAACCATAACTTGTCATGAAAAACCGAATTACCGACACTTACTAAAAGAAGCGTTATGTCATAAACGTTTATGACTTGTTTATAATGTTTATGACAAGTTCATGACAGTGTCATGTCACTCTAATGTATATACCTTCAAGTAAAGTGTAACCGAAGTTCCTCCCAACTGAAGTCAAATCAATGTGTTTTAGCGCATAGTTCCTCCTTAGATTACCTGTTGAGTCTGCTGATTTATCTGTACGAGACTAGTCTATATTCACGACGGTGCTGCCGGAAATTCCACCTGATGTCCCTTATTTCGACCGGATGTCAGTAACATTACACTTTCTTTGTGTTGGCATTTTAACCTCTGGTGGATTTCTGAGGACTATGGTTAACTGCTCCTCAGATCTCTGCAGGGTAAATCCAGACAGCTAGCTAGACTATCTGTCCAATCTGAGTTTTCAACCCGTTCTCACTCTGAACTCGTAAAATACGGACGTTTGGACAGTGGCTGTCAGCGTCTGAAGCAACAAAAAAAAAGCGTCTTTCAGCGTGTTTGTAGAACGTACCGGGGAGAGCAGCATCTACACGGAGTTTAGCGAGTAGTATGTAAGGGGGAAATTCCGCTAGGGAGGTTGGTTGGGGTGGTGGATGGGTCAAACACAGGACTTTCACCCAGGAGACCGTGGTTCGTGTCCTGTGTGCGTCTTTAACCGTCCCGTTATTCTCGCGAGTCACAGAAATGTAAGCCAACCCACAAGCTTTTCCTTAACCTAACTGCGTCAAAAGGGACGCCAATAGTCCCGACCAAGCGCGTTTAGTTAAAGCGTGTTATATGACGCTAAAGGAGACTTTAGCGTCAATAACAACGACAAAGGCACCTGACCAAGCATCCATATTTTATGAGATGGGAGTGAGAATGTGTTGGAGTTTTCTGTTGCACGACTAAAACAACCTTTGAACGTACACATGTTCCACCAAAACAAGTTCCTTCCCGGGGCTATTTAGCAGAGGCACCATTTGCTCCGTCCGACACTTAGCACCGCCCAAGACGATTATGATTGGTTTAAAGAAATGCCATTAAACCAGAGCACGTGTTTCTCCCATCCCAGAATGCTGTGTGGACTAGCCAGACCCTCCTCCGCAGCGCAGAGGAGGAAGGTCTGGTAATGCGAGACTCCTGCAATGGTAAAAGTGAATGTTTTAATATGGTGAGGCTGTAGATAATTATTCATTGCAGTCCTGCAGCTGGAGATTTCCAGAAATAACTTTCCTCCAGTGACGGTAAGAAAGAAAGTCACCCAGTACAGCAGTAAGGATCATTAATGGGTTTTTAAATTGATAGTGGAGGTCTATGGCATAGAGGCTGTGACACTGGCAGTACTTGTTACAGCAGGGAGGCTGAAATCATTACCATTATTGGAAATTTCATAAATAGGAATAATAAGGACCTCTCACTCATGCTGTCTCAAAAGTTAGGATTGAACATTAATTCTTGAACTTGGAAACAGCAGGTAACAAAATCTCACCACAAGGTTCATTCATTTAAAAAACATTGTCTTCATTATATAGTTTGCCCATCAGAAAACTCTTTCTTTTTTAATTGTAAAATCTCC
The DNA here is from genome assembly GCA_023566125.1 of Zingel zingel. NCBI lineage: Eukaryota > Metazoa > Chordata > Actinopteri > Perciformes > Percidae > Zingel > Zingel zingel. Next base: position 3,735,827 of record CM042321.1, on the reverse strand, counting down.
CACTAAGGTTATAGCTTTTTCAAAATTATTTAAAAATCAATTATTGTTGGCGTGTGATTTGTACAGGACACCCTCTTTCACAGTTACTCACTGACAACACCATGTTCTCATGTATTAAGTCAAATGTGAGATATCCTGTGTTGAATCACGTTAGTACAACAAGTCCTCCAAACCATAATCCTTCTCTCTAATATGACTCACAGGAGCATTTTACGTCCTGGTATCTAAACCAGAAAACGTAACTGTCGCAGTTTTAAACACGTCGATAGCGTTGTGAAACGGTTGCAGTTTGGTTAGGTTAAGACACAGAAATGACTTAGTTAAGAGTAAAAAAAACAAAACATTGTGGTTTGGGTTAGAATCAGATGTTATTTCACCTCTGGTTACAAAACCCCCCAAATAGTAAAAAAAAAATCCCAGTTTACTTTTATTTTCAAGGTATACAAACCTCAGCCTGGAAATCCAGACCCAAATCCGAAAGATTAAGGATCTGGCACTGAGTAATGAAAATTGCCCAACTCGAGGGACGGCACCAAGCATGCATTTGAAAATCTCACTGCACGCAATTGGCACGGAATTGGCTAACACTACAACCAATCACAACAATACATACGCTTAGCTACCAGCGGAGCTAACTGGTAGATTAAACTCTTAGCTACCAGCGGAGCTAACTGGTAGATTAAACTCTTAGCTACCAGCGGAGCTAACTGGTAGATTAGACGCTTAGCTACCAGCGGAGCTAACTGGTAGATTAGACGCTTAGCTACCAGAGGAGCTAACTGGTAGATTAAACTCTTAGCTACCAGAGAAGCTAACTGGTAGATTAAACTCTTAGCTACCAGCGGAGCTAACCGGTAGATTAAACTCTTAGCTACCAGCGGAGCTAACTGGTAGATTAAACTCTTAGCTACCAGCGGAGCTAACCGGTAGATTAAACTCTTAGCTACCAGCGGAGCTAACCGGTAGATTAAACTCTTAGCTACCAGCGGAGCTAACCGGTAGATTAAACTCTTAGCTACCAGCGGAGCTAACTGGTAGATTAAACTCTTAGCTACCAGCGGAGCTAACCGGTAGATTAAACTCTTAGCTACCAGCGGAGCTAACCGGTAGATTAAACTCTTAGCTACCAGCGGAGCTAACCGGTAGATTAAACTCTTAGCTACCAGCGGAGCTAACCGGTAGATTAAACTCTTAGCTACCAGCGGAGCTAACCAGTAGATTAAACTCTTGCCATATCCGGTCGGCAAAACAACTAAAAAGTCCTTCTTGCAAAGGAATGATTCGAGTGCCGTCTTCTGTTCCTCTTTTATGTTCCATAGCCATCTTGCAATGTTCACTAATGACTTGGACGTTGCAGCGCTGTCATCATCTGTTTAGCTCGCCTCTGGCCCGCCTACATCAGATACCCCGATGTGATTGGTGCAGCTCGGCTACAAGGGCATAGTTAATGAGCATCATTACTGAATGCCAGAGTGACTCGCTGAGCAAATTCAAATTGTGCTCTCACGAGAACTCTGGATTTCCAGGTGTTACCGTCTGGCTCAAGGCCGGCAACAAAAGGGAGGTCACACACAGATAAATTAGTCAAAAAGTAGTTTATTTAACTAAATAGACACATAAACACAAATTAACTAAATGCAATAGTGGGGGTGTGTAAATGTAGAAGACATCAGTCGTGTTTGCCATGTGTAGATGAGTGAATGACCAAACAAAGGACCAGCTGAGAGAGAGTGAGACTCCCAGGAGGGCAGTCTTTTATGCCTTTTGTAAGCCACGCCCAGATGGCCAGGTACAGACGACCCTCCCAGCTCCACCTACCCGCCCACTCCCAGTACCTGCAGACAAAGGAGCAGAACATGACAGGCAGGCAGATTGGGAAGGGTCGTTACACAGGGTATACAAACCCCAGTGTCCTAGGTGAAAGTCCTGGGTCCTGCCTCCTTATGTCATGTCGCTTATTTGATAGCTCCTCGACTCCTCGGTCCTCGGCTGAACCGGAAGTTGTTCTGTCCCTCCTCGGTGAAGGCCGTCTCAAAGCTCTTATTTCTGCCCAGAGGAGCGAGGATCGAGGAGGGATCACCAAGGAGGGATCATCGAGGAGCTATAGGCGAGGAGACACAGCTGTCGTGCAGCTGCAGGAGTTGCTAACTCCGCCCAAACAGCTGACGTATACATGTGACGATTCTTGATTGACTCAGTTTTATTAAAGTGTTTCTCAGCTTAGTTTCAAAATGATGAATGAATTTTGTAAACGTTAATTCGACACATCATTTCAACTTGAATTTATCGTTTTATCTGTTTTTAATCATTAACTCAATTTAGCAACTTGTAATTGCAGGACCAGACTGATGTAATATTTGACAAAGTAGCGACATATGTCAGTATTGTAGAATCATATTTATAATATTCGCTGTCTCATGTGCCACAGAAAATGAGTCATGAGAAAAAAATATCTGGCTTCTGGGTTTGCTTTAGTGCGGCCCATCACACATGCATTAGTGTTTCTCACGCACGTAAAAATTGCTTTTCTAGGCTGTGGGAAAGTTTTACAAATATAAAACCTCCATGCTTTAAAAATGGATAATAGAAAGATAAATGATTGACCATGTTTGCAGCTCCAAGTGACTGATTTTATGATTCGTGTTAAAAACTTGTTAAAACATAAAAAAGTAGAAAAAGTAGATTAGAATTCCAAACTGAAAGGTTGTGTGTGATGTTAATGAGCGTTGTCTGCCTTACAGCACCAAAGATGATAAACTGTGCGGCAGTCTTTTATCCCTGGTCCATTAGTATAACAATCTAATGAGACAACCATCCATCGGTCTAACCGAAAGGTACATGCCTCTCAGACCAACAACCTCTGTTAATTAAAGTCAGACCAATGCTAGCTTCAGAGAGTTTAAACGAAAAGAAAGAGAAACAAAAGGACATCCGTGCTGACTTGAAAGAGCACCTTTAATCAAGAGAGCAAATATTTTTTGTGTGCACATTTAACTTTTATTCAACTCTAGTCAACACTAGTCAGTTTGCTGCCACTGTTAACATTTGCAGAGATAAGCGGAGAGACAGATGAAAGGGTAAATGTTTGGTGTCAAATTGACCTGATTCCCACTGACTGCATAACAAATGAAACAAGTGACATTTCAAATGCAGATACAGGATGTTCACTGCTGCTGTCTGCCTCCTACAAACAACGATCTTGTACGGCACGGCACAACCAGGCCTTCCTGTGTGGTCTACTCTCCATGTTCGTGTGGGTTTCCTCTGGGTGCTCTGGTTTCCAGCAGACCATTAAATACATACATACTATGGTAACTCCTGCCCTCTATGAATGTACTGGCATTACAACTGCAATTGGTCCCCAGGCATCGGACTATGGCTGCCCACTGCTCCTAAATAGTTAGGACGGGTTAAATGCAGAGGATACATTCCTCGTATTCTATCACATTATTTTAACTGACCCTTTTATTCAAAGCGATGAATGCATTCAACAATGAAGATACTACCTAATCTTGCAAGTGCATACCACTAATCAAATAAGCAATCAACTTCAACTTTCAATTTCAAAAATGAAATTGAATCTGCAGCAGGCATCAAATCACAACAAGGTCGACAACCAAAATATTGGCAACAGCAAAATTCCACACCACAAATGAAAACAAGGTACCAAGCCACACTAAACCAGAAGCTAAAAAACATTAAAAACAGCACAGTAAATGAATACATGTTAAGTTAAATCAAGTGCTGTACAGAGACAAGGAAGAATGGGTAACACTTTATAATAACCATCATTAATAGATGGTAAATTGATAGTTAATTAATCTTTAGTTAATCGTCATTTAACTGTTAGGAAACAGCCATTTTACTGTTAACAAACAATGAAATTATAATGAATAATGTTTACTAATGATTAGTAGTGCTGTAAATTAACAGTTGATTGTTACACACATTATATCCCTCATATACAATATTAGGTATCTGGTAATGATTAAAAAATGTTTGTAAACGTTTAAGAAACCATTTTTAAAACATCTATAAACATTACATAGATAGATGAACCAGATATGCCCAACACGTTGTTAAGGGTTACTAGTTGCTTTGTAAATAAACAGTGTCTGGATGGTTGATGAAAGTGTTACCGAAGAATGAATGGAATAAATAAATATGTAATGTTTGTTAAGTGTTTCTGACCCAAAAGTTTGAGACAAAACACACGAGACAGAGAAGCAGTTTAAGGTCTTTATTGGATGATTATCCTCGGGGAGTAAAAGCAGCGGGACAGCTTGACTGGAAATGAGGGTCTTTGAGCTGGCGGCCAGTGAGAACTGAATGAGTTTCAGGGGATCCAAACCGGGGCTGGCTATCTTCCAGACTGGAAATGAGGGTCTTTGAGCTGGTGGCCAGTGAGAACTGAAATGATTTTCAGTTCTCACTGGCCACCAGTTAAATTAAGGGGATCCAAACCGGGGCTGGGTAACTTCCAGAAAATATTAATGGGAAAGACAGGACTCAGTGGAGCAGGCAGCAGATCTGACACCAAACAAAGCTGGCTATGTGTCCTTTGTTGGAATGCAGCAGGTTGATAGGCAGGTTACCGGTCAGGGAGACTTAACGACCTGGCGACGATGTAGAAGTGTAGAACCAGGTGACCTCTAGCTCACCCAGTAAGAGCGTTCGCCCCATGTTGGCTGAGTCCTGCAGTGGCGCAGGGTTCGAATGCCCTTTGCTGCATGTCATCCCCCATCTCTCTCCCCCTTTCATAACTGTCCACTTTGAAATAAAGGGAAATGTAAATGAAAAAAATAATCTTTAAAAAAAAAAAGAAGTGTAGAACCAGGGCTGAAGTACTGCAGAGTTGATGGGCAGTTGCGTGGAAAGAGTGGCAGCTCGCAGGTGATTGACAGGCCCTGTGTGTGTGTGTGAATTAATGGAAATTATGGGAATTAATGGCAATTTACGATAATTAACTGGAAATGTTGGGTAATTCATACAAACTCCATCTTATACAAACATAAATATAAACATTTTGTTTTGTAATAAGCAGACAGTTCTGCTTATTACAGACATTTGTATTCAGTGAATACAAATGTTGAGTTATTCGTCAGTAGAACTTTAATAGATTCTTTCATTGAACAACAATAAGCAGATAGGCATGCAAGTGAATACTTTGAGTTACTCTTCAGTAGAACTTTTATATTCTTTCATTGAACAACAAAAAACATGCAAGAGAATACAAATGTGAAGATATTTCTTCATATGAAGGTAGCTAGCATGCTGCCTTTGATTTTCTATGTTATGGTTATGGTTATATACCTGCTAAGCTAACCATCACTGCTGTCTATTGTTTCCAGCCTATCAAGAACAAGTGGGCTATACAATTAACACACATAGGTTAATAGCAATGGGTTATGTAGACGAGCGTTATGGGGTGATCAGCTTTCATTGTGGGGACAGAAGAGCCAAACTCTGAACAACTGAACAAACTCCATTTCTCTCTGAGGACCCTACATTACTTATAAATGATTTCTTTCAGAGGAAGATTGTTTTATTTCTTCTCTTAAAAAGTTGCATAGACATAAATGGCAACATCCAAATTTGTGTCAAGCCAGGGATCTGTCATGTTTATATCCCCCCACTCACATAGTTTACTTTAAAAGTGAGACTTGCTTTGGGTTACTATCATCATTACTACATTTTATTTTACTGCACTGGAAAGGCAGCACAGCAGCATTGGTAGAACAGAGTTCAACAGGGCAGGAAAATAAGCAGACAGTTTGTCAACAGTGCAGCCATATTAGCGAAACCATTTTATTTGGAGATGAAATCTTTGTTACAGTTTCGTAATTGCACAGGAATGCTGTGTGCACACAATTACAGTACGTACAGTAGGTCGAAGCTGAAGCAGGAAGACTGCAAAATATATCAGATGTTAACAACTGATGGATCAGGTTATAATTAATTACTTCAGTTCAGTTCAGACACTTTCATATTTCAAATAGGCAATTTCTTTGCAGCTTCCTAGTCCAATCAGTCAGTTCCAATTAACATTCACCAAACAGTTGTTAGAAATGTTAAAGATGCCAGAGGAAACATTAAAAAGGTATGGGGACAGGTAACAATAACTAAAAGCTTTAAATAAAAGCAATACAATAAATAAATAACGGCAATAATAAATAAATATTAAACAACAAGTCCAAAAGTCTCTGTGATAGCCATCGTTTAAGATGAGCATTGTTTGTGTTGAGCAGCCAAATAGCAGAAGAACTAAAAGACTTGGAATAGCGATTAGTTCTCCGCTGAGGCACATCATACCGCCAGCCCGAAGGCATTACAGAGAACAGTTGTGTTCTAGAGTGTGTGTGTGTGTGTGTGTGTGTGTGTGTGTATGTGTGTGTGTGTGTGTGTGTGTGTGTGTGTGTGTGTGTGTGTGTTTTATATCCCTGGCTGCAGAATTATCAGTGCAGCAGGAAGCTTTGTTACAGAGCTTTAGAAGCTTGTGTCAATGCTGATTTTAGTGTCACAGTGTTCGCCTCTCCGCCTGTTCACAGCTAACAGCCACAACCAGATTGAAGTGCTCCAGCCCGTCTCTAACGCTACGTTCAACATACACTTTTATGCTCTCAAGCTTCAGCAAACAGCTCTCTCAGTTTTGGAAATGTATTCACCGAAATGTGTGTCTGTTTTTGTAGGTCAGTCACGTGTTGAATGTAAGCTTTTGGTTTAGGTAATTGCTTTAAAGCTCCTTAAGATGTTCCTCGTAAAAAGCCTATTTACAGTCAGTCTAAAAAAAACCTGGCTAGACACAAAAAATGATCTTAAACTGACATATATTCAGCATGTAGAACAGATTGGGACTCATGCAAGAACAATTTTGCATTACTATCCTAAATCTCTCTCACTTTGAACAAAGTTAAAGTATAAAAAGTAAAAGTACTCAATCTGCTATCAGTTATTTTAATGAAAGCATTTGAGACGAAATGTCTGATTTATAGACATGAAACATGACAAGAAGCCCAACTACATTTGCAAAGGTTTACGAGACAAAAAATATTTGAAACTGCTGGTTTCATTTTTCTCAGTGTGTAGTAGTTGATCGTATTTTTTATGTAAAATCTAAATCTGTAAAGATACTAATTTCCACTGTTAGATAGTAGTCAGGGTTGGGGAGTAACATAAGTTACTCTTTTTTAATCTTCCCCATAACATTTAAATTAATCTACATTTTTACATGTATGTGTGTGTGCTCAAATATGGCTTCTGGAAAGAAAATGAAGGATAAAATATGAATTACTAAACAGACATTAATTAAGAAGTTCCCCATACTTTTAGAGTTACGCGGCACATTCGACAGGAGTCATTCTTGATGCTTACTATCTCAAACATCTCTCAGATGAGGCCAAGGATGATTGGGAATGTCTTGCTGTTTATCTGCCAAATCTCTGGGATCTCCGTTTTCTTCATTTTCAATCATGTCGCCGTCCATACTACTATGTGCTAACATTACCGCCATCAAGCCGCAATGATTTGCCGCGAATGAATGCCGCCGAATCTGTCGCGTCATCTTGTAGTGGTGCGTCAAGTGCAACGTATATTCCCATCCAATTAGATTGAATTCGGTATTGATGATGCGAACAATAATAACGGTAGCTCCACTAAAATTATTTGAAACTAAAGTAACGAGCCAATTTTGTAAAATGTAAGGAGTAGAAAGTATCAATATTCGTGTTAAAATGTAAGGAGTAAAAGTAAGAAGTCGGCACAAAAATAAATGGTAAAGTAAAAATATCTGAAAAATCTACTTAAGTACAGTAACAAAGTATTTGTACTTTGTTACTTTCCATCTCTGAACAAACCTCACCATTTACCTCCAACAGGACTTTAAAGGTCCTTGCACACTGAGTCCCAAATTTTCGCACATTAGAAAAAAATAAATACGATCCCCATGTTGTGTCAATCACGTTTACACACAGCCACCGAAACCCTTGTCTCCCCGTCATGAACAAATTTAGACTGGGTTTAATTGATTTCCTGCGTTGTTTTTGCATCTGTAGCAAGCATTTTGAGGTGTTTTGACAGTGACATACTGCCAGCCTGTTCAGGCTCAATTAGTTGGCTGAAATTGGTGGTCTTCTTTTTAATATGTGGCTCCAGCATCGCTATCAACCCATCAAAGTCTGTGGCTAGTCCACACAGCATTTGGGGGATGGGAGGAAAACATGCTCTGGTTTAATGGCATTTCTTCAGACCAATCAGAATCGTCATGGGCAGCGCTAAAATGACTTATTTTTAGAAAATTAGCTCTGTCATTCCCCCTTTCTCTCTCCTTTCATGTCTTCAGCTGTCCGATACAAATAAAGGCCTAAACATTACTTAAGACATTACTTCTGGTTAGGCACGTGATGCAGAAAGTGACAACGCTCCGTTTGTATCGTAAAGTTAAAAAAACCTGGTCTCCTGTGAAAGTGTACCCCAACAACCCAACTGCCTCCTTACGTAAAATTTGACGCTCTTATACTTCGTCACTTTACTTCCTTCTTTGCTCCCGTCATAACTACTATGGCCACCAGAGCCACTATAAACGCAAAACAAACGACGAATGAATGTGTGTGCATGAGCAGTGACTGACACGCAGTTAGACACCCCCCCCCCCCCCCCTCCCCGGCCTTGATTGGTGCATCTGGGAGTGGTGGATTTTTGTAGATCGCACTACAGGCTGTAGGTGGAGCCAGAGGAGCTGGATTTTTTTTCATGTAGTTCTACTGGAACATAGGGTCAGTTTCGGCAAATATGACGGAAAGTTAGTTTTATAAGTCTTACCTACTGCACCTTTAATCTGATTTGAAAATTAAAAGTAAAATTCAATAATAAAGCCATTTGGCTTAAAGCCATTTCTTCCATTTATAAATCATTGAAATAACAAACTAATTTAGGATTCAATAAGAAGATGCATGTTTCTGTCTCTCCACAGTCCCCAGGTTTCGGTTTTATTGGAGAAACAAAATCATTGCTTTCTCCAAAAGCGAAGAGATCTTAATCCGGGCGGCAGTATTGAGCAGTGAGTGACTCAGCCTCTGAAAGAAACTGTGGCGCAATCAACATCACTTAGGAACCTCATAGAGCAGGAAAGAGTTTCTGAAGCCAAATGACTCAAACTTTTGTTCAAAGCATACCATTTTTTCTGCTGGTTTAATGATTCCAGCCGCTCATCTGCACCTCACTGAAGGATTTATAAACCTGTTCATATCAGAGTGTGTAATTAATCATTACTTACGTAGGCCTATATGTTATTCCTCTCTTCAGACAGTCACGCAGTGTGGAGAATATGTAAATATATAAATACAGACTTGATGCCGAAAGGAACAGGTGCACTTTCAAAGTAGATCGCTCTATGAATTTTGCTGTCATTATCATTTTCCATCTAGTTTACCACATAAATAAGACTTTGTCGTCACGGTGAAGAGCTAGATTGGAGCCACTTCAGGTGGTCAGATTACAGAAAAACAAATACATTCAAAGCTGCTCTGTGACCGATAATCACATCAGCCACTGAGGTATTTTTAAATAAGTTAGATAACGTGAGAGCTGTTGTTGTTGCTGCAATATTTTCCACATGGCTTCATAAATTGTGAAGTGGGTCAAAACAGGAGTAAAATATGCAGATGTTAAGCATTCAGGACAAAGTAGTATATGTACTTTTGGAGCAATATCAACTGCAGTTTCCTCATGACTAGTTTTTTAAAGTCACAATTAAAATTGACTTTCAATGTAAGGCCTAGTCCACACGTGCACGGGTAGTTTTGGAAACAGGGTTTTTTCCACATTTGTTCTCAAAAAAATGTAAACAACACAAATAAAGCTCTGACAAGAGCCAAAAATAACAGGCAGCAATATAACCCTGGAGTCAGGCTATTTGTTTCAAGTCTGTATGCTAAACTAAGCTAACCGGCTGCAGCTTTATATTAAAGTGCTCATATTATGCTCATTTTCAGGTCCATAATTGTATTTTGAGGTTGTACCAGAATAGGTTTACATAGTTTAATTTTCAGAAAACATATTTTTGTTGTACTGCACATTGCTGCAGCTCCTCTTTTCACCCTGTGTTCAGGTCTCTGTTTTAGCTACAGAGTGAGACCTCCCACTTCTGTAACATCTTTGTTGGCAGTTGCACATGCTCAGTAGCTAGGTAAGGACTACATGAGCTAGCTAGCTGTTTCTCCAACTTCAGTAGTACAAGGCAGGATTAACCGGGAGACTTCTTCTAAACGAGGGAGCACTTCCAACTTTGTGTGGAATACCTGCAGAACAGGGACATGGAAGTAGTTCTTTTGTAGATTATGGCGAATTTGTGTGTGTTGTAGCAGTGTTTTGCCATTGAGAATGAGGAGGCTAACCACTAGCATGCTAGCGCTAGACAGGACACATTCAGAAACCGTATCTCTATCAAAACAGCATGGATGTTTTTTTTCCAAGTTTGCATGCGTGTGGAAGCACCAGAGACACAAAATAACACCCCAAATCCCAGAAAAAGTATTTTTTTCATAATATGGGCACTTTAAAGCTGAGATAGGCACTTTATTTTTAGCGTGGTTCAGGAAAAATTCCATAATACACTGAAAATAATTAGACTTTTGCCCCTTGTCCTTGGCTCTGTTTTCAGGCTAAAGTAAATCTGGCCCACGACAGGAGACTTTGGCCAATCACAGGTCATTTCAGAGAGAGACAGAGCGTTCCTATTGGCTGTTTTGCAAATGCATATACATGTCCCTTCGGGGAAAGGTTTATTAACCACAGCCAAAGGCTCAGGGCTGCAGCTAATTCAAGACTAAACTATTAGATAACAGACTTTATTTTTATCCATCTTTTTACAGTAGCTATATGACAAAGTAACATAATAATTTTGTCAATTTTAGGGCTTTTACAAAGAAAAGTGATGGTCATTCTCATAGAAAGCCGCTAAATAAGGGCATCAGGATGAAATGAATGATTAGTACTTGTAACTACAGACTGTACTTAAAGACATTATTATTCAAAGGCACGGTGATTTCACGTTCAGATCAAAGATCAGCTAATCAGAGACTATTTTACACCTGATACATGTAATCAACTGCAGTCATCAGTCCGTATTTTTCTCCTGGAATCAGCTGCATAGTGAAAAAAAACCTCTGTTGTCTGTGAACTTAATGGAAACCATCATGACTCACCTTAAGGTAAGTGGTAAGTGCATAAGGACAAACAAAATCACACACAGACTTTAATGTTTTCAGGCAATTTGTTCCCAAAACCTTTCTTTTTTAATGGAATAGTAAACTCGCAGAATGTCCGAAGATTGTAGCAGCATCTTTTTCATTTTAAGAATCAAAGTAAAATAAAGTACAACAGTTGTGAGATTAAAAGAGTATTCTGTTAATATTTACATTAAAAAAAAAGTAAAAGTTCTCGGACTGAAGACTGAAGCAAAAGGAGTGAAAGTATAAAACACCGTTGACAAAGGTAATGTTTTTAATTCTAATCCGAGCCTCCCGATAGATTCCAGACCTCTGAATTTTCACCCCCACATCTCAAATTAATAATAAACAAAATAATAAATGAATTCCTTCCTTGGTCAACATGACATCATGACTTTGCGTAAATATACACGCCAACTTTCTTAAGCCAAGTGGCGTGTTATCTGTACGCTTTTCCAGCTCAGTATGTCTACGCTGTATAGAGCGGGCGTACACATTAAGGCATAGATACCCGAACCGACGGGTCCCGACGGTACCCGACGGGCCAGGCCGGGTTCGGACAGATATTTAGAAATTATGGTCGGGCTCGGTCACATCAGCGTGATAAGGCATTTGTTGTAAAATGGTGCTGCGGCTCCTTTTAAGAGAGCTCAGTGTGTGTGTGTGTGTGTGTGTGTGTGTGTGTGTATGTAAAGTGGGCAGAAGACAGACAGAGAAAGAGGAACCAGACGTGTAGATGTGACCGGAGCAGAGTTGGTGGAATAAGTTTAAGTTTTGTACACAGTGTGTGAGGTGTCCGAGATAATCTCCAGACTGAAAGTTCATTCATCGTCTCACCAGAAACGGGATATAACCCTGACGTTATATAACGTCAGCCCTGGAGGTAACCAGTCTCCCCTGGTTTTCTCAGGAAAGGTTAACACGTTTAACATTTTAAATTAAACAGCTGATTAACGTGCACTTGTTGCCCCGTGTGAGCTGATGACCTCATCTGTTGACATTTCTGAATGCCTTCCTACAGCTGCTTAATAAAAGCTTTCCACACAAACACACGTACATGTGTCGTTAGTATGAGAGAATAAATAATAGTGTTGGGCTCGGACACAAATTTCTTAAGGCCTGTCGGACACGGGCCGGGTTCGGACGGAAAAATTCGGCCCGATCCGACATCTAGTACACATACATGCCTCTTGGCGTGTTATCGCCACTTGCCGTGTTATTGCGAGAAGAACGTGTTATCGCGAGAAGAACGTGTTATCGCGAGAAGAAACCTACGGTTGAGTTGAGGAAAAGAAAAACAGGTTGGATTTAGGAAAAGAAGGCTTTAGTCACACGTGGTTACACGTGGGTCAAACACAGGACTCCTGGGCGAAAGTCCTGTGTTTGACCCATCATCCTCCACCCCGACCAACCTCTGGATGCCGATTTTCGCCCTTACATACTACTCACTACGGCGTAAATTCACACGCAATCGCAAGGTAATGTAAGTCAATGGAGGCCAAACGGCGTTGATAAACACGCTAAAAAGTGAGTATGCGTCTTGATAACACGCCAATAATGGCACACGAATTGGCGTGTCATACATACGCCACTTCATGACGTCAGTCTGCCTTGGTTGTCCAGTCTTAGCTTGCTAGCTCAAAGTTTGTTTCCCAAAACGAACAGAGTCATTGTTGTTGTTGTAAATGAATTGTTGTCGATCCAGACTATAACCCTAACTTAATGTTATTGGCTCATCTCATGTTTGTCACGTCCAGCAGCGCTTATGTTGTTTGGGACTCACTCTCTTATCATCAATGGTAGCGCCTCTCATTCAGTTTCCTCAGTCAGATTCAATTACAAATTGAGACAAAAATGAATACATGAGGCGTTCAGGGATTGACTGTGAGGGTCTGTTGTGTTTTAGAACTCTCTCAGGAGGGATTTGATTTACTGGCCGCTAAAACAAATAGAGATAAATAAGTCGAGGTCTGTGGGCGGCAAGACGAATGGAGGTGGGTCTCCGTGGCAACAGAGCAGACCCAATTTATTAGTGGAGTGTCTTTCATCGTCTCATCAGGTTTAATGTTTCCTCTTGGTGTGTGTGTGTGTTTGTTTTTGTGGTCTCCATCACTTTTCTTGCAATCTGTATCTGAACGTGGTTTGAGTTTAAAAATGTTTTTCCCCCGTATTTTCATGCTAATTCTCAAACAGGATCAGATTTATGTAGTGAGGCCAAAATCAAATTTGTTTTCTTTTCTTTTGCCCATACCAATTTCTTTAAGGACTAAGACTCTGTCCTCATTCAGAATGAAAAGCAGCCTCTAAAAAACCTTTCATTTCATCCTTTATTTTTGAGTGCTTTCATGTTATTGCTCTATCACCTCATACACCCAGAAGAGTGAGAAATTGTTAAGTTCTCATTAGTCTATATCAACGATGTTTCATTTATGGGATTGTTCTGGTGCCGCAGGAGGTTCGGCTGGATGTCCGTCCCCTTCCTCTCTCTTTGTGTTGGCGTTTTAACCTCCGGTGGATGTGTGAGGACTATGGTTAACTGCTCCTCAGATCTCTGCAGGGTAAATCCAGACAGCTAGCTAGACTATCTGTCCAATCTGAGTTTTCTGTTGCACGACTAAAACTACTTTTGAACGTGCACATTCCAGGAAGGAAGGTCTGTGGATGGTCTGGCATTGCGAGACTAAGAAGTTCTTATTATGGAAATAATCCTTAAAAAACAGACATGTCACCTTTTTGTTTCGAGGTTTGTTAGCCACAACAACAGATGAGAAAAACGGCCACATAAGTCGTTTGTTTAAGCAGCAATTACGTTTATAGTGGTGCTGCTCTCTGGTGGCCGTAGTAGTTATGACGGGAGTGTAAGAGCCAATTAGTGCCCTTGGTATAAATAGGAACCAATCTTTGGTTCCTCGGGTGCAATCCGGAAGCACATACAGCTTTTGACCACACGCACAAACGCACACCAACACCACAACACCACCACACTGCACAGGCATACATACAAGCAGTGATTTGTCTGGAAACCCAACTAAGATCACATGGAAATAAATGGAACCAGAGGATTTAACTGCAAATATGACTTGGACTTTCAGTGATCAAAAAGGTAAAAAGTGCGTCAATTACTCTACCCGTGGAACAGCACCTCACGGCCTTAAGGCTCGGGCTTAGCCTCTACAGGGAGTAAAGTGACGAAGTATAAGAGCGCCAAATTTTACATAAGGAGGCAGTTGGGTTGTTGGGGTACACTTTCACAGGAGACCAGGTTTTTTTAACTTTACGATACGTCACGTTCTGCATCACGTGCCTAACCAGAAGTGAAGTAACGTCTGATTTTTTTTTTTTTTAAAGATTAATTTTTGGGGCATTTTAGGCCTTTATTTTTATCAGACAGCTGAAGATATGAAAGGAGAGAGAGAGGGGGAATGACATATCTTTTTCTAAATATAAGTCATTTTTGTGCCTAAACCTAATCATACTGCGAACGGTTGACAACGTTAAAGACTTGTTTAAAACCGTAACTGTTACGTTCTCTGGTTTAGATATGAGGTCAGAAAACGCTCCTGTGGATTGTTTTTCCTGCCACCTCTGCGGGCGCTTATTCATGAAACGCTCCTTTGGGTCGTGTAAGAGAGTAGTGCACGATGATTAGAGAACTGCCAAGTAGTCACTGACAAGTAAATGACCTGGAGCCATATATTATTTAGAGACTGTCCTCCCCCAAAAACCTGTCGACATAAGTCGTTTGTTCAAGCAGCAATTACAACTTATAATTAAGTTTACAGTGACAGCGCCCTCTAGTGGCCGTAGTAATTAGCCTATGACGGGAGAAGACAAACAGGACTTTCACCCCAGTTTAAAAATGAAAGTAAATGGTGAGATTTTTTTTTGTACGGAGCTACAATCTGCGTCACACAATCAGAAGTAACACAACAAATGTCTATGATTTGAACCCAAACCACAATCTTTTTCTAAACTTAACTAAGTATTTTTTGTGCCTAAACCTAACCAAACTGCAATTGTTTCCAGTGTTAACGTTATTAAAACCGCAACCGTTCTCTGGTTAAGATATGAGCACGGAAACGCTTCTGCGGGTCGTATTAGAGGGTAGGTATAAAAAACGTATATCCTTGTATGATTTGGAGGACTTGTTGATTATTTTAATATTTTCCTTTAAGTAAAATACTTCTTACTAAATACGTACCCAGCAAGTAAACACAGACAGAAGAATCCAAGACAACCTCACGTTTAAAAATAAGAGACACCAGCAAACGTGAATTCATGAGTGATTTTATAAATGAAAACATAAATATCACATGGTTTTTCGTCAGCCTTGTTTGTGGTGTTAATGTGTCCCCTCTGTTTGAAGACCCAGCTATGAATATCTAAAATAACCTGCATTCAGCTTTATGTATACTTGTGTTGAAGCTTCACAGTGTCCTGAAAATAATTGTGAGTGTCAGAGAAGCTGCAGATCTAATCAATTATGTTGACGTGTGCGTCAGCTAAATCCACAAAATCCTCGCTTAACTATCAGGTGAGTGTTTCAGGGTGTCCAATTAAAATTGCTGCTTTTCGTGAGCTACTTATCGGCCGAAACATGACAAACCGTATCAAACAAAGCCTGAACGAGGATTTAATTTGTTCCAATTTGGAAAATAGGTTTTAAGAAGAGACAAGATGAGAACAAGACACAACATATCTAACCAAAAAAATACCTTTTCAGCTCATTTAATTACTGAACTAACCCTATTGAATAAAAAAATGGTTTGGAAGAAGTGTCCACCAGATCCCCAGTCCAGCTTTAAGGGCGCGGCTACACGGCGAGCTGTCAATCAGGACAGAGGCTTAGCAATGCTAACTATGGCACTGTGGACATTGTGGATGTTTTTTTTCTTAAACTTTGACCCTCTCGCTGTGTGTTTTCACTTCAGGAAAGTCAATTGGAACATTTTGGTCGCCTAAAAATGTCTTGTTCAGTGTTCTGCCGACCAAGCTTGGTAGCTACCGCGTTAGCGTTAGCTGGTAGCTTAAGGGTAAGTTTGCAGATTTTCTGTACTGCCGTACAAGCAGATGAATTGCGGTAGTACCGTGTTTACCGGTAAATCTGCACTGATTCAGAAGGGTTAACGCAGCGCCACTGCAACTTTCCCTCGTCATCCTCCACCCTCACGTCTGGTTACAAAAAAACAAGATGGCAACGACCAAAACGCCAAACTCGAGGGTGATGTCAGTGATGCTACGTCCATTATTTTGACAGTTTATGCTTTCAGCGCATTTCTGTATTTGGTTGTGTTTTCTGGAGAGATTGTCCTCCTCCGAAAAAAGCTCCCATTTCCCCGTTTGAGAATAAAAGTAAGTTTTTTAACTTTACGAACATCAAGTCCATAACTGGAAGTGAAGTAACTTCTGATTTTAACCCAAACCATGACCGCACCAAGGGGAAAACCAACTCTACTAGCCTACGATTCAACCCAACTAAATTAGGTAGGTGTTAAAACCCCCTAAGACACTCATATCATTTTATAACTGAGACCAAAATGACCGATTAGTTGACTTAACGATTTACCTCTACTTTCCACTGGGCACGCCTGTGCTGCGTTCCAGGCGAGTCGCGACCCCTGCGATCGCAGCCATTCAAGCTACATCTATTTTCACACGAGCTGCAGGCTGTTCGGACTAGGGATGCACCGAATCCAGATTTTTGGGGTTCGGCCGAATACCGAATCCTACTCCCATCCTCAGTCCATGAACACAGTAAACACATTAAAGAAGTAACAAAGCTGGTAATGGTCGTCTGGTTAACATAAGTTTTTAGCTGTGACTGTCCTTCCTTTGCCATACCTGAAGTTACTCCATTCTGGCTGCTGTCTGTAGATTCCTTCATCACAACTCGTATTCTTCCAGATGTTTGATACCAGATGTTGTAACAGCGGTGATGTTGTGTATTGTTTAGGGTCCTCGCCACCACCAGACTAATCAGCATTGCAGATTGAACATGTAGCTGGACTTGAACGGCCTTCTTTTGACTGAAAGTGCTGCCAAACATCACTTTTTCTGCTCACCAGTTCCATTTCCACTTTCTCACAGCCTGCTGCATTGACCGCTCCACCTACGTTAACACCTTCCTGTAATCAACGCCGCCGTCATTACGTCGACCAGCATAGCGCGCGTAGTGCAAGCAAGGGTTCAATTCGGTGGAAAAAATTCTAAGGTTCGGCAGAATCCAAAGCCGGATCCTGGATTCGGTGCATCTCTATTCTAGACAGCTAAGCAGGAAGTGAAACAGCGAGAGTATCCAGTCAATTTACCAAAACGCCGCACAATATCGTATCTGTCTCCTCTACAACACCACGGACAACGAGAGTTTCATCTTGGAGGTGTGAAAACATAATACACAAGGACAACTCCAGAAAAGAGAAGACATGGAGTTTAATTACAGGAGTGCTTGGAGTGGAAGGTAGATACTAGGTTAATAAAAACGTGATTGTTCTGTAAAGTACTTGTTGAGACAATAAAATATGTGAGTCAGGCAGCAAGACGCTCCGCTTCTGAAACGCTCTGCTTCTGAAACGCTCTGCTTCTGAAACGCTCCGCTTCTGAAACGCTCCGCTTCTGAAACGCTCTGCTTCTGAAACGCTCCGCTTCTGAAACGCTCTGCTTCTGAAACGCCCCCGGTGTGGTAAGGAACAGACGCGCTTAGTGGGAAATCAGGGTAAGCCCCAAGAGCGGGCAGCCCTTCAAACTCGTCATACATTCTCATCCATTGCGTTACTTATGGATGGAGTTGTGGTGAAAATAATCATTCCCATTTCTGCTGGAAATTCGGCCCCAAGGGCCCCACTTTGGGAACAACTGGTTTAGATAATTTGGATAAATTGTATGCCTGCTCTCGGTTGAAAAACGACCAAAATTAAACCTCTGAGCTGTAACAAACTCAAATGATTTTTTTTTTACATGAAAAGAAATACTCTTGACGAAGGTCCAGAGGGACAGAAACTTTAGTTTTCTTTATAAATGTAATAAATGGTGATGCTGCAGCCAGAGCGGTGTGTGGGATTTTCTCTTTCTTCAAGTCCTTGTTTTTGTCCCACGTACCTGCACAGAAGGATTGTCTGGACGTGCGGATTTTTTCTTCAAGAGGTTTACATAAAAGGAAGAAAGGTCCAAGGCATTCTTCTTGCAAACATTTAAAAAGCATTTCTTCAGATGGAAATTTCATATTGAAATTGTTAGTACATTAAAAACAGAGCTGTGTAACAAGCAACATGTAGCGGTAACAAACAGCTTTGAAGGCTTTTTGCAGGAAGAGTGCCTTGGACCTTTCTTTTATCTTGGACTTTTCAAAGAGCACTTTCATGATTTGTTTGAACTTCTGAGCACTCCAGACCCCCTTTTTTTTAACAGATTTGATATACCTTTTTATGAATTAGAAGCGGACGGGGAAAGACAGAGTGACAGTCTGGCTTCAGCATGACTAATCCTGGCGGAAAAGCTCCTGTTTGGATGTCATGGTAACTATGGTAACAGAGAGAGAGTTTAGCATTTGCAGAACGCTAGAAAGTAAGTTTGCGTCCTCTCTGTTTTAATCCCATCGGAATCTAAATCGATGATACAGCTTTTACCACAAATTACTATAAGCGCAAATTTCATCGAACACCGAGATGTTCTGATAAGAGTTAGGAGTTGTTGGCTTCTTTGTTTTTCCATTTTCTTTTCTCGTCCATCTTAGTGAGGCTGCAGAGGAAAATGTTTTACCGAGAGCTTTGATGTCCCTAATTCAGAAGCTTTATGGAGCCACTCGGCACAGAGAGTCACTCACAAAGGGAGAGACTATCAATCAATCGAAAAAATCCAATCCCAAAATAACAAGGATGATGCTCATGCAGGCAGGCAACATCAAATAAGGAACATATCATCTTTGGACTGACTTGATTCAACCTATGGAGAGAAAGTTTAAAGTTTCCTGCTGCACAAAAACATCACTGTACTCATGTCTGTGTGTGTGTGTGTGTGTGTGTGTGTGTGTGTTTCCTACACTGAGCCCTTAAAGAAAGAGCTGTTCAATGTCAGTTTAATTTCAATCTGAGGCTGAAAAACATCCCAGAGGTTGAGAAACGACGGAGATGGACTCGAGGACTAATCATCATGTCCTTTGTTCAGCATCAGAAGGATAAAATGACACCAGTGTCTTTGAAAAAGTAGAATATGCAGCAGTGGTCGGGCGAGCTAGAGACTGAATGAAGGTAAGGGGGCATGGGACAAAGCAGTAATCAGAGGAATATAAAGCTCTTTTCTCATTGTTTCACAGCAGTTATGTTTTAAAGCAGAAAACTCTGCGGGAAGGTGCCACGTTGCCGGAATATGAATGAATCACAAAATTAAAACAAGCAAAAAAAAACAGCAAGACTAAAAATTCCAACAATAAGACCATAAAAGGAGGCATGTCTTGGAGGAGGGATAGCAGAGGTGCAATTCTTATTTATGTTTGTATTAGGGCTGTTAAACGATTACATTTTCTTAATCGCGATTAATCGTTGAATTTCTATAGTTAATTTAGAGAGTTTTATCACATAATTAAAATTATATTATTTAGCATTTCAGAACTGTTTTTAAGTACATATTAACAATGGAAAGCCATCCTTACCAGTGTATCTTGATTGGGAATCAAATGAATGCAAAGAAAATAACTTTATTAACTTGATTTTAAGATTTGTATTTGTTTATTATATATTTAATCTAGTCACACATTTGAATGTAGATTAAATATTAGGGTTGGGTATTGTTTGGTTTGGATACTGGTGCTAAAGCGGCACATTTAAAACGGTACCGGTGCCTTAACGGATACTTTTTAAGAAAGTTAAAAAAAGAAGGGTACTAAACAGTTGACCACATTAAAGAATGGCTTGTTTATTGCTAAGGCCATATCGTCAAAATTAAATGTTTAATAATAATGTAATCACTATAACAATTTATTTCACTAGTAAATAGCTGTTGAATGACAAAAACAACCACCAGATGGAAAAGGGCATTTAACAACAACTTTGAATACATCACGAGAATGTAAATTAGTTAAATAAGTTTTTCCGACAACAGCAGCTGCAGATTATTACATCCCGGTGTTGAATCCTCTACAGTGAAACACAGACAAACTTTACACCGTTTAGCGTTAGCTGTCAGCATTTTAACCGTTTTTAATCCAGCTACTAGCTAGTGGTAGGCTAACGTTAGCTGCTGTTGAGTATAGTGTTAACTAGCTAGCGGTAGGCTAACGTTAGCTGCTGTCGAGTATAGTGATAACTAGCGTCACGTGCAGCGATGTTTCTGTTGCCTGTGCCGTCTGTCTCAGAGCATCAGAGAGAAGAGCAGACATATCAGCGGCTCCAGAATGAGGCACTGAAATCCGTGTTGCTATTCCTGCAGCAGCAGGATGTGTTACGAGGAAGTACGGCAAAATAGTCGCCTGTTAGGCACGACCAAGGTCGAGTGAAGTGAAAATAAATGAATAAATGGCGGCATGCATTTAATACGATTAAAGAAAATTAACACTTTATGCTCGGCCCTTAATCGCATCGCGATCAATGCGTTAATGCTGACAGCCCTAGTTTGTATTAATGCATATCGTTTGCTAGGGGGGCCATTGTTCTATGCATGTGATTCTGTCTAGTGGTTTGCCTTTTGTGGCCCTTGTAGGGCCCTATGAAATCCATTTTATTTTTTTTCAAATTCCGTGTTTTCGGATTCATTTTTAGCCCTTTTAGATTTTTCGGATTTGCTTGATTTCTTTTCACTTCTAAGCAGTATTGACCTTTAAAAAAATCACAAAAATACAAACTCACAATTCAGCTTTTTTATTTAAACTGTTAATATATTCAGCAAAGCACATTCAAAATGACCTAATAAAAGCTTTGGATGCTCACTTAAACTCTCGCCTTGCATCTGTTGATTTTGTCGTTGCCTCAATGGGAACCTGGAGGGATTTTCCCGCTGTAGATTTAGCTTTGTTCTTGAGATGATCTTTTGATTTCAAATGGTGGTTACGTGTGTCTTTGCGGTCCAGTCAACAGTATGTTGACAAAACTTACAAATCAGTCGTTGTCCAGATTCATAATAGTCGTTGGGGTATTGTTCAGCCCGGTATTTAGAAGTTAATTCAGGGTCCTACCCTTGTAATACGGCGGTAACCAGACTCCGCCAGATGGATTGCTTCGCATTTGCTCGGCATATCCATCTGGGAACTTGGAGAACTTTTGGGAAGGGGCGAAAATACTGGTTAGCTGATTGGATAAACCATCTGTCTATCACTACCTATGTTGGTGATAGACGGGCCAAATCAACCAATCAGATCAACGATATATCAAACTCGGGAGAAGAGCAAAAACATCTTTTCCTCTGAGAAAAGCCTCCAGTGCCGTTTTTTGCTCTTCTTTCAATGAAAGAATACTTTCTAATTTGCCTCTAACCTCCTCAAAACCAACGCTGATTGGTCGGTCGTTTGGCAAACGGCTCCAAATTTTCTCTGTCTCATGCCAGAGTGATCTGCGAGTGGAAAACTGGAGCTCGCGAGATCAGGACGGTCTCACGAGGCTAGTATGGCAGATGTTGGGAGAGAGATTTTGTTGTGGGCTGGGGATGGGGGGTTAAATGTTAAATGTTTTTTAACATTGTTAAAGAAACTGTGCAGACAGGTGAATCCTACAGGGGTCACAGATATACCCGGCCTCCTGTCAGATGAGTTTTCAGGCGGTCGCCGGGTCATCCACCCGGCCGTTTACCGTGACGCGACAGCTGTCTCGTTAGGCCTTAATAAACTGAAGCTGTAATTAGCACATGGGACCCAGAGAGCCTCTGTGTTTACATTCGCAGACGCCCCAGCTCCAAACTGTGGAGAGAACTGAGAGTGTTAATTAGACCATATCTGCCCCGTCAGGAGTAATTACAGCCAGTGGAGGAGACAACTCTTAACCTTTGCTTTTTATTTTTTTTTAAAGTAACTTTAAAGCTGATTTCATCAAACATTCTCATCGTTTGTTGCCACTCCAAAAACAGAAGAGCCGACTGACACGCAGCCGTGACTCATGCTTTATATCCATTTATTTGACTACAACGCTGCTTTTAGCTAATCAGTCCCTCCAGGATTTCGCGATGTCGCGAACGCGCCAATTCACGCAAATTCAACCAATCACCGCGAATTTGCCGCGACTCGCAATTTTGACCAATCACCGCATCTTTTGTGCAAATTTGACCAATAACCTGAAGTTTCCCGCGACTTCAACCAATCCCAGCAGTCCCACGTGCCGTCAGTATGCGACTCTGAGAGCCAATGATCAAGCAGGAGTGAGAACGGTCACGGGTTGATCATTTCCTTGTTTCTGATGAAGACGAGACGTGTGTGACTGACTTGAACATCTCACATTTACCAACAAAGCATACAGCGAAATACCGTGCATAACATTTCAGACCGTCCTGCCAACCTGTATACATTTTAACATCAATGTACGCTGTGACGTTTTTTCTCTCTAAAGTTGCTGAAAGCTGCTGCTGTTTCAATCCTGTCGGCTTTCTGCAGCGGGCGGGGCAGCTGCTCCGTTCCCCCCACGACTGACACACACACACACACACACACACACACACACACACACACACACACACACACACACACACACACACACACACACACACACACACACACACACACACACACACACACACACACACACACACACACACACACACACACACACACACACACACACACGGTGGATGCAGGAAAAAACGGAGCTGAGACGACACAATGACCTAAATTGAGGACAGCTACGGTCGTTATTGTAAGTCCAATAAGTACTTTATCAAACCGTATGAATGTGTGTCCCAGGCCAGGATAGGACAGGACAGATATGTTCAGATTTGATTGATTCAATAAATTATTATTTTTTGTTTTAAACCCACCAGCCATTTTCATATTATACCAACATTTACAGCATCCTGAGCCTTTTTGGAAAGGTTACTAGGAAAACTCAGCCCAGAGTAATTTTATTCTCCCCGAAACAAGTTTCCTTTTTATTTTTAAAGAACTATAAAATAAAAATGTCTTGCAACTTTCACTGTCTCCCGCAACTTCATTGCAACAAACGCGAAATCAGGCATTTTGGGCCGCAACAATCTCAAAAAAAGGCAGCGAAATCCTGGAGGGACTGGCTAATCAATGAACTGTTAAGTCATTATGTTTGGCTACCTCTTTAACCTTCTGGAACTCCATGGTATACAGTGTCCACTGCGTGTAAACTTTGAGGCGGAGCATGCATGTAAAAAACATCACCACAGTCAAGTACAGACATACAAGTGGCAGCAACCAGCCGCTTACTAGATTTGAATAAGAGATTAATAATCAACCAGCTGGAATCAAAGAATTTTGTCTTAAAAAATGTAAATCGATTATCAAAATAGTTGGCCATTCAATTCATTGTTGACAACCAATCGATTAATAGAGTCATCTTTGCGGCTCTAGTTTATAACACAACCTCAGGATACCAATTCAAACACGTGAGTGGCTCTGTTTCCCAGAACCCATTGTAACAGATTCAAAACAAACCTGAAACAACTAAACAAAAGCAATCGAGAATGCTCTCAATTGTGGCTCACTTCCCCCCCTAAAAACTCTTCCCCTGCATGCTGTCACAGCTCGCCGGTTGATTGAATCTACCCCGATTTGTTCTGTACTCGCTCGCCGTTTATTCCTGCGGTCGGTAAACGAGCATGCGAACAGCCAGAATAAAAGGTAAAGGTACTTTAATGGAAGACTTCTAAAACATAATCACTTTCTCTCTCCTCTAAACGGATCAGCTGTAGAGGTGTTCACTTTTGTCTTAACCAATCAGAAGCGGCCATGAAAATCACGAGCCAATCACTGCATGACGTCCCTGTTTTAAACCTGTCTCTCTCTGCTGCTCAGTTGTCATTTCAGGATAAGAGCACAACCCTCCTCCTCCCCTTGCTCCTCCGGTCTTCATCACACACGGCTCCTGGGTCCTCCTCCGGCAGGCCACTACCGACCGCGTTTTGGTTTTCAGGCTCCTCACGCCACCATCATTGTCTAGACTCCATCGGGGGGATTATCTTTCGGCTTTCTATCCCTTTAAAAAATATATATTTTTTAAATAACGATGGCGTCCTTCTCCAAAGACTGTACATTTCAAATCATGCATATGTATGATAAATCTTTGCATATCTGCAACGAAGTCTCTCCTGATTGAATTGTCACATACACGAAGCAAAATTCATTCTCTGCATTTAACCCATCCCTCAAGGGCAGCCATTTACAGCGCCCGGGGACCAATTACAGATGTGAGCCAGTGCCTTGATCAAGGGAACTGACTGGAAGACCTAGTACATGTTTTTTTTCCGATGGTGGGGGAAATCGGAGCACCCAGAGGAAACCCACGCAGACATGGGGAGAACGTACAAACTCCACACAGAAAGGCCCGGAATGACCTGGATTCGGCCACAGCACTAACCATCGGGCCACCATTAATAGCTGACAGTGGTGTAAACAGCTCACGTACAGGTTACCACTCTCACCTCTGTCCCGCCGATGAGTCACTCGTCTCTGCAGAGACACACACACAGGCGCTGCTGTTGACAACGAGAGCATGCATTAGTAAACATTAAAAGGCACACTGGCCACTAATGCTTGACACCGCTGCACAGAGAAACCAACGCATGAGAAAGACTGGAGCTTTTCTGCTTTTTTTATGGTTCGTCTGTGGGAAGAATCTGAAGGTGGAGTAATGTTTGAGAAGGATCACTCTTTCTGTATTATGCTCATTGGCTTCCATCAGTAAGATAAGGTTGTGATCATCGCACCGGTCTCTGGTGGATATAGAGGTACTCTGAAGAAGCAGCAGCTGCACGGCACGTGGCATCCTGCTGTGAAGCCCATTACTGCACTTTGTGACTTTGTCTGTCAAAGGTGCTACATTAAATAAATATATTCTTATTATATAAATCATTTATGAGCAAGTTCATGCTGCAAAGAAACTCCTGCACACAAAATGTTGCCTGAAGATTGTCAAGTACCAAAATGTTGCCTACTGTAGATAATTCTGGTGAATTATTATGTTCGCTCTCTGTATGGACGCTACGAGACACCGTACTTTAGGAAGTGCACATACGCAGTAGGATTCTAGCTCTCTGTGCACAGCTCCCCGCCAAGTGGTATATGGTTGTAAGATGTCGCCTGTTACTTTGACTGAATAAGTTCCACATGGTTTCTGGAAGTTTATAAATAAACACGACCGCTTGGATTCATAAAGTAAGGACTCCTCATATATTCAACACCTACTATTAAATAAGTTAGACAGTGTGCAGTTGTTTTCTTTGCAACTTTTGACCTGCTTGTCCCCCTCCGACGCACCTGTCTCATGTTGTAGATGCGCGAAGTATTTTTATGTACTGACTTTTTGAAATCATTAACAAAATGTACATTTTACGGTGGCCATAAGAGCGCAAAGCGCTCCACACCATACGATATGGGTCGGTTGTTCCTACCCTCTAATACGTCCCACGGGAGCATTTTACGTCCTCATATCTAAACCAGGGAACGTAACAGAACTTAAAGATTGCTGTTTTGAACATGTCTTTAACGTTGTGAAACGGTCACAGGTAGGTTAAGGCAGTGAACCTACATAGTTATGTTTAGAAAAAGATGGTATTTTGGATGGTCTCTATCTCCACAGCGCTGTGGAGGAAGGTCTGACTACACCACAGAAGAATTCTGGGATAGGAGAAGAAAGCGCTCTGGGTTGTTTGCATTTCTTCAAACCAATCACATTGGTCTTGGGCGGCGCTGAGCTCCGGACGCAGCGACAGTGGCTCTGCTAAATATTCTCGGGAAGGAACTTGTTCTGGTGGAACATTTGCACCCTGCAGAAGAAAACGCCACATCCAATATTACATGAAGTTAAAGTACAGTACAGTAAAGTGAGCTATTTAAATTAGCTGATACCCTCCCACAGCCCTATGGTCCCACAGCCCTATGGTCCCACAGCCCTATGGTCCCACAGCCCTATGGTCCCACATTCCTAAGAATTTTTTTTCACCGAAAATTAGACCCCATCTTTCCACAGCCCTATGTTCCCACATTTCTAAGATTTTTCTTAAAATTAGGCCCTATGTTAGGGTTACATTCCATCTGTAGTCCATTGCTACTGGATAATAGGTTGGGTGTAATTGGCTACCAAATTGGGAGAAAGGGGGATACAATCTGATACAAATTTATGAATAAGAAAATGTGGGAATATAAGGCCTAATTTTGAAAAAAGAAATCTTAGAAATGTGGGAACATAGGCACGCTCCCACACAGAGATGGGGCTCACGTATTAGGAGCTAAAAAATAAATAAGAAGATTTGTGCCATAATGTTGTAATTTATTTTTGTTTTAAAAAATTGGGATGGAAAAAAGAATCGTTGCTGCTTGTCTCCAGGGAATCCTTTAAGGACCAAAGCTGGCGTGTGAGCCAGAGGGTGAGAAAATGGCGGTCAGTGTCTCTACTGTGGTTTGTGGATTTTTTTTTTTTTTTATTAAAAAGGGAGGCAGATTTCAGCTGCAGCACCGTGCCTCAAAACAGGTCTGGGGGTGCGTTTGTGAATCCCCCAGAGAGGAGAAGTGTCTGGGCGAGGAGGAGGTCAGTAGCTCTTCTTCCAGGAGCGGATGTACAGCTGGATGGGGATGAGGGGGTTTCTGTTCTTCAGACTGGGGTGGAAAACGTCAAAATCTGCCCGCCTCACTCGCTGCAGGTAGTCCTCCAACACCACCTGCAGCACACAACACCGCGGAGAAACATTTTCTATCATCAGAATCTGTTTTATTGGCCAGGTATACTTACATACACAAGGAATTTGACTTTGGTAGGTGTTAACTCTCTCTACATTCTCACACACACACACACACACACACACACACACACACACACACACACACACACACACACACACACACACACACACACACACACACACACACACACACACACACACACACACACACACACACACACACACACACACACACACACACACCCACACCCCAGTGGGAAAATCATATTTTCTCTCCATTCAGGAGGACAGATTTTCTTCTGTGTGCAGACTGCAGGAGACTGATTGTGTTTCTCTGCTCTGTGCTGTACATGTTTATGGACAATCTGGCCAAAGCAAGAAGAACATGTACCAAGCTGAATGGCAACTCATGTCCTAACCCTAACCCTTCTGAAAGTGTGCAGATATACAGTATAGTCTGGTTAGGAGTGTAAACACTAGAGGTCAATCGTGTGTATTGCGAGGGGTTTTTTGCGACGATTTTTAAAATCAATTCTTTTCCCTGCAACCAATATTATTATTTTTTAACAAAGATTCACCTACATATTTAGTGTTAATACAATATCGCCAACAGCGAGTACATCATATCTGTTTCCAGCTGACCAGAGCGAAAGCAGAAAACCCATGTTACGTTCTTCTTTACAAATAAAATAAATGTCAGACTGACATGTGATGTGCATTCTTCTTAGAAAACAATTAGTTTTTAGACATGTCTCATAATATATTGTCTCCAGAAATGTATTATTCAACTTTGTTGAAAAAGAATACCGCAATACTCAATACTATCGATTGGCAATAGATGAAAATCGCAATACAAATCCAATCGGCACCCATGTATCACATCGTCCCAACCCTGATATACATCTACTACTATTTTTAAATCAGCCTATTTTTCATTGTACAACAGTGAAAAATAACAATGAGAAGATATTCCCAGAGTCAACGTGTGTCAACCTTTAAGAAAAAGAGCACTTTTATCACATGTGCGTGTGTTTTTATAACGTTAGCCTACCGCTAGCTAGTGGCTGGATGAAACCATTGACATATATATAAATTAAACACGGTTAAAATGCGGACAGCTAACGCTAAACGGTGTAAAGTTTGACTGTTTTAGCCATCGGAAAAAAACAACAGACGGTGCGTTCGATGAAACTGGTAAACTACAGCTTCATGGTGCATTTGAAGTTATTGTAAATGTCCTTTTCCATCTGGTGGTTGTTTTTGTCGTTCAACAGCAATTTACTAGTGAAATAAGTTATTGTTAAACATTATTATTAAATGATTTCATTTTGACCATATGGCCTTAGCAATAAACAAGCCGTTCTTTAATGTCACCAACTGTTGTTTAGTACCATTTTTTTTTCCTTTTCTTTTTTCCCCCCTTCCTTAAAAAGTATCGGTTCAGGCACCGTTAATTATGTATGCGATTAATTTCGATGAATTAATCACAGACTATGTAATTAATTAGATTACATTTTTTAATGGACTGACAGTCCTATTTTTGTGATAAAGGGATGTGTGAGAAATCTACTGAGCTTGTGATAAGAACAGAGCATGTGATCGGAGTGAGGCGGTGAGATTTTCCGATCCTTGCTCGCGGAGCGGTTCACTCCCCCCATCAAAGCCGCTTCAGGCCGCTCCGCTCGACATCGCTCCGCACTTAACTCACATTCACTCGCTCCCTAAAGAGTTGCGTTGTATTTATCAGATGATCCCTCCATGCCTGGAGCTCCGCCAGCAAAAAGAGGAGGAGGGCGGGCGCCGTTTATCTGGGTATGGGCAAGCTTTGAAGTCATGGTGTGAGCGGTAGCGGAGCCAAATAGGAGCGGGGAGAAAAGGCGACGATCCAAGATTTTTTAAAAATCGGCTCTGCGCTCCATCTAAGATCCTCCCGCTCGCACTTCCGCTCTGCTCTCCTCACATGCTCTGGATAAGAAGTGATAAAGCTGAAGCCTGGAGAATTGCCTCTGTGTGTGTGTGTGTGTGTGTGTGTGTGTGTGTGTCTTTGTCTGTGTTACTTTGTGTGTGCACGTGTGTCTCTCTTTGTGTGTGCCTCTTTGTGTGTGTGTGGGGGGGCGCGCGTGTGGGTCTCTCTCTGTGTGTGTGTGTGTGTGTGTGTGTGTGTGTGTGCCTCTGTGTGTGTGTGTGTGTGTGTGTGTGTGTCTTTGTCTGTGTTACTTTGTGTGTGTGCACATGTGTGTCTCTCTTTGTGTGTGCCTCTTTGTGTGTGTGTGTGTGGGGGGGGCGCGCGTGTGGGTCTCTCTCTCTGTGTGTGTGTGTGTGTGTGTGTGTGTGTGTGTGTGTGTGTGTGTGTGTGTGTGTGTGTGTGTGTGCCAGTTCCAAATTTAACACGCGCAAGTTTTGGTTTCCGTAGCGGCCGCCGTACTTCTAGGTGCTTGTTGTGTTGCAGCATGGAGCACGGCAGGTGGCGCTCCACTGTGGCTATATTTTAAAAAGCCCGGTAAAACTGTAAATCACCACTGAATCAAATTAAAACGATCCTCTTATCTGTGAATTGAGCACGTGAACCGTTCAACTCCACCCTCAAAGAATCTCAACCGACGTTTCCCCCTCTCATTCCCCCTGCTCTGGCGTCCCGCCCCTCTCGTTCCCCCTGCTCTGGCGTTACCCCCTCTCGTTCCCCCTGCTCTGGGATTACCCCCTCTCATTCCCCCCTGCTCTGGAATTACCCCCTCTCATTTCCCCCTGCTCTGGAATTACCCCCTCTCATTTCCCCCTGCTCTGGAATTACCCCCTCTCATTTCCCCCTGCTCTGGTGTTTCCCCCTCTCATTCCCCCTGCTCTGGTGTCGCCCCTCTCATTCCCCCCTGCTCTGGTGTTTCCCCCTCTCATTCCCCCTGCTCTGGTGTCCCCCCTCTCATTCCCCCTGCTCTGGCGTCCCCCCCCCCCTCTCGTTCCCCCTGCTCTGGCATTACCCCCTCTCATTCCCCCTGTTCTGGTGTTTCCCCCTCTCATTCCCCCCTGCTCTGGTGTTTCCCCCTCTCATTCCCCCCTGCTCTGGTGTTTCCCCCTCTCATTCCCCCTGCTCTGGTGTTTCCCCCTCTCATTCCCCCTGCTCTGGTGTCCCCTTCTCATTCCCCCCTGCTCTGATGTTTCCCCCTCTCCTTCCCCCTGCTCTGGCGGTACCCCCTCTCATTCCCCCTGCTTTGGCGTTACCCCCTCTCGTTCCCCCTGCTCTGGCATTACCCCCTCTCATTCCCCCCTGCTCTGGTGTTTCCCCCTCTCATTCCCCCCTGCTCTGGTGTTTCCCCCTCTCATTCCCCCCTGCTCTGGTGTTTCCCCCTCTCGTTCCCCCTGCTCTGGTGTTTCCCCCTCTCGTTCCCCCTGCTCTGGTGTCCCGCCTCTCATTCCCCCCTGCTCTGGTGTTTCCTCCTCTCATTCCCCCTGCTCTGGCGTTACCCCTTCTCATTCCCCCTGCTCTGGCGTCCCCCCCCCCTCTCATTCCCCCTGCGCTGGCGTTACCACCTCTCGTTCCCCCTGCTCTGGCATTACCCCCTCTCATTCCCCCTGCTCTAGTGTCCCCCCTCTCGTTCCCCCTGCTCTGGTGTTTCCCCCTCTCATTCCCCCTGCTCTGGTGTTTCCCCCTCTCATTCCCCCTGCTCTGGTGTTTCCCCCTCTCATTAGTTAGCTAAAAACACAGGAGATGGCTTTTGGCTCATAACGTAGCAGTGTAAATGTAGCCTCAGTTTGTCCCGGAGCGTGTTACGTTACGTTATCTTATTTAAAGTTTTAAGACTCACCGTCTGGAGGAAGGCCAGATTGGCCGCTGCCGGGACGTTGTTGCTAAACGACCGCGCCTGAAAGAGAGAGCAGAACAGACACAAATCAAACAAACCCGAAAAAACCCCGTATGTTAAAGCTGCTCGGTTCTCAGACTGCATCCACACTGAGCTGGCAAACTTCTTAAACGTGAGAATGGAAACACTTGATGAATTTTCAGGTGGTTTTCTAGAGATCTACACTGAAACACCGGAGCGACAGGAAAACAGTTACATCTCGTTACTCTGCTGCCTTTCAACTGGTTAAACTTTCTCTATTCATCCAAAAGCCATAACTGCACTTAAAGGGTAACCACTGCTTTTTTCAACCTGGATCCCATTTTCGCATGCATTTGTGTCTAATAGACTGACGTGTGACCAAAAATCTTTGAATTTGGTCCGGATAAAGAGCGAATAAGGAGGGAGGGAGGGAGGGAGGGAGAGAGAGAGAGAGAGAGAGAGAGAGACAGAAACACACACAGAGAGAGAGAGAGAGAGAGAGAGAGAGAGAGAGAGAGAGAGAGAGAGAGAGAGAAAAACACACAGAGAGAGAGAGAGAGAGAGAGAGAGAGAGAGAGAGAGAGAGAGAGAGAGAGACAGAGAGAGAGAGAGAGAGAGATCCAATTATCCGATCCAGTTACTGTACTTTCAATCTTCTGTTGATTTGTGCTGAATCAATTGCTCTTTATTCTGATGGAATTAATTTATTATCCGGTTCTTTGTATCTCATTTTCTTGTGTAACAGCTGGGAGTGTGGGGGGGGAGAGAGGGTGAGCAAGCCATCTGTGTGTTTTTGGTGTGTGTTTGTGTTTCTGTTACACAACGCTGTTCAGTTTGTCCCACTCGAAGATTAGATGCTACATCTCAAGGGGCTATCCTTTTCAATTCATTCAAATTTTCCTTTTGTTTTTCTTCTGCTGCACCCTCAGAAACGCACCGTGTTCATCGGCTGAACATCTGTTTCCGATACATCCGCCTTTGTTGGCCGCCAATCGGCAAACAAGATGACATTAAATGTTGTGTTGGTTACGGACTCAGACAGCAGCAGCTTGGATAGCGTCGGGGGTGTGAGTGAGAGAGGGGGAGTGAGTGAGAGAGGGGGAGTGAGTGGTCTGTGTGTGTCTGTGTATTTGAGCTCTGCGTTTGTTACGCAACACTAGTGTAATCTTCATTAGACAGGCCTCTTCCCTGTCCGTGTTTTAATTCTCTTCTTAAAACCTCTTCTCCTTGGCCTTTGACATCTGATGTTGACATTTTATGGTTTTAATTGTATGGCTCTTATTTTTTTCTCATGTTTTAGGTCTCTTGAATAAGTTTTATTTGTTTTTCATGCCTTGTGCGAGTTATGTATTTTAGGTCTTATTTATTATTTATTCTTCTTGCAGCACTTTTTACATTACATGTCATTTAGCTGATGCTTTTATGCAAAGCGACTTACAATTAAGTGCTTTCAACTGTGAAGGTACAAACTCCAGACAAGTAGTAAGTGCAAGTACATTAGCTTTAAATAGGTAACGCTACAAAATCAGAGGTGTAGTCGGAAGAGATGTGTTTTTAGCCTTTGGCGGAAGCTGTGTAGGCTTTCGGCCATCCTGATGTCGATAGAAAGCTCGTTCCACCATTTGGGAGCCAGGACAGTGAACAGTCGGGATTTCGTTGAGTGATTAGTTCTCCCTCGCTGTAAGGGGGCAGCAAGCAGTTTGGCTGATGCAGAGCGAAGTGGGCGGGTTGGGGTATATGGTTTGACCATGTCCTGGATGTAAGCTGGGGCTGATCCGTTCGTGGCCCTGTATGTAAGTACTAGTGTCTTGAAGCGGATGTGGGCAGCAATTGGTAACCAGTGTTGACCACTTTGGTCCTTTTTTTAAGATGATGGTTTTGGGCATCTTAGGCCTTTGTTTTTACCGGACCAATGAAGACATAAAAGGGGAGAGAGAGGGGGAAATGGCATGCAGCAAAGGGCCGCGGGTCGGAGTCGAACCCTCGGCCGCTGCGTCGAGGAGTAAACCTACAAGGTTGAGCGACCTTGACTGAGCTACCAGGTGAGCTTTATTGAATGACTGACTGATAACGCTGTTCTGTTTGTATGCGTTTTACGAATTGGTGTATGCGTTTGTAACGAAGATGAGACATCTGAAGGGGCTATACGTTCAATAAATCCCCAAAATGTTCCCTCAAACGCATCAAGTTCATCGGCTAAACACCTGTATCCGACATCCGTCCATCAGCCTTTCTGCAAATTGGCAGTGGCCGATGTTTATGTGTTGTGTAACATCCATTTGGTGCTGGCTAAATGTCGAGTTGGTTATTTGCGGTCGGACTCAGACATTAGGCTGCAGCTGCTGATTGGGAGAAGGCGCCGCTGGCTGGACACGACTCTGGCCCGACGTGGGAGGGCAACAGGTTTGTTCACACACAAAAATAAAAGTTATAGGAAATGTCGGCTGTGTGGGAGAATATCCCTGTCTCTGAGAAAGAACAGCAACAAGAAAGTTGTATTCTGTATAAATAAGAGGTGAAAGCCCCTTTTTCATGTTTCTAAATGCTTTTAATTTGACATTTATTAAAAGGGCGAGTCCATTATTCTTTATATCATTCTGTTACTTCTCAGTAGTGTTCCTTCTGTATTCAAATCCAAATATATTTTGGTTGATTATATTGATATTTAGAATGTGTGATCACAGACAGATAGCCGTCTTCCTAACTATACTGCCAAACGGTTCCCAACTGTGTCTGAGCCGTCATCGTAGAGCTGCTTGATTATGGAACAAATTATAAATCACAATATTTTTGGTCAATATTAAAACCATGATTATTTAACACCAGATACGACAAACAGGACCTCGCTTGCTGTTGGTGAGTGTAGGCTACATCTACATCGCTACATTTTGGTTTAAAAACTAGTGCTGTCAGTTAAACGCGTTATTAACGCCGTTAACGCACACCCATTTTAACGGCGTCAAATTTTTTTATCGCGAGATTAACGTTCTTTTTGGCCTAGCAAACTTTGTAGTTTTTTCACATGCTGTTGCAACAACTAGTAACGTTAGAAAAACTACAACACCACACCGGATCTAGCTAGACCGGAAACATAACATAACAGGCACAGACTCAATGAGATGTCAGACTCAAAAGGAGGCTGTGTGTTGTTCATTCATTCACCAACAAAAAAAAAAAAAAAGGGACAAAAAGAAATCAAGGGACATTTAGAATAGATAAAAATGTGCGATTAATTGCGAGTTAACTATGACATTAATGCGATTAATCGCGATTAAATATTTTAATCGTTTGACAGCACTATTAAAAACAAATATCTTTTGCTA
Organism: Zingel zingel; assembly: GCA_023566125.1. Classification (NCBI taxonomy): domain Eukaryota; kingdom Metazoa; phylum Chordata; class Actinopteri; order Perciformes; family Percidae; genus Zingel; species Zingel zingel. Next base: position 3,701,630 of record CM042321.1, on the reverse strand, counting down.
CGTTTACACCTCCCATTCACACTGCTCTGGCGTTTCCGAGCCCCTAGTCTCACTTTGCCAGACCTTCCTCCGCAGAGCTGCAAAGGAGGGTCTGGCTAGTCCACACAGCATCCCTGGATGGAAGAAACACATGCTCTGGTTTATTTGGCATTTCTTTAAACCAATCACAATCGTCTTGGACGGTGCTAAGCGCCGGACGGAGCCACGGTGCCTCTGCAAAATAGCCTCAGGAAGGACTTGTTTTGGTGGAACATGTGTACGTTCAAAAGTAGTTTTAGTCGTGCAACAGAAAACTCAGATTGGACAGATAGTCTAGCTAGCTGTCTGGATTCACCCTGCAGAGATCTGAGGAGCAGTTAACCATAGTCCTCAGAAATCCACCGGAGGTTAGAACGCCAACACAGAGGAAGGTAATGGGAATCTTAAAAGAGTGACATCTGGCTCAATTTCCGGCAGAATGAGAGCAATCCCGGAAGTGGAGCGTCGTGGATATAGACTACCGAGCCCCTAAACCGGAGACATTTGGAAACTCTTCTGACCCGTTTTGGTTGGGAATCTGCCGGGTTGTGTTGCAGTCTCAACGGCCACAAACGGAGACCTTTGGAGACACAGACACTGACGCCAACATTTCTCCACCTGATTGGGTCACGACGTCTCGTTCTCTGAGACTAAGCTACTAACGTCACCATGGTAGATGAGTGACGCTGACCACGGTAGATGGTTGATGAGATATTTTGGTTTGTCGGTGTTAGTTTTGTTTTTAAAGATTATTTTTGGGGCATTTTTTAGGCCTTTATTGACAGGACAGCTGAAGACATGAAAGGGGAGAGAGGGGGGAGGGGGGAGTGTGGGGTGGATGACATGCAGCAAAGGGCCGCAGGTGGGAGTCGAACCTGGGCCTGCTGCGTCGAGGAGTAAACCTCTATATATGGGCGCCCGGATAGCTCCTGGATGTTAGTTTAAACAGAGACTAGTTCTTCTGCTGGAGCCTAAAACACGTGTGTGCACAGAGATCACTTCTGGCTCAAAACTTTGCTTAAAAACCAAAACATAGCGGTGTAAATGTAGCCTTAGCCTTCGGGAGGGGCGAAAGTGCATGTGTCAAACAAACAAAAGACACAATAAGAGTTTACTTGCAAAACACGATGTGCAAAATAATCGTTTTTCTCGATTATGTCATCGTTTTCTCCGTCCACGCTGAAAGACGTGTCAGCTTTAGGAGAGCATCTCAACATTCAGACAAAGACCCTGCTTGTAACTTTGCAATCATAGGCAGTACTTTAAGAGAACGTGTACATTTCGTTACTAGCCCTAAAAAAACTGTTGCACCATCAGACAATTCGGCCACAGTCCCACACGTCCAGCTTTGCGGTTCCTTTAATGGGTTTCCCAAAAGATCAATAAACTCATCTATTTTTCTTTTGTGAGTATTACTTTGGAAACACTTTCACCTTTAAAAGAAAGACTGAAGTGAAGACAAACCACTGAGAGAACCAAAACATCTAATAGTAACTTTTTTACTTATAAACACACAATTTTGTCTTTTTTATTTATTTTTTAACAAATTGTGCCGTTTGTACTGCATATATTATTATCATTATGGATTTAAATGTGTTCACACAGGAGCCATTTAACGTCTGAATGACTGGCGTATGGCGTTTTTAAATTAATTAGCGGAGCACGTTTCTGATTGGCTCCCAGGAGGGAGGAGACAGTAAACAATAAACACAATAAAAAGCATTCAGGAGGGGGGACATTCTCATTTATATCCTCATTGTTTACACTCCGAATAACCGCATGTGCTTCAACAGTTAGGGACATTCTTAATTGGTATAAACAAGTTTTAAATCAAAAGAGAAATGCTGATGAATGTTTGGGCAGCAGCTTAATGAAAAACAGCCTGAGAAAGTAGAGAAATCAATGAGGCGTGTGAGTGGAGGCTAATGAATCTCCAAACCAATTAGTTCCAAACTCATCAGGGCTGCATTAGAAAGTTAGCGCTACAAAAACTGAAGAGGTTTTCCAGGACATTTTCAATTACCCAGCAGCACACTGTAGGTGCGAGCTGGAAACCACTGCATCAGCGGTCGCTGAGTTTCATAATAATTAATAAGCCCCAAACGTCGCCTTCCAGGCAGCGTTGCCTGGAAGGCGACGTTGGGGGCTTAAAACACCAAACGCCACCATTTTTGTTCCCGCTGTTTGAGCTCTCGCTGAGTGGCTTAACACTCATGTTGTCCTTGAGTCAAATTTGACCCATTTTCAAAGTTTCTATATCAGAAATATAGGTTTCTTTCAGCCAAATTGCCCCAAAATAACATGGATAGTTCCATACAACATTCTTCACAAGTCAAATTAAAGATCAGTTCACTACTTTCATTGAATTTTGGGCGTTTTATACAATATTATAGCATATTTCTGCTTTTTTAAGTCAAAAATAAGGTATGAGTTCATAAAAATACTGGTACATACTGGTGGAAAAACAAAAACTTCGAAAAAAAAGACAACTGAAACTACACAAAAAGCGACAAAAACGTCTAAAAAGCAGTAAAAAGTTCAAAAAAGTGCCAGAAGCAGAGTATGACAGTACCTAGGTAAAGACTACTAGCCAGTCAGAAGCAGAGTATGAGGGCGTGCCCTGACAGTAGCTAGGTAAGGACTACTAGCCAGTCAGAAGCAGAGTATGAGGGCGTGCCCTGACAGTACCTAGGTAAGGACTACTAGCCAGTCAGAAGCAGAGTATGAGGGCGTGCCCTGACAGTACCTAGGTAAGGACTACTAGCCAGTCAGAAGCAGAGTATGAGGGCGTGCCCTGACAGTACCTAGGTAAGGACTACTAGCCAGTCAGAAGCAGAGTATGAGGGCGTGTCCTGACAGTACCTAGGTAAGGACTACTAGCCAGTCAGAAGCAGAGTATGAGGGCGTGCCACGCTAGCAGCTAGGCGAGCATTATAACGTGTGTTCCAAAGTGACCACGTTTCTCTCTGAGGTAAAGGCTGGACTACAATAGAGCTGTTTGGAGCAGTTTGTGAACAGTGTTTTCTGTTGGAGATGGTAAGTCCGTTTGGGGGTGGACTTTGGGCTTTTTCACTTTGTAAACCTATAACATGCACAAAAAGATATATGACACAATAAAGGAAAGGGACAAAGCCCAAACGCATAATATGAGCACTTTAATGTGTGTATTGTAGAAGTTGGAGCGGGCCGTTCTGTTACATGACGAGGTCTGTCTATTCATGTTTGTCCCCAGAATAAAACGGACATCATCCTAAGGAGATCCTGGTGTCACGGTGTGGTGAAATAATTATACACAACGCAGAACACCACCGGTCACACTAACACATTTATGGTTTTGGTCTTTAAATTTAAGTTTCTGCAGGTTCACCAAGTCAAATTTAAGACCTTTTAAGACCTTTAAAAGACCATTATGAAGGAAATTTAAGACATTTATTTATTTATTATTTATTTATTTATTTATTTAAGTCGACTAAGCCCTAAATTCAGTTCTTCCTTAAAGCCAAGAATTGTTAAACTTGCACTTCCCCAAAGCTGCAGAATAAAATCTGTGTTACGTCTGTGGTACAATCCCAAAGCGACTCCCGCCAATGATGCGAAAGCTGATTGGCTGCAACATAAGTTGGATGTTGGTCTCATTTATAGTCGTAATACAGCGAAATTATATTTGGACTAGTGAAAGAAATAACTAAAACACCACATAATAAATAAATAGCATCAGAGGTAGCGTGGCATCGACGTAGGAAAATGAAGACCTGTTTAAAATGATTTAAGTCCTAGGACACAATACTTTGGAATGTAAGACTTTTTAAAAAGGACTTTGATTTTGAAAGCTTGTGAAATGGGATTTGGGTCTGAAAGAGAGCAAAAATACAGCCGGGTTCAACATCTGCTGGAAATCAGTGTGTACAATCGTGTGTTGAGTCGTGTCAGGAGCGTTCGGTTTACGTACGTGTTGCAGATGTACATGAGCCTGACTGGCGATGTCGTACACCACGTCGCGGACGTTCTGCTCCCGGCTGCCACGGATGAAGTCCTCCTGAGACGCTCCATGCTGCAGGAACACAGAAACAAATATTACTCTAGTTACTAATAACTCTTCAGTGCAGCAGTACCCACATTTAGCTCCACTTCGCATGCGAGCGGAGGCTTCTCTTTAATCTGCTGAAAGTAGAAACTTTTGGGGCGATGTAGTGCAGGGGGAACATTTCAGCTCTGGACTTTGATCCTTTTTTAATGGACTCAAATTCAAATCTAATCATTCTTCTTTTAGTCTTTCCATGGAGTATATTTCCTCTACTCAGCCCAGCCACTATCCCGGGCTTAGAGGGTCACATTTCAACCAGTTCCTCATCATCGCCTTTTTACACGCCAATATCAAGAATTTGAAGAGGTAGATGTCCTTTTGATGTGATTATGTTTTACGTATGAAACGGAACTGAGACTTCACTGCAACACAAACAAATATATTTATTCACCTCTATTCACACACAGTGAGGCATATTTTCAGTTGTCGTTGGACTGTATTTTTTGAGGAACTATAGGGCACTTAACATCTACAACAGGTCTACACTTAGAACGGACCCACCGCGGTGGCGTTTTTGGTGGAGCTGTTCGTTTAATAGTCGACTCGGAAGAAAGTGAACGTTTTGACAATAAACTCCATCAACACAACAGTATGTGGAGTTAAACTGGACGGGCCCAACAACCTCTGAATAGTTCTACTTGGTGTTAAACTGGACGGGTCCAATAACCTCTGAATAGTTCTACTTGTTGTTAAATTGCAATGTGAGCGGCAGCCAACGGGGGGTGCATTATGTCAGCAGGATCATTTAAAAGGCAACAGCGACTACATTTTTTGTACAGCCCTATTTCTGATACCGTGGTGGCAGAAATGTTGCCATGGTGGGCCGCCACTACAAAATCAACATAGAGGAAACGCTGGATTATCCCGCAGGAAACTTGTTTTCTCTGATTCCAGCTTTCTTAAATGTGAATGTGTTCTAGTTTCTTCTCTCCTCTGTGACAGTAAGCTAAATATCTTGGGCTTTGGGAAACACTGATCCACATTTTTCACCATTTTCTGTCATTTTATAGAACAAACAACTAACGGAGCTCAGTGTAAATTCTTTCAGGAAGACTTCAAATAACTTCAATCACCGGTCTCTCTTCCTAAAACAAATCAGCTGTTTAGAGGCCTTCACCTTTCAGTTAAACCAATCAGAATTGGCCATGAATTTCACGAGCCAATCACAGCATTACATCCCTACTTTAAATCTGTTTCTCTCCCTGCTGCTGTCAGCTGTCATTTCAGGGAAAGCGTGCAGCCCTCCTCCTCCCCTTCCACCTCCAGTCAACGTCTCCCGTGGCACCCTGGGTCTTCCTCCATCGACTCCTTCGGTCTGGTCTTCGGGCTCCATCTCCACCACCACCGGTGTCTAGATTCCATCGGGGGATATGTCCTATTTCTCTACCCCTTTAAAAATGGAGTCTAATCTCCAAAGACTCCGTACATTTCATTATGCATATGTACAATAAACCTTTGCATATCTGCAAGAAGTCTCTCCTGATTGAAATCCATTCATCCAGAAAATAATCAACAGATTAATCAATGATGACAATAAGCTGCAAATAGTTGCAGCCCTACATATATTCTTTACTGAATTGAGCCTCTGACGCAAAGTTACTTGACCTCATCTCTTTTTCTAATATGGCACAAATTCAACGAGCCAATTTCTATTCCGAGAACATATTGAACTTGAGAAACCGCCCGAGGGTTGACTGAAAGAATGATGCAGGTAGTATTTTAGGAGAGGAGAAAGGAGTTGAGTGACACATCAGGAACACAAAGAAACTGTCTAAATTACTACCAGTAAAAAAAAAAAATAGAAGAAGGAAAAAAAACACTCCACTTTGTTCCATATGCAGGTCATTAACTGCATATGGACCAAAAAAAAAGATAGACTTTGGGGTCAGAGGTGCAACTGATGGTTTCGAGTGGGGGGGGCGTAGCTAGGCGGAACGAGCCCAGACGCAATTTTGTAATTTTCTAAATTTCTGATCCTCTGAATAAAAACAGAAAATTGGAAAATCAGTTTAAAGATCCATGTTTTTGATTTGTCAAGGCGGAAAAAAATGAAAAATTGGCTATTGGAACCCATTTTTCTGTTTTTCCAAACGTCCGTTTGTGCTTAGAAAATTGAAGTGATAAGTGTTACACTGACCCCTGTGCCTCCTGAGATATTGGGATCTTTTTGGTAAAGTTCTCCTTCAGTGCTGAACAGTTTCAGTGCTATCACCGTGAAGCGCCGACTCACCAGCATGCAGATGTCCATGGGTAGGTAGACTTTCCGTCGGCTGCTGTGATAAGGAGTCGCTCTCAGACACGTCACGATTCCCTGAGCTTTACCGATGTGACTCGCTGCGTGGTCGGCATGGACGTTTTTCAACCCTAAAAAATGTCATTAAAATAAAGAACACATAACAGGCACTTACTTCAACTATCCAAATTCTCCTGTTGGAGCCTGGTTTGAAAACAATAACACTTCCTCATCAATTCTCACCACTGAAGACCAAATCCTACTAACTAACTAAGCTACCTACCTACCTACCTATCAGTAGGAGGGGTGCAAACATAGTCTATAGGTCGACAGAATCACATTTCCTGGATAATTGCCTGACATCCGGTGCGTGATGTCCCTCACCTACGGCTCTCTCCCTTCACTTTGGGAAACAGCAACAAACTTCGAGCTAGCGAGCTACACGCTGAAAGTGGCACGTTTGGAACAAAGTTTGGAAGGTGCAACAAGGCAGGACTGCTTAGTTCTTTCAGGGAATGATTGTAAAGATTTACAAAGAATATTTTTAGGGCGTTTCCTCTCTAACTGGGAGGTTTTGGGACTGATTGGTGGGATTACTGTGGACGAAGTACACACGGAGGAGATACACTGTTGAGAGCTAATGATGTTTAACCATGTATCAGCTAATTAAAATAGCTCACGTTACTGTATTATGTCAACAGTTCACTTCATTTAATATTGTCAAATGTTCCACCAGGACAAGTTCCTTCCTGGGACTATTTAACAGAGCCACAGTCGCAGCGTCCGGAGCTCAGCGCCGCCCAAGACCATTGTGATTGGTTTGAAGAAATGCAAACAACCCAGAGCGTTTTTTTTTTCTCCTACCCCAGAATGCATCTGTGGGGTAGTCGGACCTTACTCCACAGCGCTGTGGAGATAGAGCTGGCTATGCCAGACTGTCAGTGTAAGGTCTAGGTGCAGCAGCCGCGCCGTTTTGGGAAGCACCTAAGCTGAACGAATGTAACTGAAAGACTTCTCTCAGATTTATTGACTGTAGATTGCAGTTATTTAGCAAGTTTTGTCTCTAAGCTTTCTGAGTGTTATGTATTTATTATCTGCTCTAGCTTTTCTGACGTTTAAGTCAAAGACGCAAAAGAGACGCAAAACTACCACAAAGGGACACAAACCGACTCCAAAGAGACGCCAAATGACCACAGAGAACTAAAACAACCCCAAAGGAAACAATTTACCAAAATGAGACACAACACGACTCCAAAGAGACACAAAATGTATGGGGAAATTGCTTTTTTTTTTAATGAAAAATGTAACATTTTCTTGAGGAAGGACACCTAAATCCCCACAAAGTCTTCCACAAACGGAGGCAAAACCTTGCTTACTTCTGGCAACCACCTCACCTGTCCTTACCTAAACACTCCAGCAGGAGGTAGATTAAAGAGGACTGTGTGTTCTCGGCATACTTCTCCAGCTCCTGCAGGTTCCTGTAGGCTCTGTCATCCAGATCCTTCTCCTGGTGACACACAGTTTTGGATGATTGTTAACCTAAATGGTAACTAGTTAGAAAGCAGTGGTTTAAAACACAACATTGTCCACTCGGGATGGCCACATACCGGTATGTCTATACACTGAATAGTTCAACCAAAAGGGTGAAGACATCCAGTGAAAACAATCAAGTATTTAGTCCGAAAATTACAGAAAAGACTGAAAATATTTTAGGAGCAAAGTTTATTTCATTAACCCTGAAATAGGCCTGCACAATAAATGGTTATAAAATCGCAATCTCGATTCACCCCTGTTCACGATTTAATTTTTAAATGACTTCTCCTTCAATTATTTTATTGAAAGCATTTGACATTGACATTAACATGTTGTAATTATGTAAAGACATGTTCGAGGAGTTCAGATAGAGCCTGTATCAGGGCCATGTTTAGTTACATGTATTATATGTCACTATTGGTAGCCTACTGTACTTAAATGGCCACTATGTACTTTATTTTCTTTATTCATTGAAGCCTCTGTGTTTACAGGCTCGTGGGGATGCGCAATGTGCTATAGGTGCCAAAAAAAAAAATCAATTTTGTTTGTTTTGTTATGGTTCATGTGTAAAATGAACATTACACTTTGTGAGAAAAAAATCGTGGCAGAGAATCGTGATATCAATTCTAAGCTAAAAAATCATGATTCATATCTCTCCCCGAATCGTGCAGGCCTACTTGAAATAACTTATAAAATAAACTTAAAACTTAAAATATATGCTTGCAAAGGGGCGGATCTGCTCTTAGCAGGATAACTACGGATCATCTAAATGTGAGGAGTTGTGTCTTACTCTCTCTGTTATGATCCTCAGCAGCCATCTCTTGGTCAGGTAATGTTTCCTCACCGCCTGCAAAGCACCATCCAGACTGTTAGCCAGCTGAATTAACAATTCACTGCAGCGGTTAGTCAATTTGATGTCCCTCAGGTAACTGTGAAACTGGTCAAAGACAGAAACAGAATGGGACATTTTAAACTGAAATGAGATTTGCATTTAAAAAAGAACTCGTGTTGCTTCCTCCTTAATAGCCTCTGCGTGTGTTAGCAGGTTTGGTGGTGGAAGTTTCAGCGTATGAACTCATGCTAATGTAAGTCGAGACTATGGTACCCAGGTGTCTTTCAGGTCCAGTGTTTCCTCTATGTTGATTTTGCTGCCACAGTATCAGAAATAGGGCAGTACAAAAGGCCGTATATCAGCAGTGATGGTTGGAGTGCATGTCGGAGAATAGCACGGACACGCTCTTCACACCGCGAGTGGGCACGCGCGCCACTCGGCGGAAAAGGGAGAGAAAGGTAACTAGCCAGTGGAGATCGCATGCGTGTGTCCTTGAGAACATGTAACTTATGTTGTCAGTGCATTTAAAGTGCTCATATTATGCTCATTTTCAGGTTGATAATTGTATTTAGAGGTTATATCATAATCAGAAGAGTTGGGACGGCACTGCAAAATAACACATCGCGGTTTAACTGTACTGCCTGCCTAAATTCTCTCCTCAATTGAGTATTCAATAAATGCTTCTGTATACTTCATCAAGGTCTCCTGAATCTTGGAATGTGTGAAATTAGTTGTGCTGCTCTTCAGGTTCTCTTTAAAAATATCCTATGACATGTTGCTTTTTGGATGCTTAGTGGTCCCCTAATACTGTATCTGAAGTCTTTAATATAGGCCTTAGTGGTCCCCTAATACTGTATCTGAAGTCTCTTTTATATAGGCCTTAGTGGTCCCCTAATACTGTATCTGAAGTCTCTTTATATAGGCCTTAGTGGTCCCCTAATACTGTATCTGAAGTCTCTTTTATATAGGCCTTAGTGGTCCCCTAATACTGTATCTGAAGTCTCTTTTATATAGGCCTTAGTGGTCCCCTAATACTGTATCTGAAGTCTCTTTTATATAGACCTTAGTGGTCCCCTAATACTGTATCTGAAGTCTCTTTATATAGGCCTTAGTGGTCCCCTAATACTGTATCTGAAGTCTCTTTTATATAGGCCTTAGTGGTCCCCTAATACTGTATCTGAAGTCTCTTTTATATAGACCTTAGTGGTCCCCTAATACTGTATCTGAAGTCTCTTTTATATAGACCTTAGTGGTCCCCTAATACTGTATCTGAAGTCTCTTTTATATAGGCCTTAGTGGTCCCCTAATACTGTATCTGAAGTCTCTTTCCCGAAATTCAGCCTTGGTGCAGAATTACAGCCACTAGAGCAGGGGTGTCAAACTCAGTTTCACTAAGGGCCACACTGGAAAATGAGAATCACATCAATGGCCAGACATGTCGGGGTTTATTAACATGCTTTTATTTAATCCAAAAAGTTAAATATCTTTGACTGTATTATTGCATGTCTCGTATAGTCTTCTCACTCACAGTTTGGTCGACATAAAGTCCTAAAAAAAGTCATCAAAAATGTTCTTAGCCATCATAGAAGAAAGCGCCCAAAAACTTTGAAAAAAGCAACAAAAACGAAGAAAAAGTGACAAAAACTAGGTGGGCCAAAATGTATTGTAAACCTAAATTGATATGCGGGCCGGATCAAAATCTATGAGGGGCTGGATTTGCCCCGCGGGCCTTGAGTTTGACACATGTGGACTAGAGCCAGTCCCACAATGAACTTTCCTTAGGATGTGCCATTTCTGTGTCTGTAGCTTTAAATGCTATTGAGGAGGAGAGAGGGGGGGGTAAGGTGGAGGGTGGGGGTGTGGCCTTGACCAACTGCCATGCTTCGCTCGTTTGAAAGCCATGATGTCTCTCTCTCTCTCTCTCTCTCATTGGTGGGCCAAATTCTCTGGGCGGGCAAAGCAGAGAAAGGGGAGGTAACCTTTCCCCTTATGACGTCATAAAGGGAAGATTCCAGATCGGCCCATCTGAGCTTTCATTTTCTCAAAGGCAGAGCAGGATACCCAGGGCTCGGTTTACACCTATCACCATTTCTAGCCACTGGGGGACCATAGGCAGGCTGGGGGAACGCATATTAATGTTAAAAAACCTCATAAAGTGACGTTGTCATGCCATGGGACCTTTAACAGGTTTCTCTCAGCTCCTCCCAGGTTACCTTTGAAGCCAAACATTTATTGTGACTGAATGTTCTGCTCTCTGCAGGTTGATATTTACCCGCCACAGCTCGGCGCTGACTGGCTGGTTCGGAGGCTCGTCTCTGTAGATTTCTTCTATGGCCGTCTTCCAGAACTGCATTCGCATCAAACCAATGGTCTTCTGGGAAACAGAGTCCTTCACCTTGTGGAGAAACAAAAATATAAAAAAGGCGACTGTTTGACAAGCTAGTTTTAAAAAAAGGTGACAGTGACAGTAATAGAACTGCAGCAGTAGTAGTAGCAGTACAAGTATATCAGCAGTTTTATCAGTGATCCTTCCTCTGGAGGACTACCTGCCTGTGCCAGCTCCACATTAAAGGCTCTCAGAGCCAAAGACGAGCGCCGCGCCTCCTCTGGCAGGAGGAGGGAGGACACGAAGCCGTCATAGTCTCTGGACCTGAGGAGGAGAACGTGGACTTTATGTCATTCTTCTAACGTTATAGTTTCAGTTCCATTGTTTATTTTCAAAACTTTTCCAAAAACTCATATCAAAAACTGTGATTATGTTTTACTAGAGCTTTTACTGTTACCATAACTTTGTTCAGAGCCAGAGGCACAAAAGTAAGTGGGCCAATGGCCCTTTTTCACAGCAGACATTTTGACTTGTCATAGTAGGAAAAGCACAGCTGGAATTGATAACCTTAATGATGGATCAGTTCCATCAAGTGTCCCAGTGAGCTATTTCAGTGAGTCAGCATGCTCAATACCAGGGCCTCTCCTAAGAGGAATGCAGCCATCATTAATGGGTTTGAATACACCTGTGCTTTTCCTACTATGACACGTCAACATGTCTGCTGTGAAAAAGGTCTAGTCAATATTTTTCAAAGAAACAAATGGTACAAACTAAATTATATTTCATTTTTTTAGAAAACCAAGACTTTAAAAATGTGATCGATCAATCACCACCCTGCTTAGCCAAAAGCTTTTATATATATTTTTTTCTTCTAAAAATGAGATTTGTTCGAGACTTACAGCAGTCTTTAAAGAACAGCTGTTTTTTTTAAACATTTCCAAAGTAGATCTTATATTCCTAAGTTTGCACATGCAATCAACTTCTTTTTCTCCAAAACATCTTGTGTTGTCTTCCTTTCAAACTTGGAAAAAAACAAATTTTTTCTGACATTTGTGACGCCTTTTTTCACAATTTGTTTTTGCTTTTCCCAACGTTTTACATTTTTAAATTTTTCTTCTACACATTTTCAGCGCTTATTTCTACGTCCAATATTTTCTGATATAAAAAATTGAAAACGGGCCAATGTGACCCGAGGTCAACACAAGGGTTAAAAAGCAGGGAAACCAATTTAATGATGATTTTCAAGATTTCTCCAGCGTGTGAAACTAAAAAAGTTTTTTTTGTCTATTCTGATTGAATACTGACTGAAAAGAATGAACTTAGACAAATTTGAAATTAATTAAAAAGTCGAATATACACTTAAATGCATGCTTCTTGATCAGCTGAATGGAGCCGAAATGAACATTGAACACAACATATTTAAAGGGACATATTAAGTTTTCAAAATATGTTATTAGTGTTATGAATTCTTGCGTTGTCTACATTTATACCGCATATTTGAATGGAGTCCGGCGTGGAGTTCTCTGCTTACAAGTTTGACTCTATAATGTATAGGTTATTTCTTTAAAGGAATGCTAGTATCTCTTTAAACTAGGGGCGGGACATATCAGGACGTGTCCAGCCGTAAATTATGCTGTTATATCTGCTGTTAGTGTAGAGTAACTCAACTTTAGCTAGCTTGTGTTGTTAGCAGTAAGTGCAGCCAGACCTACCTCACAAGCTCCAGGCAGTACTTTTCATTGATTTCTGAGTCTGCTGTCGCGCTGGTTGCCGCTCTCACACTCTGTATATCAGCCGCTCTTTTAATACAAACACAGCTGGGTGAAATCTTTTTGTGAAGAGCGTGATACAGCGAGGTTTTACTGCTTAATAACCCATGTATAGCACTGATGCAAGCTGCCATGTTCCCCTTCAGCTTTCGCCCTTATAAACCTCGTGTCACGTTAAAAACATTCCCCGGCACCGCTGGGCTTTTAATTCCGCTTCTTTTGATTATAAGAGCTGCCGAAATGTCAGCCGATGAGTTGTAAATCATATATTGACGTACACACGCCTGAAAACTATCACATAAAATAACAACGACCATATATGTGTAAGATATTATGTAAAACTCACAAGCTAAAATTGCAGGTTACCCATAACGTTACCGGAAATTGAACTATACTGCCGCCAAAATAAGAGTAGCAAATATTCTACTGACAACTTACACAGGTCTGAACTCCACAATAGTAAGTCATACAATTAAATAATAAAATAATAATACATATTTAAAATATGTATGTATTTGTTATATGCAGTCTATGGTCAGAAATGAAGTTTTTAAATTGAATTATCCACGCACGCGACTTTTATTTTGTAAAATAACCGGAAATCACGGTAACAGTGTGTTTCATTTTGTTTACTTTGATGCTGAGCGCTAGCTGGACAATGTAGGAACCAGCAGGAGGAGAGGGGAGTTTGGCAGGCTAGTTTTCCTCCTCCTCATATGGCAGCAGTTTCGGTCATATGCCCGTTTGTGTGGCTGCTGCTGTGGCTCTGCGTCCGGCTGTCCGAGACCGAAAACACTCGGTAAGACCGTCGGTTCCTGTTTTAGCTAGCTTCTAATGTTAACCTGCTAGCTGTTAGCCTAGCCTAAAGATTTAGCTTTAGCTAGAGTCTGTCCAAACTTGTTCAATTTCCTCGTTAAGTGACAGTTGAGTTAGCTGGATAAAAAAATATATTTTTGCGTAAAATATAGTTAACCTAATAATCCTTCATAAACAAACTAAGTTCACAAATGCATGCTAACATATCTTAACAGCTGTTGGGCAACAATTTGTCTTTAGCAAAGTTTTAAATTCTTATCAGAGTTGTTGAGTACAAAGTTCACAAGTTTGACTGACTGACCCTAAACACACCGAGGCCTTTAGTTATGAGGGGTGGAAGTAACAAGTGTTAATACATAGTTACAGTATGTGGGGTGGAAGTAACAAAATAAAGTGATCAATTAGCAAGTGATTTAATAATAAAGTGATAAATAAAATAAAGTGATATGATTAAATCAGTCGTGTTATAATGAAAACAGAGCCATGTTTCATCATTTCCCCCTGTCTTAAGTTCATCATTCACACAGCACCCAACTGTCAGTTATCTTCCGCCCAAGATGTCAATCGATTTAAAATAAAATGTTGCGCCATTCTACTGCATAGACAGCCCAGTTTTATATTTAAAAAGAAAAACCCTCTTTCCAGCTGTAAAATACTGATTTAACACATAACTGTGGCTAGCTTGATTACTTCTGTCTAACCGATAGCATTCAGTACATGTAGTTTGTACTGTGTCGTTATTATTATAATGGAAGATAACTTTTAGTCACAAGATGAGTTTTGTCATTCAAGGAAGCGGAGTTAGTGTTAATGTTGGTGCAGTTGGAGACTTTGGCCACAGGATGGCGCTGTCGGATGATACATCACAGCAACAGAAACCACCTCTGTGGCATTATTTTTTTGTGTGCCTTTAATTCCAAGCACAACTTCTCAAGTATCAAACCAAAATCACTAACTCAAGCAAAATCATTGTCACCTCTAAAGTACATCTTACAACTTGCAAACAAAACATTTATGTAGTCGTAAACTATTGGTCTTTTTTATTGGTTTAATACGTCCTTTTGGTAAAGGTCCCATGGCATGAAAATGTCACTTTATGAGGTTTTTCAACATTAATTTGAGTTCCCCCAGCCTGCCTATGGTCCCCCAGTGGCTAGAAATGGTGACTTCAGATACAGTATTAGGGGACCACTAAAGCCTATATAAAAGAGACTTCAGATACAGTATTAGGGGACCACTAAGGTCGATATAAAAGAGACTTCAGATACAGTATTAGGGGACCACTAAGGTCTATATAAAAGACTTCAGATACAGTATTAGGGGACCACTAAGGTCGATATAAAAGAGACTTCAGATACAGTATTAGGGGACCACTAAGGCCTATATAAAAGAGACTTCAGATACAGTATTAGGGGACCACTATAAAAGAGACTTCAGATACAGTATTAGGGGACCACTAAGGCCTATATAAAAGAGACTTCAGATACAGTATTAGGGGACCACTAAGGCCTATATAAAAGATACTTCAGATACAGTATTAGGGGACCACTAAGGTCTATATAAGATACTTCAGATACAGTATTAGGGGACCACTAAGGTCTATATAAAAGAGACTTGAGATACAGTATTAGGGGACCACTAAGGTCTATATAAAAGAGACTTGAGATACAGTATTAGGGGACCACTAAGGTCTATAAAAGAGACTTCAGATACAGTATTAGGGGACCACTAAGGCCTATATAAAAGAGACTTGAGATACAGTATTAGGGGACCACTAAGGTCTATAAAAGAGACTTCAGATACAGTATTAGGGGACCACTAAGGCCTACATAAAAGAGACTTCAGATACAGTATTAGGGGACCACTAAGATCTATATATAAAAGAGACTTCAGATACAGTATTAGGGGACCACTAAGGTCTATATAAAAGAGACTTCAGATACAGTATTAGGGGACCACTAAGGCCTATATAAAAGAGACTTCAGATACAGTATTAGAGGACCACTAAGGCCTATATAAAAGAGACTTCAGATACAGTATTAGGGGACTGCTGATAATGGGCAATGTAGATATTGCATTACAGATCAGCCAGCCACTCAGATCAGCTGGTGTTCTGTCTATAATGGAGTGGAATGGACATTTCTAAGTGACCCCAAACTTTTGACCAGTAGTGTATATCAAATGACATATATTAAATGACTGTGTGTTTATTATCATCTACTAAGTAAATTGATCACAAAACGAGAACATTTAAAAACCAATGTGGCTTAAACTGATGCTGCTTTCTATCTGTGTTCCTCTACTCACCATGCACCTAAATACTATAGAGCTCCCAGAATATTTACACGTATACTGTGTATACTTGCTGCACTAGGACGGTCATTCTCATATAATTGTTGTTGATGTGACAATCAGTCCCTCCAGAAAAACGCGATTACGCGATCGCATAATTCAATGCATAATCAGCCAAAGTCCGCATATTTTTTTTAAAAACGCCGCACTTTTGCCACTCTTTCGGTCCACCATTTTGGCCCCACAAGGCTGTGCAGACCCCACAAGTATACTGTATTCCCCGGTTTTTGGACCCCATGAATATAGTAAAACAAACAAACACACACACACACACACACACACACACACACACACACACACACACACACACACATGCACACACATGCACACACACACACATGCACACACATGCACACACACACACACACACACATATGCGCACACACACACACACACACACACACACACACACACACACACACACACACATATGCAAGTTTCTTTCTTAATGTTGGTTTTAAAAAACATTTGATGAACCTCTTTTACTTCATCGGTGTCTCCTCGTAGAGTCTCTATGGGCGATGACATCCTGCTGCCGTACGCCCACGGCCACGGCCCCTCCCATTCTCACCGCCATGTCAGAGACTGTCAGTCCGTCGTCCATGGCAACAGCACCTACGAGAGCCAGCCGCCCAGCCATCGCAGCGGGCTGCCGGTGGCCGAGTCCACGGTGTTTGTGTCCGACGTGCCGGGGAGCTCCAGAATGGTTTACGGTCAGTGACGGGGCTACTTAATAACTTAATTGATCAAGTGCAGATAGCGTCCACTGATGTGATCTCTGTGTTGAACCTGGATCTGATTTGTGTTTGATGGACCTCTGATTTATTGATCCCTCTGTTTATTTATTCACTCCCTGAAATTAAACTGACATTGAAAGTGTTTACAAGAAACATGTACAGGGGAGGTGCAACAGTGGTGTAGTCTAACGCAGGGGTTTTCAAACTTTTTGTGTGTGTGGACCACTATTTGTAATCAAGAACTTTTGCGGACCACCTCATAATACACATTATAAAATATATGCCTACACACAGTCCTACCTGAATTAATCTGCACCTCTTAATAGGCCTACTAGCACTAAAACTATAACTGGTCATCGCATCAGTACAACAGAAAAGAGTTTACTGCACACAACGGCTGCCACATATTTTATTTATTTATTTACTCAAGCGCCCGAGGGCATGAACAGGTTCATTTGAATAACAGGCTTGTTTCCATAGCAATGGAGTATTAAATCTATACAGTAATAAGAACACTTGGATATAGTCCAAATTTCAAAACCTTTGGTAATCTAGGGTTAGGGTCAGGGCCGAGCGCCACCAGCCTATTTTAGTAATCACACAATAACTTGATAATTTAATTCAAATGTTATATCGATATACATATTCTTAACTTTTATGGGAATTTCCTGGTAAAATTAAGGTTAAAACCACAGTTTGGGAATGACTGGTCTAACATATTGTAGTGGGTATACTGTACTGTATATGTATAGATTGGCCTATATATATGGGCCAGAATCTGCCTTTGGGGGAGGGGTGGCATATCATAGTGGTGGTCTGGCTGTCCTCCCCCAGCGTTATTTATTATTAAGACTCCATTTCCTACATACGGTTAACTTTTATTCACCAATTTACGGTGGGAATACCTTTATTTAGTCTATGCCAAGAAGAAAAACACAGATGGCAATTCAAAATATATCAAAAATATAAGAGAAAGTATGTTGTTGGGTGTTATTGGGCATTTTTAAGAGGGTATATGGAAATCCTGGAGCTTTCTTAGTGGGTACACAGCGTATACCTGTGTATCACGTAGACTAGACCCCTGCTTTTAAAGTATAAAACAGTAACTCAGAAGAAGCTGATGTAATAGTGGTGTCGCCTTATACTCTAGTTCCGATTTGTTTGTTTTAGGGCTGCAACTAACAATTATTTTCATTGTCGATTAATCTGCCGATTATTTTAATCATTTGGTCCATAAAATGTCAGAAAATAGGTAAAAATGTTCATTCCAGTTTCTCAAAGTCCAAAGTGACGTATTTAAATGTCTTGTTTTGTCAGTTCATAACACCTTTGCACTTTTGTCATTTTCAAAAAGAGATAACCAACTAGTCTCTGTATTATCAATACATCTGTTGGTTGTTCCGTGGTTTGTCGTTTGTTCTATGAAAATGTCACAAAATAGAGTCGAGGTGACATCTTTTGATGTCTTTTTTTGTCCGACCAACAGTCCAAAAAGCCAAAGGACATTCAGATATACAGAGAAAAGGCAGAACACCTTCTTTTAAGAAGCCGGAAACAGAGAATGATCGGCATTTTTGCTCGATAACCGACTCAAATGGTTAATTGGCTAATCATTTTTTTGTTGATTGACAAAGTGGTAACAAGTGGGTGATGGCACAGTGGATATGACACATGGCACACTAATCCTTGCAGCTCTAGTTAGTTTAGGCTCTCTGTCCCTGAAGCATCTTTGCATGTCTTTGTTCCCAGGTCACATAACGGCGGTCCAGGACCCTCTGAGGACGGTGTCGGTGTTGGAGCCGGGCGGGCCGGGCGGCTGCGGGATGAAACAGAGGGCCTCGGTGGAGGAAACGGCCGAGGCAGCCGGGTGTCTGTACGCCCAGAACGCCGGCTTCTTCAGCACATCAACAGGCCGGTGTCTGGGCAACGTGGTGAGCGACGGCAGGATGGTGCAGGACAGTGGCGGGGTGCAGAACGCCCAGTTTGGCATCAGGAAGGACGGCACCCTGGTGTTCGGGTAAGACACAAATAATTGGACTCCAACCACTCCAACCATGGTCCCAAAGTTTAAGAAACATTTTACTTACCTGGTCCACAACCTAAAAAGATATTTTTTTTTAAACATAGCTTTTTCTCTGGGTTTCGGCCTTTCGTACACACACAAACTGCGGTTTAGGTAGGGTCGCATCATATTGACAAAATTTCCCAAAATGTGAAATTACAAAAGTTACGGGAAAACGCATCAAAATAGATTCATAACAAATACAACACAAGGTTTATTTCAACTGACAGTCATATTGGACTGGTCCAACATGAATAAATATATAAATAAGGACCATGTCTACAGAACAGGACACGTTCTACTGGTTGGACAGTATTAAATATATAAATAAAGAGAACAGGACACAACTTTTCTTTCGCTTCTCTGATTCGTTCCGTTTAGTTGTCTCTATCTATTTCTTCACTCACACCGTCACTCTGTAGAAATATACACACACGTCACGTGGTACGCTCCATAGGGTTTGTCACGTAGTGGACCCGTGCGCTGACGTGCACTAACATGTGCACGTGGCACGGTAACTGGCCAATGAAATGATGATCATTACAAAACAAAAACAACATTACAAAAACAAACACAGCACTTTCACCCGGGAGAGCCGGAATCGCGTCCCGCGTTTATCAAGCGTTTTCTTTAATAAAGCCTTCCCCAATGTTCTTTTCCTAAACCCAACCGTTGATTCTTTTCCTAAGCGTGTGACGTTGGTCACCGTCATGTTGTTGTTGTTTTTGAGTGTTACTAAAGCCTTTCCCAATGTTCTTTCCCTAAACCCAACCAACACGACATTTGGCTTTAGGAAAGTGTATGTTTACACAAAGTCATGACGCCATGTTGCAATTTAGTGATCTCTCTCTGCAGAGTCCTCTTTATCCGAGACCGAGACAGGACCGAGTAAAAATGCGATTGATTCCGAGACGAGACCTTCAAAAAGTGGTCTTGAGACCGGTCTGAAGACCAAGACTGACTACTATGAGTACTGCAACACTGAGACCTGGTGCTTATTTTTAGCTGAGAGCTGCTTCTTGCCCACTTCTGGTAGTGCTGCATCGCGACTGCTGGAATAACAAGCATTGTCTTGAGTGTCGCCGGAACGCACTGCAGACGTGCCCGGTGGACTTCCTGGAAATACAATAAATCTCAAAGTTGACTTTTTAAAAGCTTTTTTTTTTTTTTTTCCACAAAGCTAGTTTACACATATTAGGCACAAAGACATTCCTGGAAATACAGCAAGATTTCTTCACTGAGTAGAAGCTGCCAGATTACAACAGTTGGCACACCAGCAGCTTTTATTTTGATAAGACACCGGCCTACATTCCTCAGGAGAGTTATCTTCACCCATCTTTAAACATTTTGCATAACCTCAAACTCCTTCCAGTTCCGTCTCTCCGCCTCTCTGCACCTGATCTCACGTTTCAGAACCGTCATCTCTCCTCATGTTTGACTGTGCTGTTGTCCTTTTGTCTGAAGTAAACCACATTTGCAAATCAGTGACTTCCTGTTTGCACGGACCAGTAACTTATAACATCGTGTTCAGATTAATGAACCACTGAAAAACAAGCCCGGATGATGCGTTCATGTCAACATGACTCACTGTTGCACCAGTCTAAACGTTTACCTGCTTTCAGATTAACTGATGAAAAACACAAAAAAATGAATCTACTGCTCACTAAACATTCACCCAACATTAAAAAAAAGAGACAGATGGGCGCCAGGGGTATCTCAGCTGGTAGAGCGGGCGCCCATATATAGAGGTTCACCCCTCGACGCAGCGGCCACAGATTCGACTCCGACCTGCGGCCCTTTGCTGCATGTCATTCAGTCCCCCCCCCCTCTCTCCCCCCTTTCAAGTCTAAGTTGTCATATACAATTAAAGGTCTAAAATGCCCCCCAAAAGAATCTTTAAATAAAAACAAAAGGCAGATTTTGAGAAATATCTTGAGAAATAAGTAATTCTTGAATCCTCCACCGGGATGGATGTGTATAATGCCACAGCAAGGTCAACGTCTGCACACCACGCAAACAAACACACATGCTGACACACTTTCTCTGTCAACCATGAACCATTTGTTTGATACCTGAGGTCAGTAAACTCTGTCTAGAATTCCTGCATGATGCAACAGTCACCCAGAGAAAGTGAAGCTCAAATAAAATCAACATGTATACAACTTACACACACACACACACACACACACACACACACACACACACACACACACACACACACACACACACACACACACACACACACACTCACTTTTACTCCACTACATTTCCTAAATAAAATGTATACTTTGAGAAGATGCTGTCCAAAGTACACTCCATCCTGGACAACTCCTCCCACCCACCCAGTCCACAATACACTGGTTAGACTGAGGAGCACATTCAGCGACAGACTCAGACACCCACAATGCACCACAGAGCACCACAGGAGCTTGTTCATGCCTATGGCCATCAAACTATAGAACACCTTCCTCTCACACGCTTAGAGTTAAAACTGGTCTCACAGCACGCATCCCCACATCACATCGTAATGTTCTTGGACAAGCACTCCCTCATACTCTGCTTCTGACTGGCTAGTAGTCTTTACCTAGGTACTGTCAGGGCCCTCATACTCTGCTTCTGATTGGCTAGTAGTCCTTACCTAGGTACTGTCAGGACACGCCCTCATACTCTGCTTCTGACTGGCTAGTAGTCTTTACCTAGGTACTGTCAGGGCCCGCCCTCATACTCTGCTTCTGACTGGCTAGTAGTCCTTACCTAGGTACTGTCAGGGCCCGCCCTCATACTCTGCTTCTGACTGGCTAGTAGTCCTTACCTAGGTACTGTCAGGGCACGCCCTCATACTCTGCTTCTGACTGGCTAGTAGTCCTTACCTAGGTACTGTCAGGGCACGCCCTCATACTCTGCTTCTGACTGGCTAGTAGTCCTTACCTAGCTACTGAGCATGTGCAACTCCCAACAAAGATGTTACAGCAGTGAGATATCTCACTCTGTAGCTATAACAGAGAGCTCAACACACAGGGTGAAAAGAGGAGCTGCAGCAATGTGCAGTACAACAAAAATATGGTGTTTTCTGAAAATTAAACCATGTAAACCTATTCTGGTACAACCTCTAAATACAATTATGAACCTGAAACTGAGCATAATATGACCACTTTAACATTTTTATTGATGTCTTACTGTAGATATGTTACTTATTTACTATATGCACTTATTGACTCTTATTTTACCTCGAATGTGACTGTGACCAACTGCAACTAAATAATTTCCCTGAGGGCATCAATAAAGTTTTCTGATTCAGATTTATATAAGACTGCTAATAACCAAACGTCTATTTTAGAAAAGAGAATATTGCTTCATCCACAAAACGCCAACGTGTGATGCTACAGTTGTGCTTTGTTTTCACTTCCCGGGAAAAGCGACACAGATCAGATATGAATTAATTTGTATATGATAATAAGTGGACATTGGAGCCTTGCCTGCAGTGTGTGTTTATTGTTCAGCTTCATGATTTGCTTACCTTTGGCTCAGCACCTGCACTCTTCGGTGTGGATCTGTGTGCATATATCTTTGATTATTTTGCATGACTGAAAATAGTTCATGTTGAATATTAGCCGTCTGGCGCATTTACAGAAATGTTGATTACTGTGCATTGTCCTAATAAAATAAATACATTTTAAAGGGTAGGTTTAATAAGCTCAGGCTTTAGCCTATGTCTTTTCGGTCCTTTTTTGTTTCTTGTATATCTTTTACACTACCGGTCAAAAGTTTGGGGTCACTTAGAAATGTCCATTCCAGACAGAATACCAGCTGAGATCAGTTGCATTGATTTTTTAATCAGAGCAGCAGTTTTCAGATTACATTATGTGTTTACATCATGTCTAAAGGCTTCTCGACTGTTGTAGACAGAAGTGGCTGAAGAAAGGCTTGAAATCCATGCTTTTTGGTCTAAATGTCATACCCAAATGAAAAGTGGTCCAGCTCCCATATACTCTGACCCTCTGGGGTGAGCCTGATATCATTGGAAAGGTAACTCTCTCTAGTTGTTGTTCCCAGTGTCAGGGTGATTCTAGGCCTTACTGACAGAGTTACAGAGGCTAGAATGGAGGTTTTTTATTTCCATCCAAGTCATACATCTGTAAAATGATTAGAATACACTGCTGTAAACACATCTGGTGAGATACAGACAACACAAGGCCATAGCCAAAAAAAGGCACACCCCAGAGTGTCAGAGTATATGGGAGCTGGACCACTTTTCATTTGGGTATGACGTTTAGACCAAAAAGCATGGATTTCAAGCCTTTCTTCAGCCACTTCTGTCTACAACAGTCGAGAACTCTTTTGCAATTATGTACACATGATGTAATCTGAAAACTGCTGCTCTGATTAAAAAATCAATGCAACTGATCTCAGCTGGTATTCTGTCTGGAATGGACATTTCTAAATGACCCCAAACTTTTGACCGGTAGTGTATATCTCTTTATGTTTTGATTTGTATTTACTGCAAGAAAAAGCATTAATTTTATGTTCATTAATTGTTTATTACAAGTGTATTGAATGTTACAAAGTTAAGTTACAAATGACCTACATTAACTAAACTAAACATACTCCTATATGTATACATTTGTGGAAATAAATCTGTTAGAAATCAGATTTCTGAGTTAAAAAAGGGGCATTTATACACACATCACTTAATACAATACTATTTTGGAAAATAGGTGATGTAGATTATGATAAATGGGATGCTGAATCTTAAATGTTTAAAAAAATAAGATATGTTTGATATTTTGAAGTGTACTATATATCCTTTTTGATGTACTTTAAAGCTTTAGTGCGTAACTTTTTGATATTAATGAACGTCCGTTACATTTGAGCCATCGCCAAATGCGTTACTACAGAGCTAATTAAGACTATCAGCTCCACACAACGCTCTCTGTATTTCTCAGTATGACTATGTTCAGAAGATTGTGGCGTCCGGCGACTTTCGCGTGCAGAAACTCGAGTGAAGATAATGACGTGATGACGGAAGGCTTGTATCATGTGGACGCACCGCCAGTGTTGTCATTACTTAGAATTCCTCATGGTGGCGACAGAATCTACGCACTATAGCTTTAACTAACAATGAATTGTCACTTGTTTTGGATGAACCAAAAAAAGAAACACTTTGGGCTGCTTGACCAAGCTGCTAATTTAAGGTTGGGTCATGTAAGGTAAGGTGATTCCTCAGCCTGAGTGGAGGTAACATTATAGGAGTAAAAATAACCAGAGAGGTCACAGCGAGCAATCAGAGTTGTGTAACTGCACCTGTGGCTTCCTGCAGCTGCCAACACATCAGTTTAAACAACTGGATTTGGCTCAAAGTTGTCAAAATAATAGACACAGAGCTGCAGTGTACTGCTGGTATGAACTAACTGAAGGAGTAATTGTTGTT
The DNA here is from genome assembly GCA_023566125.1 of Zingel zingel. Classification (NCBI taxonomy): domain Eukaryota; kingdom Metazoa; phylum Chordata; class Actinopteri; order Perciformes; family Percidae; genus Zingel; species Zingel zingel. The sequence continues at coordinate 3,677,440 of CM042321.1, read as the reverse complement.
ACGAAATTAGAGGGTTCTTGTCTGCCGAGTAACGGGGGGAAAGTTCCCTGTTCATTCAGTGCATGCAATGCAGCTCTCTTTGTTGCTATTTTTATGGTGTTTAAATAGTCGACGGTCCATGGACGGAGGGTGTCAAAGTGAAGTTTGGACCTGATCATGATAAAAGCTAGATACAAAAGTCAGAAGATCAGGGGAAAATGAGTGTCTGCACTAAATCTCATGGCAATCCATTAGGGATGTAACGATACGCTCAACTTACCATTTGACACGTTACGATTTTCTCAGCATTTTGTTTTAACAATGAGCTGCAGGCAAATGAGTGAGAAATATTCCTTTATTTATATAAACTGTGCAAAATAACAGATGTGTCCTCTTACAAATCCCAAATCAAAATAACTAAATAAATAGAAAAAAATCTCTTCAAATACATAAACTAAGAAGGCGTAGTAACGTTTGAAGTCCAACAAGTGAAATTAGTGAAAGTAGATAACGCTCTAGGACGTTTAAAAATTGCATTGCGATTCATTTATTTATCTCAACCGGTTGTAATCTTCACACATTTATATCCATTTTTAACTGATTCGAGATGCTTCGTTACATCCCCACAATCCATCCCATAGTTGTTGAGATATTTCAATCTGGACCAAAGTTCTGGACCGACAGCAGTGTTTCCTCTATGTTGATTTTGTAGTGGCGGCCCGCCATGGCAAAATTTCTGCCACCACGGTATCAGAAATAGAAATCAGACTTACAATGTAGTCACGGTTGCCTTTTAAATGATCCTGCCGACATAATGTTGGCTGCCGCTCACATTGCAATTTGACAACAAGTACAACTGGAGTTAAACTGGACGGGCCCAATCAGAGGTTACTGGGCCCGTCCAGTTTAACTCCACATACTGTTGTGTTGATGGAGTTTATTGTCAAAACGTTCACTTTTTTCCGAGTCAACTATTAAACGAACAGCTCCACCAAAAACATCACGCGATGTAAAATTCATTTTGTAGACCTGTTGTAGATGTTAAGGGCCCTATAGTTCGGACAGACCCGCCCCCACTGCAAAAAAAAATCCTAAAGGAAACACTGGACAGACTGATATTTCCGTCCATAGAGCCACAGTGCTAGCCTATTACTGAATTGCATTGGTTATAAAATCTTCATTAAATGGCAATAATACCATCCTGCCGTTCTGTCTCCCCTCTGTCCCTCCAGGTATCTGTCACAGGAGGATGTGTTGGACCAGTCCAACCCGTTCGTCCAGCTGGTCAGCGGTGTGGTGTGGCTGTTGAGGAACGGCGAGGTTTACATCAACCAAAGCCTGAAGGCCGAGTGCGACAAGACGCAGGAGACGGGTACGTACTGTACATTCACATTCCCAGTGAAACCGCTTCCTCAGCCAGCAGGGTGTGTAGTCTGGAAGAGTCCAATCAAACCCGACGGAAGCCGGCCGTCTTTAAGAAACGAGGGAAGAATGAATCAGAAAAACAACTAAAGCTGGGGTTAAGATTGAGTCAAACTAAGCTGTTTTTTTATGGGGGGTGGCAGGTTACAACCCCCCCCCCCCAATAATCAGAACTGGGCTTTTTCCGAATTTTTTTGTTCCTTTATAAGGTTTTTGTTGCTTTTTTTCACCATTTTTGCCAGCTTTTTTAACGTTTTTGTTGTAGTTGTGTTTTTTGGAAAAATGTTCCAACATTTTTGTCGCCTTTTTCAAGGTTTTTTTTGACAATTTATTCTGAATTGTTGACGCCTTTTGCAAGTTTTTTTTTTTTTTTTTTTTTTTTTTTTTGAGACAATTTTGTCACATTTTGCAAGTTTTTTTGCCTCTTGACCTTTTTGCTTTTTCCAATGTTTATGTGCCTTTTTTTTTTTTTTTCAACACATGCAGACATGTCCCAGGACCTCCCTAGATAGTTGGAGATCTCAACTACCACCCCCCCACCCCCACCCCAATGTTGAACCCAAAGTTACACCCTTGGTTTCAGGGCATAAGTTGCCAAAGTGACTGTCAATAAAACCTGGTTTATGGAACAATATCTTTCCAGAGATAATCAAGGTTTCCCCTAGAGCTGGAAAGATATATCAATATTATATCGATATCGTGATATGAGACTAGATATCGTCTTAGATTTTGGATATCCTAATATTGTAATATGACACAAGTGTTGTCTTTTCCTGGTTGTAAAGGCTGCATTACAGTAAAGTGATGTCATTGTCTGATCTTACCAGACTGTTCTAGCTGTTCTATTATTTGCCTTTACCCACTTAGTCATTATATCCACATGACTGATGATTATTTATCAAAAATATCATTGTGTAAATATTTAGTGAAAGCACCATAGTCAACACTACAATATCGTTGCTGTATTGATATCGGGGTATTTGGTCAAAAATATCGTGATATTTGATTTTCTCCATATCGCCCAGCCCTAGTTTCCCCTGAACTTCAGTTCAACAGACCGAGTTACAATAACTCACCAATCCTTCTTTCCAAAAAAACCCCTCTCCCCTTGTCCAGGATCAGTTAACCAGACCTCAGCACAGCAACTGGATCAGCTTCAGTTCAGCACTTATTGAGTGTAACTTAATAACTTAATCTCGGAGCGCTGCCATGCCGTGTTTGCATAACAGAGACACTCGTCCGTGACCCGACACTGCCATGTTTGATTAACAGGAACAAGAGTGAACACCAAAGTTCACATCAACTTTTAGAAGTGCATACACCTTTTTTGTTACAGACATGTTATAAAACAAACGAGCATGAGCTTTCCGAGGACTGATCTATCATTGTTTACATAATGCTGCAACTTATAAACTTTATGGACTCCTGGCCCACTAAAGACAGTCGAATGAAGACATTTATTTCAATGCAGAAAAATGTATGTATGTGTTTATTATTTGAGTCCATAACAATGTTTTTCCCTTTTATTTTCTGTTTTTAATTTGTTGTTTCTTTGTTTGGGGACACACTTTTTGATTGTCTCCCACCCGTTTTCCCAATTATTGTCTCTATATTGTCTCTTTATTTGAACACACATAAAACGAGTACTCCTTCAAATTAGCATTAGCAGCAGGAAAGACAAGATGTCAAGACATCCCCTGTAAATTAAATGTTACAAAATCAAAACATTGCTTATCTAGTATAATATTATATACTAGATGTACGCTCATGTTGGAAAGGTTGGAATCAGCTGTTCTATTTCCTTCCTCACTGTTTTAAGTAGATGTGGGACAAAATATCGATACAGCAACATATCGTTGTCCTTCTTCATGTGATAGGAGAATCGATACGCTGGTGCCAAATTAATAAAATAAGGCACTTTAAATAGATTTCCCCGCTCCCAGCGTTGCTGCTTCATGGCTCCTCGAGGTGGCGCTCTACACGGAACGAGGGGACTTGAACAGAAGTCAACTAGCCGAAGAGGAAGAGGTTTTCAAGGGGATGGCGGAGAGCATCGATCCATCCATCTCTGTCCACTTATCCAGGGTCGGGTCGCGGAGGCAGCAGCTCCAGCAGGGGATCCCAAACTTCCGTTTCCCGAGCCACATTAACCAGCTCCGACTGGGGGCAGAATTGCTTTATTGTGATATTATCGGTATCGTAAAGTCATGTATCGTATCGTGAGGTACACTGTGATTCCCACTCCTAATTTTAACAGAGATATAAACCAAAATAATTCACAGACACCTAGGGCCCTATTTTAACGATCTAAGCACATGGCATCAAGCGCCTGGCGCAGGTGCGTTTAGGGCGTGTACGAATCCACTTTTGCTAGTTTAACGGCAGAAAAAAGGGTCCGTGTGCCGGGTCATGGTTCTAAAGGGTTGTACTTAGTGTCTTCATTAATCAGAGGTGTGTTTTGGGCGTAACATGCAATCAACCAATCAGAGATCATCTCCCATTCCCTTTAAAAGCCAGGCGCGTTTGGACCTTGGAGCATTGCTGTTATGATGGAGGATTTGCACCGTAATATTTTTATTTGTAATCTTCTGCATGTGTGCGTGCTGCTGTGCGTCCCTGTGTGTGTAACAAGCATAGTGTGCGCGCGCTGTGCATGAGCCTAGGAGCATTTTACTAATTTGCTGTTAAAATAACAATGAAATGCTGCGTTATTGACTTTAGACCAGGTTTTTGTTGGTCAATGGCTCGACCACTTCCCACTGCCTCAAGATAGCAATACGCCCAGAATGCACCTGAACACACCTCCCTGTAAGACCAGCATGCCCAGAATGCACCTGAACACACCTCCCTGTAAGACCAGCATGCCCAGAATGCACCTGAACACACCTCCCTGTAAGACCAGCATGCCCAGAATGCACCTGAACACACCTCCCTGTAAGACCAGCATGCCCAGAATGCACCTGAACACACCTCCCTGTAAGACCAGCACGCCCAGAATGCACCTGAACATACCTCCCTGTAAGACCAGCACGCCCATGGCGCACAGATGGGCGCAGGTGTATTTGCTATTTAAACGGCGTGGGCGCTGGATGGGAAACTGACCACTGCGTCGGTCTTAAACTAGCAAAGACACTTAGGGCCCATACGTTTTATTAGCATTGGAAATAGTTTTTTTCATTTGGTGGATGTCCCCACAGTGTTGCATGATGGGTGAATACTGTTGGAACTTGCATGTTGAATTAGTTTTACAGTCGAGAAAAGCGTCCGTGACCCTCGATCAATATTGGAACCCAGCGGTGAAATGTGGCTCTAAATATTGAGTTGCTGTGTGTTTCTTTGGGCCCTCTGCATCTCCTCAGTGGTCAGATGAAGAGGTTTAAACTGGGATTTGTCAGTCCATAGTATGTTCAGCTGATAGTCCCAACAGTGATACACCCTTAGACTAACCTTCGGTTTCTATCGTGAAGTTTAAAGAAAAGGTTTGCTAAAGCCTGTTAATTCCAGCTTCTTTCTTGTACTTTACAGGGAAATTCCAGACTTTTGTGGACGTGGTGTCGGCCAGGACGGCGGTGGGCCACGACGCCGAGGGCAGACTGATCCTGTTTCACATCGATGGGCAGACTGAAGTAAGGGGGTAAGAAAAGTTCTCTTCTAAACATCTACCCAGGGAAACAAACAAAATGGAAGTAATATTTTTTGGTATTTAGCACCCAGTAAGTTGATGAAAGAGTCAGTCTCCCTCTGGGCAGGAAAGAGAGAGCCAGCACAGATGTGGATGAGAGAAAACATATGATAATTTCTTCCATTAACATAAAGTGACTCACAGGCCTTTGTGTCAACACAAAGTGCCCCGAAGTAGGTATTAAATGTGCAGGGTTTGATTTTGCATGCCTGAGGCATACATAGAGACAAAAAAGCGAGCTCGGTGCACTTTGGATTTCTTTATCACTGCAGTAGGAACATGAAAACAGGCTGTGAGATCAATAAAACGTGTTGATGAAGTCATTTAATCACCGCAGAGAAAACATTTTCTTACAAACCGTGTTTTATTAAAGGCCGACTCCATCATCTACGTTCTTTTCCGTGTTTTTCAAAAGGAAACGCCCACTCAGCGTCAGCAGAAAGCTGTGACGTAGGTTACCACAGTAAGCTAGTCAATAAGGATATGAATAATGTAGAGCTGCAAAGGTTATTGAATTAATCGATTAGTTGTCAACTGTTAAAAATCATCGGCAGCTATTTTTATAATCGATTATAATCGGTTTGAGTAATATTTTAAAGTGCTCATATTATGCTTTTTGGCTTTTTCCCCTATACTTTATTGTGCTATATATCTTTTTTGTGCATGTTATAGGTTTACAAAGTGAAAAAGCTCAAAGTCCACCCCAAAGGGACTTACCATCTCCAACAGAAAACTCTGCTTCTGACTGGCTAGTAGTCCTTACCTAGGTACTGCCAGGGCACGCCCTCATACTCTGCTTCTGACTGGCTAGTAGTCCTTACCTAGGTACTGTCAGGGCCCGCCCTCATACTCTGCTTCTGACTGGCTAGTAGTCCTTACCTAGGTACTGCCAGGGCACGCCCTCATACTCTGCTTCTGACTGGCTAGTAGTCCTTACCTAGCTACTGTCAGGGCACGCCCTCATACTCTGCTTCTGACTGGCTAGTAGTCCTTACCTAGCTACTGTCAGGGCACGCCCTCATACTCTGCTTCTGACTGGCTAGTAGTCCTTACCTAGGTACTGTCAGGACACGCCCTCATACTCTGCTTCTGACTGGCTAGTAATCCTTAACTAGCTACTGTCAGGGCACGCCCTCATACTCCGCTTCTGACTGGCTAGTAATCCTTAACTAGCTACTGTCAGGGCACGCCCTCATACTCTGCTTCTGACTGGCTAGTAATCCTTACCTAACTACTACAGCAGTGAGAGGTCTCACTCTGTAGCTAAAACAGAGAGCTCAACACACAGGGTGAAAAGAGGAGCTGCAGCAATGTGCAGTACAACAAAAATATGGTGTTTTTTGAAAATTAAACCACATAAACCTATTCTGATATAACCTCTAAATACAATTATGAACCTGAAAATGAGTATAATATGAGCACTTTAAGAAAAAAAGTCACTTCTTACATTAGATTGACTTGTTGTCGACCAGAGAGAAGTTTTCGTTATTTTTAAACCTTCAGACTTCCATTCAACCATTTCAAAGTCATTCTTTGTTGCAAAAGGAAAAGCAGTCCAGGCATTGGTTTGTGTTGTGCAGAAAGTAGAGCTGCAAAGATGAATCGATTGTCAACTTTTAAATTAATCGCCAACTATTTAGATAATCGGTTTGAGTCATTTCATGTGGAAAAATCTCTGATGTCAGCTTGTTAAATGTGAATATTGTTCTAGTTTCTTCTCTCCTCTGGGACAGTAAACTGAAGATCTTTGAGTTGTGAACTAAACTAAACAAGACATTTGAGGACATCATCTTGGGCTCTTGAGGAAACACTGATCCACATTTTTCACCATTTTATAGACCAAACAACTAATCCATTAATCCAGAAAATAATTGACAGATTAATCAACAATGTAAATAATCGTTTATTGCAGCCTTAAAATAAATGGAAGGGCTGAACGTCAAGACTGTGCGCTGCTTTTTCTCAAAAGAGACGGAGAGGTCCGTGAGCAGGAGGTCGTCGATCGGACCGAGCTGACTTTAACATGTTTTATTGAGCGGGCGGAGGAGATAGTGAGTGGAGATATACAGAGGGCAGCGGCGGACATGTTCAGACATGTCAAGCTTGTTGTGCTTTTCAAGGCCAGGTCATTAAAGACAACACATTAATCTTCTGCAGGTCTGCTGCACAGAGAGTGAAAGGGAGAGGCGGATCAATACAATCGATCGGTGGAGAGATCTTAGCGGGTTGAGGCGACCTGAGCCTGTTAGTGTATTAGTTGATCTCACAAATGAACCATGTCAGAGGTTAAAATGCCTTTCCCTGCACCCCCATTTATCATTGTTACAATCAGGTTGTTTTTATGCTCTATCAGTGTTTCCATTAGGATTTTTTTCTAGCAGTGGGGGCTGGTCTGTCCGAACAACAACAACCCCCAACTGCCCCCCCCCCCCCCCACCCCCAAACGTTTTACGTATGAAATGAAACTGACCCTTCGCTGCAACACAAACAAATCAATTTATTCACCTCTATTCACACACAATGAGGCATATTTTCAGTTGTGATTGAACTGTATTTTTTGAGGAACTATAGGGCACTTAACATCTACAACAGGTCTACAAAATGAATTTTACAAGAAGTTCTTCATAGGGAAACCAAAACCCAAATGACTACATCTATAGACTTTTTCCAATTTATATTATATAACACTGACTCGCTTACCGTTTTAATGTTTCCAGATGTTTGATATCAGGACGATGAGCTGACAGAACTGACAAGTTGAACGTTGTCCAATCAGAACAGACCCACCGCGGTGGCGTTTTTGGTGGAGCTGTTCGTTTAATAGTCGACTCGGAAGAAAGCGAACGATTTGACAATAAACTCCATCAACACAACAGTATGTGGAGTTAAACTGGACGGACCAATAACCTCTGAATAGTTCTACTTGTTAAACTGGACGGGTCCAATAACCTCTGAATAGTTCTACTTGTTGTTAAACTGGACGGGCCCAATAACCTCTGAATAGTTCTACTTGTTGTTAAACTGGACGGGCCCAATAACCTCTGAATAGTTCTACTAGTTGTTAAACTGGACGGGTCCAATAACCTCTGAATAGTTCTACTAGTTGTTAAACTGGACGGGCCCAATAACCTCTGAATAGTTCTACTTGTTGTTAAACTGGACGGGCCCAATAACCTCTGAATAGTTCTACTTGTTAAACTGGACGGGTCCAATAACCTCTGAATAGTTCTACTTGTTGTTAAACTGGACGGTCCAATAACCTCTGAATAGTTCTACTTGGTGTTAAACTGGACGGGTCCAATAACCTCTGAATAGTTCTACTTGGTGTTAAACTGGACGGTCCAATAACCTCTGAATAGTTCTACTTGTTGTTAAACTGGACGGGTCCAATAACCTCTGAATAGTTCTACTTGGTGTTAAACTGGACGGGTCCAATAACCTCTGAATAGTTCTACTTGGTGTTAAACTGGACGGGTCCAATAACCTCTGAATAGTTCTACTTGGTGTTAAACTGGACGGGTCCAATAACCTCTGAATAGTTCTACTTGTTGTTCAACTGGACGGGTCCAATAACCTCTGAATAGTTCTACTTGTTGTTCAACTGGACGGGTCCAATAACCTCTGAATAGTTCTACTTGTTGTTCAACTGGACGGGTCCAATAACCTCTGAATAGTTCTACTTGTTGTTCAACTGGACGGGTCCAATAACCTCTGAATAGTTCTACTTTGTGTTAAACTGGACGGGTCCAATAACCTCTGAATAGTTCTACTACTTGTTAAACTGGACGGGCCCAATAACCTCTGAATAGTTCTACTTGGTGTTAAATTGCAATGTGAGCAGCAGCCAACATTATATTGTGTACATTATATCGACAGGATAATTGAAAAGGAAAACGCAACTACATTGTGTGTCTGCCCTATTTCTGATACCGTGGTGGCAGAAATTTTGCCGTGGCGGGCCGCCACTACAAAATCAACATAGAGGGAACGCCTTTTCTCCTTCAGCATCGGTCCATCATCTCTGTCTCACTCTTGCTATCTAATCAGTCCCTCCAGAAAAACGTGATTATGCGATCGCATAATTCAATGCATAATCAGCCAAAGTCCGCATATTTATGCAGGGGCCGCATTTTTTTTCAAATACGCCGCACTTTCGCCGCATAAATTGACTATTTCCGCACAAAATATGCGGGGCTTGCGTAATTTCATAATTCCCGCATTTTCATTCCAAAAAAGTCACATATATCTCAGCAGAAAGTTGAAAAATGTTGCGTTTACTTCACACAAGAGCAGCCATTTTCCCCTGTTTACGTTATTACACGACGTGAACGTCATCAAAAGCAGGGTGTTGGGAGAATCACTTTTTTTTCTCTTTTTCATCAAACCGCAGTTTTTGCAAGTTTCCGCAATTTCATCGCATAAAATTGCATAAATATCCCGCATATTCCATCGCATTTTTTAAGAAAACGTGCCGCATAACCAAGGATTTTTGCCCGCAACAATCACAAAAAAACTCTGCATTTTTCTGGAAGGACTGTCTATCAAAGATTCATACAACACATTTACTCTGCCGAGCGACTTCTTGGAAGCTGTATTACCCGGAACAAGCCCTGTAGAGACCCAATCACAATGTAAATTTACATTATCTTCTGGGTAGAAAACTCCCGCGTCCCTTACATTCGATTAAACGGCGCTGAGCAAACGGGGATGAAGGAACAGCTGGATATTCTCTCATCTCCTTCACCTACTATGCATGTTTGATGCTTTCATATGTCAAACACTTTGACCTAATTTACCTGTTGGGCCGCAGACTAAAGAAAGTGACACCACCCAAACTAGCAGTCAGTCTGACCGGCGGTAACGGTTTGTTACGAACAGCAACAGCAATAATTGCAGTGATAAAGAAATCCAAAGTGCAGAGAGCTAGTTTCTTTTTTGTCTCTTTTTGTCTGTCCAACAACTAGAAGTACTAAACATATTTCTGAACACAGTGTTTGTCTCCAGCTTTTCCATTTCAGTCTGCACTTCATGTCTTGTTACTTTGCGTGTCTGTTCAGTATGAGTCTGTGGGAGGTGGCTGAGTCTCTGAAGAGCTACGGAGTCATCAATGCCATCAATCTGGACGGAGGCGGGTCTTCCACCTATGTGACTGACGGCTCATTGGCCAGCTACCCCTCTGATCACTGGTTAGCCAATTAACCCTTCCACTCTACTTTATAAGGCCTTCTTATTCTCTACCATGAAATGTTACAATGAGTACAATCACATGCACACTAATATTCCACTATTATTCCAAATATGACAACATTCTGAATGTAATACAGGTCATTTAAACAGCATATTTCGTTTGGCCTTTTTCCAAATTAAGTATTCCCGATTAAGACGTGCGTGATATGCTTATGCTATGTGTTATTCAGTTTTAGAAGCATTCCTTGGACATGTATACAGCACATTCAGAATCTGTGTCTCAATCAGGCTTTTTACCGCAGTTTGTGACAGTTCACGGCCTCCTGCCTGTTTACGGCTTACGGTCAGCTCTGTGCGTTGCTATGGTTACTCTACACAAACCAGCCAGCCGACAGTTTGCAGGGCTACAGAAGGAAAAAAAGGAGAAACACAGCTACTTTTAAACATTATCAAAGACTTGGATATCCACAGGTTTTTGGATATGAGCCGACCTTTTTCAAGAAGCTGGTTGAAGGAATGAAAGAGGAAATCCTTTTGGTGGAATATTCACTTTCATCAGCCACGCAAACAGCTTAGAGGAATGTTGTCTTTTTTGGAATAAGGGCAAAAAAACTGAAATTTATTTGCACATAATTGAGTCAACGACAGATGTGATTTAAGAGAAAGATCTAATAGATTTTTGGAGCTCAGGTTCATCTTCCCCTACCAGCGTTCCAGACGGCAGGTGGCGCTGTGCTCGGCCCGTCTCCACCGTCTTGTGTGTTCACCAGCGGCGCTGCCAGCCGGAAAACTGCAACGGCCACGGAAGCTGTGTGGACGGACGCTGTCGGTGTCATCAGGGCTGGGAGGGTAAAGAATGTGACTCTCTGGTGTGTCAGCCGCCGGCCTGCGGCCCTCACGGTGTCTGCACTGCCGGTAAGTGTACATGTGGACGAAAACCAGGGTTATTTTTGATGTGACAGCCGTGGCCGGAGGCATTATGTTTTTGGGTTGTCCGTCCATCCATCCCGCTCTTGTGAACACTATATTTTAGGACCCCCTGGAGGGAATTTCTTCAAATTTGGCACAAAAGTCCACTTGGACTCAAGGATGAACTGATTAAACCTCACAAAATGCATTTTTGGCTATAACTCAAGAATGTATACGCTAATTGTGACAACATTTAACCCAAATGAATGTATAATAGGATAAAATGATGAAGCAATGGCAACGCCATGACTCAGGAACAGAAGGGAAGAAGACATTTGGTCGGATACTGAATTGGTGACACTGATCTTAAAACTGTGGTGATTGTTTGGATCGTCTCTGCTGCCAGGTTAAGGATGTGTGACAAGCATCCATTTTTTGCCAAAAGATACACTTAATATCTTATATTAAATTACTTCAAAGTAGGGCTGCAACTAACGATTATTTTCATAGTCGATTAATCTGTTGAATATTAATATCTTGATTAATGGATTAGTTGTTTGGTCTGTAAAATGTCAGAAAATGGTGAAAAATGTGGATCAGTGTTTCCCAAAAGCCCAAGATGACGTCCTCAAATGTCTTGTTTTGTCCACAACTCAAAGATATTCAGTTTACTGTCACAGAGGAGAGAAGAGACTAGAAGATATTCAGATTACTGTCCCAGAGGAGAGAAGAGACTAGAAGATATTCAGATTACTGTCACAGAGGAGAGAAGATACTAGAAGATATTCAGTTTACTGTCCCAGAGGAGAGAAGAGACTAGAAGATATTCAGTTTACTGTCACAGAGGAGAGAAGATACTAGAAGATATTCAGATTACTGTCACAGAGGAGAGAAGACACTAGAAGATATTCAGATTACTGTCACAGAGGAGAGAAGAGACTAGAAGATATTCAGATTACTGTCACAGAGGAGAGAAGAGACTAGAAGATATTCAGATTACTGTCCCAGAGGAGAGAAGAGACTAGAAGATATTCAGATTACTGTCCCAGAGGAGAGAAGAGACTAGAAGATATTCAGATTACTGTCACAGAGGAGAGAAGAGACTAGAACAATATTCACATTTAAGAAACTGGAATCAAAGAATTTTTTACTTTTGTCTTAAAAAAATTACTCAAACCGACTAATCGATTATCAAAATAGTTGGCGGTTAATTTAAAGGTTGACAACTAATCGATTAATCTTTTTAGCTCTTCTTCAAAGTCTTCACTACATATAAATTATAAGTCTGGACAGACACGACGGGTTGGCGGAGGCAAACAACTGCAAGGCGTTAATTCTAAGTTATGTTATCAGGGTAAAGTTGACTCATTGTGTATCTTTCACGTCTTTTTGTCTGTGTCCTCTGTGTTGCAGGCGGTTGTGTCTGTGATGCTGGATGGAGAGGAAAGAACTGCAGCCAAGGTAATCACACACACACACACACACACACACACACACACACACACACACACACACACACACACACACACACACACACACACACACACACACACACACACACACACACACACAGGGGTAGTTCATTTAGGCTGAAACCTAATTAGACCGATTCAGCTTTTATTTATTTTTTTAGATTATTTTTTGGGAATTTTTAGGCCTTTTTTCCCACAGGACAGATGAAGACATGACAGGGGAGAGAGAGGGGGAACGACATGCAGCAAAGGGCCGCAGGAGTAAACCTCTATACATGTGCGCCTGCTCTACCAACTGAGCTAACCCGGCCACAGACCGATTCAACATTTATAGAAACGCAACCCAATGTCTGTCAGCGGCAGTCATGTAACCGCGGATCAGACTTGTCGGTGTGTTTTGAGGCGGTGTGAGAGTCCCGTACAGGAAACAGGAAACATCACTGCCTCTATCGCTGCCACAAGATAGTTTTAAAACACCAAACGCAAGCACTGAACTGCCCGTTTCCTCAGTCCCTCCGTCTTTTTTCTTTCTCTCTGTCTCCGGGAGATGAAGCTGCCTTCAAGTGCGCTCGGAAATGTGACGGACAACAGTAACTGTGAAATAAAAAGTCTATTTGTGCTACATTGGGGGGGGGTTAAAGAATACAACAAGACGTCACACAAATGGGTCGTTTGGGTGTCACTCCCACCACCGCGCCACCCTGTGGCAAATCGCAAGATCGCCTTTTCTAGCGAGTCATTTCAACCCTGAGGGAACGGAGAAACCATTCATGATGTTTACATCTGCAACAGATAACCCAGATACTCCTGAACAACATAATCATAACCAGGATACAAGTACACACTCATTGATTTCTCCTCTTACTTACAGAGTGCCTCCTGGGTTTCTACGGTGACGGCTGCAATCAAACCTGTGCCTGTTTCAACGGCGGTTCCTGCGACCCCGTCCACGGACGCTGCGCCTGCCCCTCTGGTTTCCACGGCGACTCCTGTGAACAAGGTAGAACTACATCAGCAGTTACACCACGTCGCACCAAATGGGTCTTTATCCAAACAAGTTTGAGTTTACATTTGAATGACCTCGTTGAAAGAAATGTAATTATTCATTCCCTGGGTTGTGAAGATTTTTTTTTTTTTTTAAATTCAATTCTAAAAATAAAATATGTGTCTCTGTGTCAGTGTGTCCTCTGGGTTTCTTCGGGCCGTCCTGCGCTCAGGCGTGTCGCTGTGACGACCTGTGTCCATGTGACCCGCAGACAGGAAGCTGCAACGCCACTCTACGAGGAGAGACCAACGACACCTTACACAGAGGTACACACACGCACAAATTCCTAAGGCTGCAACTAAAAAATTATTTTCATTTATCATTTAAAATGTCTTAAAAAGGTCTTAAATATGACTAACTAAAACCTGCAAGAACCCTGAAAATAGTTGGCCAACAATAGCTGACAACTAATTGATTAATCGGTGAATGTTTGCAGTTCTACACATTTACACTCACGGCTCATACGGTGGTTGTTACTTTAAACAGGATGAAAGAATTATTGTCTTCATTCATTCATCCAGCTGAGTGAAAGGTGTGTTTTGTCTACCTGCAGCATGTAATCTGCTTCCTCTTCCTCATCCTCTTCCCTTCCATAGATACACTGATCTGATATTGGATATTTTAATACGTTATTGTCTGCTACAGGCTTTTCCATCAACCTCCAATCATGAACTTGTTGGGTGGATGACTTACCGTTAAAGCATCTTAGAATAAAAACACAGAGAGCTAAATAAAGTTTCAAACTTGTAGGGCTGCCCCCTCTTAGTCCATTAGTCCATCAGTCAGCTAATCGGTGGTTTTGGTCTCAGTCGACTAAGATTTCTTTAGTCCATTAGTCATGTTTTATGCTTTTCATGCTGAGCGACTCATTTCTAAGAAACTATTGACCACATCTCTGATAAACACAAGATTTAAAGTGTTGCTTTTGCGTGATTCTTTGTGAAGAAACTCAGTTTTACAGATCTGAGTTTTGAATCAACTAATCGACAAAATATGATTGTTAGTCAACTAAGAATTTCTTAAATTAAAGGAGAACTCTGGGCAATTTTTACGTTAATCTTGATCGCTATAAGTATGTGAGTACTGTCGATAGCAAAAAAAACGAGTTGACATTTTAATTGCATTTTGTGTCTGTTAAGAGGCACAAAGGCACTCTTTATGATATGCCCCCAAAACTGCCGTTTTAGCTAAGTGGGAGCTCTCGGCCTTAGTTGCAGCAGCTCCATGATGCTAGCACCGATTCGGCTCGTTTTTTTTACTCACATACTTATAGCGATCAAGATTAACGTAAAAATTGCCCGGAGTTCTCCTTTAAGGACAGCCCTACAAACTTGTGTGTATCAGCCTGTGTGTGGGTGTGTGTCTTTAGCTGCAGACACACTGACCAGACGGCCGACCGTCGGCAGACAAGGCAGTTGGACTGATCAGTCTCCCCGAGTTGGTCAAAAAAGTGCCTCAGAACACACCAAAGAGACGAGACGTAATACGTCTCCATGACAGCAGGCGGCGCTAATCTGTATTGTCTGATTGGACTAACGCGTCACGTGGGTCTGGTTTCTCCAGAAATTGAAAGACAGACTCTCATGGTGGCTTGTTCAGAATACAATCTTGTATTTTACTAAAATAGTTCACCGAAACGGAACACACCGGTGTCAGCGCCTTTAGAAAGTGTTGAAGTGCGTGTGTGTTCACGTTTTAGCAAATGTTTGACTGTTTGCACAGAGCCGAAGTAAAAACAGTTCAGTCTTTGTTGGCGCCTGTCCAAACAGAGCGGCACTGTATCAACTCAACTGGGCGGACTGGAAATGTTACTCATCTACTGTTCATCCCTTTCTCTTCTATTTTAAACAAAGAGACTCCGAGTGGAGTCGATACGATCCAACAAACATCTGACAGATCTTCCTCTGTATTAACATGTCGACTAAACGCTTCCCGGCTCCCTCTTCGTACTTACAGACATGAGAGACGCTTCCCAAAATGTCAAACTTTCTTTAATCAGTTGTTCGCACACATTAGTAATGAGTGCTGACTTCAAATTGAAAATCTTTTTCTTAAAATGACTCTTTTGTATGGTCAGTGTACTATTACCTCAAATTAATTTTGGGATCACTTAAATTGGCTTCAGTTCCTCATTTTGTTTCGATTATTTTTAACTGAGGTACAAAAAATGTAGATGTATAAATATGTTGCGTCATTAGGGAAAGCTCATAATATATAAAATCTTGCATAAGTAATATTTAACCCCAGAAAAGTTACCAAAAAAATATGAATTTATATTAGAAAGGCTGTAAGCAGAAAGGTATTCATTGTTGCTATATTTATTAAATGTTTAGGTCTCTAAAGGCCCTGACACACCAACCTGACAGCTGACCGTCGGCAGAAAAGCCAGTCGGACTGATCAGTCGGCTCCCAGAGGTCCAAAAAGTGCCTCGGAACACACCGAAGCGACGCCGTCTCGAGCGTACGTTCTGCGCGTGCGCGAGACTTAATACAAAAAATGAAAACCGGAAATGACCAACGCGTCACGTGGGTCTGGCTTCTCCAGCCGATAGTAATGGCGCCGTGTTCGAAATACGATCTCGTATTTTACGAAAATAGTTCACTGAAACGTGTTTCTGAAAACATTTTAAGTCGCACATGCGCAGTAGCTCGGTAAGGACTACTAGCTAGAAGCTAGCGCTGCTAGCGGTTAGCCACCTAGTTCTCAATGGCAAAACTACTATAGAACTATTTACATGTCCCTGTTCTGCAGGTATTTCACGCAAAGGTGGAAGCGCTCCCTGGTTTAGAAGAAGTCTCGGCTAATCCTGCCTTGTACTGACCGAAGTTGGAGAAACAGCTAGCTGATGTGGTATTAGCTAAAGTGGTTAGCACACACCAAATGTTTCGGCCGATGATGTAGACGGCCCTGCTGATTTTGACCAGCTCACCCAGAGACTGAAGGCAGGACACATTCAGAAACCATATCTCACTCTAAACAGCATGAATGGGTTTTTTCAAGTTTGTATGCGTGTGGAAGCACCAGAGACACAAAATAACACCCCGTAATTTCATAATATGGGCACTTTAAGACCATGATTGAACTCTTCTTCTTCTCTCCACAGCTGGACACTGTCTTGCCAAACAGATGTTTACATTGTGGAAACGAGCTAAAGAAGCTCACAGAGAGCAGCCTCATCTGACAGAGTAAGTGTCAAAGGTCGAGTCACGTGACCTCTCACCTTTTCACCTCCGCTGTCCATCTTTCACGGCCGTTCAATAAACCCTCACCTTCAGAAATGGGTCGCAGTTTTGCGGTTTCAACATGTTTTGGCTCTCAGTATGACTAGAACACATTAGACATGTGTTGCTGATTGTGAACTATAGAGCGAGAAAATGAAAACAGAACTGAAAGAAAATGGTTTAAAGGTATATTTCTTGTGTCTTTAGTATTTTCTTCATGTGATGGACACTTGGCAGATGCAAAGATGGAGAAACTGTTGTCTGCTAGCCAAATGTTAGTCAGTTTATCTTCCAACATCGGGGGCTACATCTACACTACTACGTTTTTAGTTTAAAAACCAAAATCTTTAGCTACGTTTACACACACACACACACTTGTCCACAGGAATGCCACGCCACCAACCACACGGGTGAAAGCCACAGTCACTATTCAACCTTTTGTCGTGTGTGTTCTCTGACTGCTGCCCCCGATTTGGTTTGAAAACGCCGGGGTTGTTTTGTAGTCTGGACGGACACAAACGGAGCCATTTGGAAATGAGGACGCACGTCAGTCAGTCTTATCGGTTAGGTAGCTTACAGACCTTTCAGTAACAGTTCCACCTCGTCCTCGCTCCAAGCTAATACATCCCTGCTCTTACTTTTCACTGTTGTTGTTCTTTCTCCAAAGTATTTTCTGCATTTTCAACTTGTACGTCCATGTGGCCGGGTTGGCTCAGCGGGTAGAGCAGGCGCACATATACATAGAGGTTTATGCCTCGACGCAGAGGTCAAGGGTTCGAGTCCGACCTGTGCCGATTTCCTGCATGTCTTCCCCCTCTCTCTCCCCTTTCTCACCTAGCTGTCCTGTCCATTAAAGGCGGAAAAGCCCCAAAAAACTTGTACATCCATGATTTTCAACTGCAGATTAACGTCAGACAACGATTAACGTCTGCTTCCTGTTTACACCGCCACGCACATCCCCAGTGTGTGTGAACGGTCATGTGATATGCGTTGTCAGACGTGTTAATATGGACGGAGATTAGTTCTTCTACTAGAGATAAAACTCTTGTATGGACGGATATTTATTTTTGTCTCAAAACGCCGTTCAATAATTAAAGCGTATTAGTGTTGATGTAGGCTCAAACACACATCGTTACTCTGCTTTCTGTCACTGTGGCTTAAAGCTAAACCCGCCGAGTCATTTATAAAAATATGTCAGATGCTTTAAATCTAATTTTGAGTGAAGGTTTATGCGAGATGATGAGAAATCCCAAACCGCAGTGCTATATTTCACAGTCTGACGTGAGATATTTAACGAGGAATAATCACATCTCTGAACACAACGGTTCTGTTGATCCAGTTGAACTAATTAAAAGAAAACACAGAGCACGGCAGCGCAGACCTGCATTTGGCTTCTCGTCTCTCTTTTAAATGTAAACAAGGCCGACACTAAGGACGGGACGCATTAATTAGCCTCCTTACCTTTCACATGCAAGTTAGGAATTGTGCTGTTGCTATGGTTTCTGGAGAGTGCTTTGTGAAGATGTACCCTGGTCACAGATGGAGGAGGGGACCGCGTTTTTTTTTAAATCTAATCATTTGCTCAGATCAGATTTTTCTGTTTGTCTGTTCACATTACCTTTTTATAATGTGGCCTATATCAGATTCCAGTGTGAACTGTTTTTGGTTTCGAACTGATCCGCATGCGCAACAATAACAGTGACATCAGACGCAGCACGCTGTTGCACTAAAGTTAGGGAGGTTATGGAGGAAGTAAGCGTTGTGGCTTTTATTTCTAAATGTTTGTGTAATGGCAGCCGTAACATTAGTGAGCAGGTGCTGAGGAGGAGAAGAATGAAGAGAAAGAGAGCCAACATTGGCTATTTGGGCCCTTTGCGGGCTTATGGCTACATATTCACTACAGAGGTCTGTGTGGATGCAGAGACGAAGCCAGGAGTGGCGGGACTGCGTTGTGAATAGCTTCACAGAGACGCAGTTTATTCAAAACTTTCTGATGTCAAGGGCAACTTTTGATTATCTCTGTCAGCGCCTCTCAAGACGCATAATTGTGACAAACGTCGATGTAGATTGACGTAAAAGTCACATCAACTCCGCCTTGGTTGTTCACATTGCGGCCACATTGAAACAAATCCAACCTGGGTCTGATTCAGGACCACATATGGAAGTGGTCTAAATCTGATTTAAAAAAATCAGATCTGGGCAAGATTTGAGTGTTCACACTACTGTCTGACCTGGTCACTTGACCCCAAAAAAAAAAAAAAAAAATCAGATTTGGGCCATTTTTGCTTGCAGTCTGAACGTAGACTTTATGACTGATGGGAACAACAGTTTTAAAATTGGTCCAGTATTGAGCCAGACCGCTGCAGTCAGCAGCCACGTTACAGGCTTCAGTGTAATTACTCTGGGCATTTGTGCAAAGTCAGTTTCCGTCCACTAAAAGTTCTGTTTTTGTCGCTGACAGTGTCTGACAACATTATGGAAAGGATCCCTACAGAGATAGACCTTTCTGTTAAGGAGTAAGATCCTTTTAGTTTAACATGAAACAGCCCTGAAATCACCATCAACAAACTCACCAGACTCCATGTAAATAATCAGGACTTTTAGCGTGTATAGAGCCAGCATATTTCCACCAGACTCCATGTAAATAATCAGGACTTTAGCGTGTATAGAGCCAGCATATTTCCACCAGACTCCATGTAAATAATCAGGACTTTTAGCGTGTATAGAGCCAGCATATCTCCACCAGACTCCATGTAAATAATCAGGACTTTTAGCGTGTATAGAGCCAGCATATCTCCACCAGACTCCATGTAAATAATCAGGACTTTAGCGTGTATAGAGCCAGCATATTTCCACCAGACTCCATGTAAATAATCAGGACTTTTAGCGTGTATAGAGCCAGCATATCTCCACCAGACTCCATGTAAATAATCAGGACTTTTAGCGTGTATAGAGCCAGCATATTTCCACCAGACTCCATGTAAATAATCAGGACTTTTAGCGTGTATAGAGCCAGCATATTTCCACCAGACTCCATGTAAATAATCAGGACTTTTAGCGTGTATAGAGCCAGCATATTTCCACATGTAAAT
The DNA here is from genome assembly GCA_023566125.1 of Zingel zingel. Classification (NCBI taxonomy): domain Eukaryota; kingdom Metazoa; phylum Chordata; class Actinopteri; order Perciformes; family Percidae; genus Zingel; species Zingel zingel. The sequence goes on along the minus strand of CM042321.1, from coordinate 3,657,430 downwards.
GGGTGAATTAAGAGTTTATTTCAACCAAAACCAGAGTGGTGGCTTGACCACATTTTCTTGTGTTTTTCAGAATCCGGTTTATTTCCAAGTACCTTTTCACAGACGAGGAGTTTGTTTGCCTTGGTACAAACTAGAATCATAAATGTAAAATAGAAATTTACAATGAGACATTTTTCACAGTTTAAGGAAAATGTGCGAAAATAATAACCAAAGATTTGAAAAAACTAATGTTAACGCATTGAGGTGGATCAATAGCTTTGGGTTTATGGTTTTTATAATATATAACCGCTTGTGTCTGTATTTCCTGAAACATGTATATAAGCAAATGGAAAACTCTCTCTCTCTCTCTCTCTCTCTCTCTCTCTCTCTCTCTCTCTCCTCTCTGTCTCTCTCCTCTCTCTCCTCTCTCTGTCTCTATCTCTCCTCTCTCTCTCTCTCTCTCCTCTCTCTCTCTCTTTCTCTCTCTCTCCTCTCTCTCTCTCCCCTCTCTCTCTCTCTTCTCTCTCTCCTCTCTCTCTCTCTCCCCTCCCTCTCTCTCTCTCTCTCCTCTCTTTCTCCTCCTCCCTCTCTCTCTCCTCTCTCTCTCCCCTCTCTCTCTCTTTCTCTCTCCCCCTCCCTCTCTCTCTCCTCTCTCTTCTCTCTCTCTCTCTCCCCTCTCTCTCTTCTCTCTCTCTCTCTCTCTCTCTCTCTCTCTCTCCTCTCTCTCTCCCCTCTCTCTCCTCTCTTTCTCTCTCCTCTCTCTTTCTCCCCCTCCCTCTCTCTCTCTCCTCTCTTTCTCCCCCTCCCTCTCTCTCTCTCTCCCCCCTCTCTCTCTCTCTCTCTCTCCCCTCCCTCTCTCTCTCTCTCTCTCCTCTCTTTCTCCCCCTCCCTCTCTCTCTCTCTCTTAATATGCACTGCAGTAATCTGATTTCTTACATGGCATGTAGAAGAGCACAGCAGTTCTATATACAGTATGTGTACACTGTGTTTCTAATCAGCTTTATTAAATGCAACCCACAGTAACTTAAAGCTGGGGTAGGCAGATTTTCGGGAAACAAACTCCAGGGGCCCCATTTATCAACATTGCGTAGAAAATGTTCCAAATTCTGTCTTACTAATGCAATTTAGTTTGTGCTTAAGTACAAAAAAAAATCTGTATTTATCAAACAAACGGTATGCACATCAGTAAGTAGTCAATGTTGTAGCCAATTAAGACGTGTGCTGCATGCATGCGTGTGTGTGTGTGTGTGTGTGTGTGTGTGTGTGTGTGTGTGTGTGTGTGTGTGTGTGTGTGTGTGTGTGTGTGTGTGTGTGTGTGTGTGTGTGTGTGTGTGTGTGTGTGTGTGTGTGTGTGGTAGGTTTGTTCGCTACATCACCTCTACACCTGTGTGTATGTGTGCTAATCCGAGGTTAGAAAGGGAATCACAGGTGAGAAGGGGAAGGAGGAAATAAGGATCTGGGATGCCACACAGTTTTTCAACGAGAGGGCCAGATTATCTCTTCACACGTTGCTCTGGAACAAATTTGAGCCTTACTTTACAGAAAGCTAAGTTTGTTCTGAACATTTTGATATAGAACACACAGGGATCAGTTATATGCAAATACCCTTAAAAGGGAAATTTAAAAAGAAATGTGAAAAATGCCCTCAGACCTCAGAGAGTTAAACTCTTTTCTCCACGTTTTTGTCCAACCCCGTGTGTCTCTCCTCAGGCGTACCTGGCTGCTGATCACCTCCACCCTGGCCTCTCTGCTGTCAGCCAGCCTGCTGCTTCACTTCGTACGGGCGTGTCGCAGCACGGCCGCCGCTCACTTCCCCGAGCGTCGAGACTACTCCTACGTCCCGCTGGCCGACATCAACGGAGCCGATTCACGTGCCGATCACGTTTCCTGGTCCAGGAAATCCGGGTTCAGACCGGATGACTCGGACTCTCAGGATGAAATCTGGTCTTCGTCACAACCGGGGAGGTCATAAGCTGTGTCGCGAGGAGGGGAGAGCCGAGGACGCTCTCTGTTAGTGCACAAAGACAAAGCATTTCTCTCGCTTACTTCAATCTTCTAATCTCGTAAGAGTTCAACCGGACAATCCTGCTGAATGAAAAAGGAAGCTGAAGGACGAAGCACGACCGTTTTGTTACATCCTTTTCCACTCTGCTGGCAGCTGGTGAGATCTTCGCTCACGTTTACAGCCAACGCCTTTTCATCTGAAGATGAAAGGAAATCATGAAAAAAAAAAAAAAAAAAAAGAGGTCAAAGCTTTATTTTGTTAGGAATCTGGATGTCTCGATCCCAACTCCAGGTAGGAGAAGCTTTCCAACTTACTGCCATGAAAACTGATCATGAACTTTGAACTCCAACCAGGGGCCTGTATCACAAAGTTATCCAGCTATCTTTGGGCTTAAAGGACAATTTCCGGCGCAAAATGAACCTAGGGGTAAATAACACGTGTACCAAGTCGACCGTTCTCTTGGATATGTTTTCATGCTAATCTGATGTGACCAGTTTTAGCGTGAGCCGCTAATGAGCTTATAACGCTAGTCGTCGGGGCAGAGGGTAAAGTCAAAAGAAATCTCTATTTCTATACCACTAACAAGGCTCAAAATAGCACCACACTTCCACTGTAGCATAATGAGGGTCCCTACATCTAAACTGAAGCATTGAGAACTTTGTAAGTGTACAGACTTTTACGTTTATTAAAAAGATAGTTTAGGGCGGCCTCTAGCTCACCCAGTAAAAGCGTTAGCCCCATGTTGGTGCCATCCCCCATCTCCCTCCCCGTTTCATGTCGACCCACTTTCAAATAAAGGGAAAAGCCCCCCAAAAAAATAATCTTTAAAAAAAGATAGTTTAGAAAGACAGTACCATTCGGTATACAGGCAGGCGCCATCTCGGGAAAACAGTCACGACCAGTCGAACGACGAACAGCGTGCAACCAGTAACCAGTAACATAGCTCCAGCATGGCGTTCATCGTGCTTGTTACTAGTTACTGGTTGCACAGCGTTCGTGGTTCGACTGTTTTCCCATAGACGCCCACATTCTAGAGCATTGTGTATAGAGATAATTTAAAACGTTGATGTTCACTTTTTGAAATTCCTCAAATCTCTTTCGAAAATAAATCTTAACTTAGGACGTGTTGTACAAATAGTTTCGTTGCTTGAAATGAATCTACCAAAGTCTTATAGGTTATATATGATTAAAATAGTAAATAAATATGTGACATTTTTAAAAAAAAAAGTTTTTTTAAATAGTTTTGTCAAACATTGTTTGGACGCGCGGGTGCGTCTTTCGTCCTCAGAGGGTTAAAGGTGCTCTAAGCGATGTTGGGTGACGGCACTTCTTGTTGACATTCAAAGTATTTTCAAACCAAACGAGGCTAGCTCGCCCCTCCCTCCTCCTCATCCCGTCCCCTCCCCCTCCCTTCCAGGCTTCCACTCACTAACCCCCAAACCCCCAAATCCTTCTTGTCAGTTATTGGCTGGAACGCTGGAACGCGGTTTGTTATGTTTGGTGGTGCAGGTTGGCCTGGCCAGTGGAAAGGCAGCTAGCGGATAGTGAGATGTTTGCTGTATGTGACAAAAACTTTTGTAGCCTAAAAAACGTGTCACATCGCTTAGAGCGCCCTTAAAGCATGTAAACATGTTCTAGTAGAAAACACAAAATACATAACTAAGTATGAACCTAAAACGGTTGATAATAGGTCTCCTTTAAGCTCAGTTCAGAGACTAAGTTGAACTTCATGACGCAGGCTCCTGGTGTGAAGACATTTTCAACTTGTTGCCACGTAAACAGATGAACTTTGAACTCTTCTGAAGTGACGTTTTAAAACAAAAGTTTTTGGGTTTTTTTTGCCAGGTGGTTTCTTATCAACATGGGGACTTTTTTAGATGTTTTGTCATAATGCACTGAGCTCCATCTGAATGTAAAATAACTGCGAGGTTAATGTGCACAAAGAAGCACAATTTTCTCCAAACGATGCCACGTACAGTGTATTTGCTCAGTTTAAACTCTGTTTGTATCTTCTCAAGATTTTTTTACTGCTCACTGAAAAACATTCTTTATAATGTCATTTGTGAATGTCACCAAAACTCCAAAATAAATACTTGTGAATATCAGGATTCACTTTGGACCACTAAAAGATGAAAATATCTCTGATTTGTTTTTGTATTCACGTGTCTGAGCTCACTAACTCCACTCATCGGGGAAATTTAAGATAAAAAAAAAAGTCTGTTGTCATGTAAGCAACTCTGGAAAACATTTTTAATTTCTTCTGTTGCTGTTTAAACCCTTAGGTCCACTTAAGATTGTATTTATTCAGAGGTAGGGTTGGTTACCGAAACCCGGTGCTTATACGGCACAGGTGCCTTAACGACCGGTATCTACCGGACCGAATAGTAACGTGAATTTTGGTGCCTCATTTCGGTGCCTCATTTCGGTGCCTCATTTCGGTGCTACTGAAATGCCAGCGCTGCTCTCTGATGCTCCGAAACGGACGATAGAGGCAACAGAAGCATCGCTGCATGTGACGCTAGTTAACACTACACTTGGCAGCAGGTCACGTTAGCCTACCGTTAGCTAGAAGCTGGATTAAACACGGTTAAAATGCTGACAGCTAACGTTAAATGGTGTGACTTTATTTCCCTGTAGAGGATTCCAACACCGGGACGTAACAGTCCGCAGCTGCCGTTGTTGGAAAAACAACACAGACGGTGCCAGCCTCGTGGTGCATTCAAAGTTATTGTAAAATACCCTTTCTCCATCTAGTGGTTGTTTTTGTCGTTTACCAGCAATGTACTGGTTAAATAAGTTATTGCTATAAGTTCATTTTTAATAAATCATTTAATTTTGACCATATGGCCTTAGCAATAAACAAGCCGTTCTTTAATGTAGCCGACTGCCGTTTTGTGCTCCTTTTTTCTTTTTTAAATATAAACATTAGTGCTGTCAAACGATTAAGATATTTAATGCGATTAATCGCATTAATGTCAGTTAACTCGCAATTAATCGCACATTTTTGTCTATTCTAAATGTCCCTAGATTTCTTTTTGTCCCATTTTTTTTTTTCTTTCTCATTTTAATTCTCTTATCAACACGGAAAAGTGGATCGGCTTGCTTTGTGCTTTTGTCGCCTTGCTTTGACGAGGGGGGGAAGAGAATTGGCATCAGCTGTGTGCTTGGCCATCAGCTGTGTGCCTGGCCATCAGCCGTGTGCTTGGCCATCAGCCGTGTGCCTGGCCATCAGCTGTATGCTTGGCCATCAGCTGTGTGCTTGGCCATCAGCTGCGTGCTTGGCCATCAGCTGCGTGCTTGGCCATCAGCCGTGTGCTTGGCCATCAGCCGTGTGCTTGGCCATCAGCCGCGTGCTTGGCCGTCAGCTGCGTGCTTGGCCATCAGCTGTGTGCTTGGCCGTCGGCTGCGTGCTTGGCCATCGGCTGCGTGCTTGGCCGTCGGCTGTGTGCTTGGCCATCAGCCGTGTGCTTGGCCATCAAGTGGTATTTCAGACTGGACGTGCTGCGATGATAGCTCAGTTCACAACGACAAAACACACAGATCACTTTGGTCTTGTCAATGGAACCATTTGGCAACTTTTTAAAAGTGAACTTTCCATTCAGAATCTTATTGGCATCCATTTCGGCGTCTCGCGCTTGCCATCCACTCAAAACGTGACGTTAGCCTACTGCTCTTTGGCCGGCTCGCAAGCCCAAACAAGTGTTAAAAAAATTGACGCCGTTAAAATGGGCTTGTGTTAACGCCGTTAATAATGCGTTTAACTGACAGCACTAATAAACATTTTTATTTTTTTTATTTTTCTTAAAGTATCGGTTCAGGCACCGTTTAGGCACCAGCACCGTTTTGAAAGTATCGTTTTAGCACCGGTATTGGAAAAAACAAAAACGATACCCAACCCAATTCAGAGGGAATCCAATCTGATAAGCTGCATTGGCGCTTTTTAGGGTAGTTAAAATGTAAAACCTAAGAAAACAAAACCGTTTTCTTCTATTGCTTTTCTACCCTGAGATCCTTGTCACTTATGGGGACAAAGTTGCTAACTTAGCATGTCAGCATGCGTACAGGTATGTTAACATGTTTAGCATGTAAGCATACTTATTGTACATGCAAACAACAGCTCTAGCATGTTAACACGTCAATGCTATTGTTAGCAAAACATGCTTGACCCTGGAAACAAAACAAAAGGCATTGTGTGATTCTAGAAAACACTCCCGTTTTCAGGCGTTTTCTGCCTCACTGACTGACTAACTTTATGTATCCATCAGTTGACCCTTCTCTTGTTTCTGTGCAGAGTCATCCCGGCGTGGAGGCCGAGGTTTCACCCGAAGGTCACTGCACCTTTCAGAGGCATTTCTGTCGACTAATGGGTGGCTGGAGCGTTCACGTGACCTCTGACCTCCACTAGGGCTGCACGCTCGTCGCACCGACAGCTTAATGTTGTTTCACTTTTGAGTTATTCAACTGTTTTAATTGTTGTCAGCTTCTTTTTTCGCCTTTTATTTAGTACAGCTGAAGATTTGACGAGAAGGGAGAGAGAGGGAGGCCGACATGCAGCAAAGTGCCGTCATTATGTGTCATTATCACTACCGTACATATTTTTTTACGAAATAAGGTCCCGCGGGGTCCAAGAGATATACGTTTTAGATCCGGAGGATGTTTTAAAACAAAACAGAAACTAACAAAGATTTTGGCAAACTTTAAAGTGCTCATATTTTTCACATTTTCAGGTTCATAATTGTATCTAGAGGTTATATCAGAATAGGTTTACATGGTTTAATTTTCATATTTTTGTTGTACTGCACATTGCTGCAGCTCCTCTTTTCACCCTGTGTGTTGAGCTCTCTGTTATAGCTACAGAGTGAGACCTCTCACTGCTGTAACATCTTTGTTGGGAGTCACACATGCACAGTACCTAGGTAAGGACTACTAGCCAGTCAGAAGCAGAGTATGAGGGCGTGCCCTGACAGTACCTAGGTAAGGACTACTAGCCAGTCAGAAGCAGAGTATGAGGGCGTGCCCTGACAGTACCTAGGTAAGGACTACTAGCCAGTCAGAAGCAGAGTATGAGGGCCCTGACAGTACCTCGGTAAGGACTACTAGCCAGTCAGAAGCAGAGTATAAGGGCGTGCCCTGACAGTAGCTAGGTAAGGACTACTAGCCAGTCAGAAGCAGAGTATGAGGGCGTGCCCTGACAGTACCTAGGTAAGGACTACTAGCCAGTCAGAAGCAGAGTATGAGGGTGTGCCCTGACAGTACCTAGGTAAGGACTACTAGCCAGTCAGAAGCAGAGTATGAGTGCGTGCCCTGACAGTACCTAGGTAAAGACTACTAGCCAGTCAGAAGCAGAGTATGCTTTTTCACTTTGTAAACCTATAACGTGCACAAAAAAGATATATATCACAATAAAGGAAAGGGGAAAAGCCAAAAAGCATAATATGAGCACTTAATAACAAACCTCCAGGCTTCAAAACATCCCTATGTGTGATGCATCAGATTCTACGTGCATATTTTCTCTGCAGACTGACTGACAGTCACATACACAGTGAAGCATTCAGCCGCCTGGTTCGTCCTGCAGGTCAGATATGTGAGCGTATCATTCCAGCAGCTGAAAGAATCCGGTTAGTTGTCATTTCTTCATATTTGAAACACAGACAGACATCTATGCCACACGAAACCTGTCGGGATACATTCACTGCTGCAGGCTGTTACAGCTGCGTCAGCCGCTCTCCGCTGATCTGAACAAAAACAGCTGGTGTGTCACCTCCACTCTGCTCCTACACAGGAGACCATTTCACCAAACGCAGATACAATCGGGTGTATGTTTAAACTTCGGACGGAGCCATTTAGGGAATCCTCTCATCCATCCATCTAACTGGACACAATCAAACTTTTTTGGCAGCAGGTTATAAACTTTTCAGCAGTTTTGCAGGTCTAAAAAACTTTGGCTAAACTTAAAAACTGTCCCATTTTTCAGATACCTCAAACCTTTTTTTCTTACATAGAAACGTACAATCAAATTAATCTCTGATCAGCCGAACTTCTTCTGAAAATACCAACATGTGTCGCACCTAAAGACGTGAAAAGAAAGAGCCAAAAAGCACCATTATATGCTCATTTAATCATTATTATTATTTTTATTATATAAAACCATTGCATTTAAAGTGGGGGATTATCTTACATGCAACCAGACGGATTTTATTTCCAAGTTATTCTGAGGGAGAAAGGAAACATGCTGCGTTTTATGACTTCACTGCTATTATTAACTGACTTCATGAGCTGAGGGCTGGAGGGCAGCCAGCAGAGAAGCGGTTCACACAGTTTGACTGACAGGACAGTGAAAGAGCCAATGACATGCTGGCTCTCTGCCGTTTGTCCCGCCTCCCGCCTCAGCTGATGCAACTCAGTCGGAGGATGTCACCCTCCAGTGTTTTGCTGCAGACTTCAGCGTGTGTGTGATTTTCTCAACAACATGTCTGAAACACAGTTTCCTCAGCTGATATCAGATCATCAATGTCACACAGGGTGTGCTCGCATCTTTGTGATCACGGTCGTTAAAGTGTCACCACGCCTAAAATCTATCCCCTGGTAAGACTTTCACTTCCCTCGTTGGTGAAAGAAGCAGCTTGAATTTCAGTCAGAACCGATTTGTAAAGTCAAGATATCTTCTGTCCGTTTGAACCGTTGTCTGAACATTTTCTTCATGCGTGACTGCAACACCACGGGTATTAAAGGGTAACTTTTTTTTTTTTTTGTTTTTGTTTTAAGCTGGACCCTGTTTTCCATGTTTATTTATCTAAGTGACTCATTGGAACAACAGTTTTTGAAATTGGTCCAGTGTAAAGCGAGACCAAACAAGCTGCGATGTTATGTTAACGGGCAATTGCGCAACCTCAATTTGCATCCACTAAAAGTTCTGTTTTTGCCACCGACAGACTCAGATTATTATTCTAAGTGTCTGACAACATTATGAAAGGATCCCTACAGAGATAGACCTTTTAGTTAAAGAGTAACATCCTTTTTTTAAACGAGAAAAAAGCTCAATAATGGCTAAAGATATCAGGTGTCGCCAACCCACCAGACTCCATTTAAATCAACAACAATTGTATCATCGTAAAACACACTTCATTCAAAGTGGACAGAAACAAAATAAAATGCTCAAAAGCCGTCTTGGTTCATCTTTCCAATGTTCCAACAATCACCGCTCTGGTTTGGTTGAAATAAACCCTTAATTCACCCATTTACATGTGGAAATATGCCGGCTCTATACGTGCTAAAAGTACTGATTATTTACATGGAGTCTGGTGGAGTTTGGTGATGGTGATATCTGAGCTGTTTATGGGTAAACAAAAAGGATCTTACTCTTTAACTAAAAGGTCTATCTCTGTAGGGATCCTTTCCATAATGTTGTCAGACACTTAGAATAATAATCTGAGCCGGTCAGCGGAAAAAACAGAACTTTTAGTGGATGGAAAACTGAAGCTGAACTGATTTGCTCTATAGGGTTACATTACAGCCTGGTTCGTGGCTGCCTGTTACAGTGTTCTCGCTCAATACTGGACCAGTTTCCTAGATTTTTGTTAGATACCAATGCATGAGAAATACATGCCCGTGCTAAACCGTGTTAAAAACATACCGAAATTGCCCTTAAACAAACCCTTGTAATATTTTTCACTCTTCTAGTTTCAGATTTTCCAACAGATTTTCCTGAAGCCGGCTGCAGATTTGCTCCCATTCGTGTGTGTGTGTGTGTGTGTGTGTGTGTGTGTGTGTGTGTGTTTGTTTGTGTGTGTGGTAAAGCACCACAATGGTCCGTGTGTTACACGCCCACATTCCTCCCTGCATGTTTACGTCCTGAACGGTGAGACGAAGTGGCCGGTGATTGACACACACACTTCTCATCACCACGGCAACAGTCAACAGCTGGAGGAGATACTGAAAACAGACTGTGAGTGTTTACAGAGAGAGAGAGACACTGGAGACAAAGTAACTCTAGCTCTGAAATTATAATTCAAACAACATCAAACTCACTAAAGAGTCATATGATTAATTCATGCAAAAAGAGATCCCTTTCGTAAAAAAAAAAAAAAAAATGCCATTTTGATGCCAATACTTTTGCACTCAAATAAAGGTGTGAATGCAGTACTTTTACTTGTAACAGAGTATTTCTACACTGTGGATCTGAGTACCTCTTTCACTTCTGCTCTATGTTCTATATATATAGATATATACAAAACAAGACATTTGAGGACGTCTTTTTGGGAAACACTGATCCCCATTTTTTTTTTTTACCATTTTCTGACATTTTATAGACCAAACAACTAATCAATTCATCCACAAACTAATCGACAGATTAATCGACAATGACGATAATCGTTAGTTTCAGCCGCACTCGTTAGCAAATGTTACTGCAGCATGCTAATGCGCTAATCATTTGTTTTTATTTGATCTTTCTTTTTTTATTCCAAAAATATTTATTCCACACAATAGCGGCAGTAAACTTTACAGATTTCCAAAATGACAGCGATTTGTACGGAATTAAAGTGAGATTACAAATATGAAGTGCAAAATAGATAAATGGATAATTAAAAAAAGATTACTAAACCCCAAATGTTAACGCTAACGCACTAATCCAAAGTAGTCAACATTAAAAGCTGCTGAACTTCTTTTCCAAGACACATTTCGAGCCCAAAGTAACACTGAAAAGACACCTGATCTTGAGAACAAACACATACAGAATATATATTGCTCAATAAGTGTTCAGTGGCGACAACACGAGGTCGTTGACCCGACACTCACAGAGGACACAATGTGCACGACACAAAGTGAACATTAGCCAGATTATGTAAAGACGCAGCAGAAGGAAAGCGGCTGTCTGGGCATTGTTGTGACGGATGAATGTCATGTGTAACAGTGGTCGCTTGTTATGGTGGCAAAACAGGACATTATGTCCACAAGACTCTCAAACACACACACACAGACACACATACACACACACACACACACACACACACACACACACATACACACACACACACACACACACACACACACACACACAGTACTGAACACCTTGTTTGCTTTAGCAGATATGACCCACATTATATTAGTTTATATCTATATCAGCCAGATCTCTTGAGAAAGCCTGGGAGAAGAGGAAAAAAAATATTTATAGAGATGATTTGTAGATATTTGTTTGTATATACGGTTTGGGACTTTTTTTTTTAATATAATCTTTTTTTTTTTTTCATTTATTTCATTTTATTTATTTTTTTTCTGTTATTGGTGTATTTCTCCACATGATTTGAATATGCGGGACCGGGAAATGTTTGTTAAATAGGCTGGTGGTGTCTTGTAATCCCATATGGGACGGGCCAAAACGAACTATCTTAACTAACACACATTAATCAAACATTTAAAGCAGTTTTAATCGGTGTGTTTCGGAGAGGAGGAGACCTCTGCGGATAAAAACCTCCTGAAAGATGAACACTGAAGGAATCCTAACCGGGAGAAGCTGACTGCAATGAAGACTGCAACTCCCATGATCCCACACTGCTTCACCACGTCACCAAGCTGCGTCTTTTATCATTGTTTGGATTGACGTCCTCCCCCGAAAAAAAACAACAAAAAAACGCTCACATAGGTCGTTTGTTCAAGCAGCAACTACAACTCATATTTATGTTTATAGTGGCGGCGTCCTCTAACGGCCGTAGTAGTTATGACGGGAGGTAAGCAGGAAGTAAGGTGATGAAGTATAAGAGCAACAGATTCTTTTTGCGAAATCTTAACCCAAATCACAATCTTTTTACAAAAAAATCAAGGAGAGGATTAACTTCTCCTGCTCCAGATTTCCCACCGTGGTCAGAAAGAACAGGGGAGACTCTTTGTTTCTCTCACTGACTCTGGAGTCGCTACTCGCTCTGAAGATAATCACGTCACTCTCTCACTCGCTCTACCACACACACACACACACACACACACACACAGACATATACACACACACACACACACACACACACAGAGTGGTGTAGTCTACTTGATACACAGGTATAGGAGTATACCCACTAGGAAAGCTCAAGGATTTCCGTACACCCACTAACAAAAACGCTGGATAACGTTACGTAACGCTGATTTTTTTTTGTGCGAGAACTTACGTTCTCTTGCGTTCATAAATTCACCCCGTCTGTGTTGCGAGTCGCCCAGGAACAACACAGTTGCTCGGCAGTCGTTCTTTGCGCGAATTTGAAATTGACTAATGTAAATCACTAAAGTAGATCTATGAAACGAAAGCAACTTCAGACTGCACTCTCTCAGTGATTTGCTAAGCCTGCCCCTGAAGCTATACTGCCGCTGCGAGTGACACTGCAGCAGACGTTAACGTTGCAGAAACGACAGGATATGAGCCAGATGAGGCTGATGCTTTACACGGTAACGTTACTAAAAACCTATGGGGTTGTCGCTCTGGGACGAGTCGCTCTGGGACGGCTGCTGGGAGGGGAAAATTACAGTTTACTCACTACAAAAAGTAGACTACACCATTGCACACACACATGCCGGCCCTGCTATACGTAGGCTACGGCAAAAGCTCTGCGTGAAGCCTCCGCAGAACCATAAATCACGCTTTAGAGAGTTATGGTTGTATGGTTTGGAGGACTTTTTTTATTGTCTCTGTTCCCTCACTTGCTTTCTCTGTCCATGTCGTGTAATATTCCAACGTAAAAAGGTGCGGAGAGACTGCAGGTGAGAATACAGCGGAGGTGAAGAGGCTGTGATGCCACACAGCGTGGAAAGAAAAGGGAGAAAAAAAACAGGAAGGGAGCGGTAAAGGACTTCTTATCAGAGCTGTGGTGTCAGATCAGCACAGGTGTGACCTTGTTATGTGGGAATGGAAAAATGCAGAGTAACATGTTGTCCCAGTGTCCTGCTTCCCTGTGTGCTTTTCACATAGATGTTTTCTTTCTGTTTTTGTTAGCTGGAATGATACACACTTTGTGCAGTTCAGGAAGGACGAGCAGATGTGTACACTGCCGGTGGTTAGGGGTTCAATTCCCAGTTTATCTCTGGAGGTGAGATGTCAAACGTATCCGGGGCATTTAGCTCAACACTCACACTTTTAGGACAGTCCACGTTAAACTTAAAAACCCCTCCCTTTCCTTTAGGGATAAGTATAGACATAGGTGTAATTTATGGGGTTACCCTTTAAAGACAGACATTAAACATCTTACTAGGCTGTGTACTGTAGCTGTCTGCAAAACGTTGTGTTGTCCTCGACTACATTAGAAGAAGTTGCTTTAATATTCTGGAAAATATTTTCATAATTAATGTTTCAGGAGAGAAAAGTTTAACGGGCCGTTTTGATGATTGAGAATGTAGAAAATCTTGAAACATCTCAACTGGTTTAGATACAAAAAAAATATTTAAGAATATCTTTATAATTTGACGCTCCGATGCCTTCTATTCTCACGCTAATTATGGTTTCCATCCACATTACATTAGAGACACTTTCTACTTTTTAAGACAGACAGATATTAAGAAGTTACGATGTGTTGTACAATCACATACATACCTGTACGTACAGTACATACACACATACCTGTACATACATACAATACATACATACATACAATACATACATGCATACAGTACATACATACATACAATACATACATACATACAATACATACATACATACAATACATACATACATACATACATACATGCATGCATACAGTACATACATACATACAATACATACATACCTGTACATACAATACATACATACATACATACATAAATACCTATACATACATACAGTACATACAGTACATACCTATACATACATACAATACATACATACATACAGTAGATACATACAAAATAACTACTGACAAAATATGCTTTGAGGAATGAAAAGACTACATTTATATACAAGTGTACAATAAAATGTACAACCTTCATACATAGTATCTATAACAAAATAAAATATGTATAACATTAAATATGTACTAAACAGTGTGCAAGTAGCATCATAGTGCAATATTGTAACGTGCGAGGTAATGACACACAGCTGTGAATTGTTGTACAGTTTTATGGAATGTGACAGGGATGATTTTTTTGTATTTTTTGAGATGCACTCCGACATGATTTAAATCTGCAGCAGTATGCATTTTCCTGGAGTCCTTTTGTCTGAAGTTAATGACCTTTGCTTCAGATTATGGATTGAATGGAGGCCAGTGGGAGGGGGAGGGGTAAAGTGATGGGGAGGGGGGTTGAAGGCCTAAAGTCACCCTAGTAATTGTGAAGGGGCCTTTTGAACCCACCACTGACCCAGATATATGCTCATAGCTTCATCCTCTATAAACAAGACATGTTTTTTTTAAACAGGAGGTCAAACCCATAGGTGTAATTTACAGGGGGGACGGGGGGGTTACAACCCCCCCAAAAAAACTATTATAATTTCCTTTACATAAATAAAGACATTTGCACCATATATTGATGCAGAAAAGGCACAAATTGTTCCAGAAAAAAACACCAGAATGCAGGAAATGAAGTGTTTGACGCTCAAAATGTCAATTTTCCTCAAAAGTAGAGATCTTAAGTTGTTGTATCCTGCAACATGTCAGGCCTGCATGGTTCTTTCAGGGAATGAGTGTAAAGATTTACAAAGAATATGTTTAGGGTGTCTCCTCTCTAACCGGGAGGTTTTGGGACTGATTGGTGGGATTACTGTGGATGAAGTACACACGGAGGAGATACACTGGTAAGAGCTAATGATGTTTAACCATGTATCAGCTCATTTAAATAGCTCACTGTATTGTGTGAACAATTAACTTAATTTAAAGTGCTCATATTATGCTTTTTGGCTTTTTCCCTTTACTTTATTGTGTTATATATCTTTTTTTGTGCACGTTATAGGTTTACAGAAAACACTGTTCACAAACTGCTCCAAACAGCTCTATTGTAGTCCAGCCTTTACTTCAGAGACAATATAGAGACAATACAGACAGAGACAATATTATAATGCTCGCCTAGCTGCTAGCATGGCACGCCGTCATACTCTGCTTCTGACTGGCTAGTAGTCCTTACCTAGGTACTGTCAGGGCACGCCCTCATACTCTGCTTCTGACTGGCTAGTAGTCCTTACCTAGCTACTGTCAGGGCACGCCCTCATACTCTGCTTCTGACTGGCTAGTAGTCCTTACCTAGCTACTGTCAGGGCACGCCCTCATACTCTGCTTCTGACTGGCTAGTAGTCCTTACCTAGGTACTGTCAGGGCACGCCCTCATACTCTGCTTCTGACTGGCTAGTAGTCCTTACCTAGGTACTGTCAGGGCACGCCCTCATACTCTGCTTCTGACTGGCTAGTAGTCCTTACCTAGGTACTGTCAGGGCACGCCCTCATACTCTGCTTCTGACTGGCTAGTAGTCCTTACCTAGGTACTGAGCATGTGTGACTCCCAACAAAGATGGAACCGGAGCTTAGCCCCACCCAAGACGTGTGATTGGTTTGAAGAAATGCAAACAACCCAGAGTGTTTTTTTCTCTCCTATCCCAGAATGCATCTGTGGTGTAGCCAGACCTTCCTCCACAGCGCTGTGGAGATAGAGCTGGCTATGCCAGACTAATAAAAGGTGTATCATATCTTATCTTATCCATAGAAGTAAAATGGATCTTATCTTTTTACTAAAGGATCTGAATACTTTCTCTGTGTTTTTCCACTAGTTGCTCTACTTCATTTAGGTGTTATCATGAAAAGTGCTTCCATTACAGTGTTTCTGTGTGCCTGTGCTATTTGGCAGGGAGAGCAAATTATCATATAATCATTGTCATTTTTGATTAACATTATTAAATTAAAAGTGTATAACAATCGCTCTAAGGGCACAGCTTGGTTTCAGGACACAAATTGTCCTGTTAAACGAAAAACTTTTTTTTTTTACACACTTTTGCTCTATTTTATGATTCCATTATAAACTTTATAAGTGATCCACTAAATGATGACATCAGGGTGGATACCCAGAAAACAGGAAACCCTTCAGCTCAACCCGGATGTTCTGCTTATGCAATATGCGTCTATTTTTTGGTGGAAAAAAACCCACATTATGTCCTGTTATTCCTCCCAAACACGAGAGAGCTTTGCCCAATCATGCCTTTCGCAGGAGAAGGAGTGGGGTAGCATTCACAGCCTGTAACGCCTCTTGTGATTGGCCGAGTCGCTCTTGGCCCGACCCCACCGATAGGCTGCCCTTTGCGACGTCACTGCGATCAGCTGTTGGAGCTCCATAACAACAACAAAAGAAGGAGCAGTCGGGAGGAAACGGACTGAAGGGAAAAAAAGGAAACCTGCACTGTGACTCCCGATGTGCAGCCCTTAAATTAACGTTTTTTATATTTTATTTCTTCCGCGAAGAAACCTCACGTTTTTCTATTTTTCGAAAAGTAACGCGTCTACCTCAGCTTTAAGGATTTGAACCAACCGTTGGCGTTTACAGCCGTTTTCTCTGCCTGCAGGTGAGTTCTTTGTTTTCTTCTCGGTGACCGTTAACGACTCCGGTGCCTCTTATTCTCACTCTAATGGTCTTTTTCATCCACATGACAGTAATGACACTTTCTACTTTAAGAAACAGAGAAGTATCAAGAAGTTACGTTGCGTTTTTCGACCTTTTTCAACCTTTACGATGCATTTTTATTCGGCTTACTCCGCAGCGTTAGCTAGCTTAATATGCTAGCCTGTTTAATGCTGTAGCTCGCGCTCTTCTCGCTGTGCAGAACTCCGTGATTTTCCACGACTAGCTAGCTAGCTAAACTAGGAGAAGTTCTTTGTGTATTCCTGGAAATATGTTCGCACTTGGCAGTATATTACAGGAGATAAAAGTTTAACAAGCTGCGGTCCTGCCAAGCTGGTGTAGAGTTACAGCCTCCCTCCCCTTCTCTTTTGTAACCAACAAAACCGTCCGACAGACAGACTGCTGCCCTAGATTGCTATTGGACTTAGTTTGTTTTTTTATTTGTCTCTCAGACAGCTTGGTGAATCTTATTAGCGCTACAATAGTTAGCCGAATAATTCCTTAGTCCCTCGACGTGAGAATCAATCGATAACCAATTTGATAATTGGTCATTTATCAAGTAAAAATGTCAAATGTGCACTATTTTGAGGTTTTTCCAAGTGAGGATTTGAGTCTTTTCTCATGTCGGCTTTTTGGACTGTTGGTCGAGCAAAACAATACATTTGAAGATGTCGCCTTGTTGTGATTTTCATTTTTTTTTTAAACCAAACACTCGATTAAATAACATTATAATAACAATGTAATAAACGTTATCGTTGCAGCCCTTTTTTCTGTCATCACAATAACTAAAACCTAAAATATTTCAGTTTACTGCTTATTAAACCTGTTTTATATCATTGCAAGTTAATTATTATGGGATTTTGAGGAAAAACAAGACTTAACATACATGTATTTCTGACATTTTATAGACTTTGTAGATCATAATAGCTGACAATGGAAATAATTGTTACTTTTGCAGCCCTGTAAAATCAAAATCCTCATAATCCAATTTACCACATCCAAATTTACTATCATGTTTGTTTCGGCTTTAACAAAAAAAGACAGGTATAGGCTATAGCTATATTGTTTTGAAAAAAAAAAAGTGTGTAATGTGGGTTATATCTTCGTGAATGTGTAATCCTGCAGATTTAAGGATTTGAAGCGTCTTTTTTTCCACTTGGATGGATAAATAGGCTGATGTAATGGATGCATTAATTGCGGTGTAGTTAAACAAGACACAGCTCTGACTCAGTGACCCCTTTAACG
Organism: Zingel zingel; assembly: GCA_023566125.1. Taxonomy (NCBI): domain Eukaryota; kingdom Metazoa; phylum Chordata; class Actinopteri; order Perciformes; family Percidae; genus Zingel; species Zingel zingel. Next base: position 3,639,639 of record CM042321.1, on the reverse strand, counting down.
TCATTAGTCGCATATAACCTCACACCCAGAGGAGCTTTCCTTTGTGTTCCGTGATTATGATGATGATCCATTCATATTTTAGTATTTAGGTGTCCTGATAGGGTGGAGGAGGAACAGGTGCAGCAGATTATACGCCTGCTGTTGTTGAGGCTGTGACAGTCCTTCAGTTTAAACAGTATCTCGATGTTTACAGAGGCGGGTTTCGACTTTTGTTCTGCAAGACGAGCAACGCTCTCGCTCTCTCAAATTCAAATTTCTTCAGAGAAAGATAAAGGCCTCTGTGACGTGACAGGCTGTGGTTGAAGCCATGGAACTCTGCTGCTGCTGTTGCTACTCCTTCCTTGGCAACCGTTGTTAGGGCTTAACTTGTTGTTAGCTAGCTAGCTGTTACCGTCGACTCTGAGCTAGCTTTATTTCATTTATTATTAGTAGTTAGCTATTTCAGTGAAACAATTTAGAAATCCTTTTTAGAGTATAGTGTCATTATGGAGTTGCCTCTCTCTCTAGTCTCTTCGTGTAATGAAAATGGCAGCAGAGAAATACAAGCTGGTACGCGAGCGTTAAAACGCACCACAGCCGGGTCACTTCGAATCTAGTGTGCGTTCAGGTGCTGGTGGAAATAATCCGACATTTGAGCTTCCTCAAATTGTAAAAAAAGAAAAAAATGTATAAGCGCCTTTCGAGGTACTTATACAGGCTGTAACTAACGATTTTTTTTTATTGTCGGTTAATCTGTCATTCATTTTCTCGATTAATGGATTAGTTGTCATGAAGTGGTAAAAAAATGTGGATTAGTGTTTCCCAAAAAACCCAAGAAGACATTTTCATGTCTCGTTTTGTCAGCAACTCAAATATATTAAGTTTATTGTCACAGAGGAGTGAAGAAACTAGAAAAATATTAAATTTAACACGCTGACGTCACTTTTTTATACTGTATATTTAAAACGTCTTCTTGCAAAAAGAAGCAAAAGCTTTTATTTTGTATTGTTTTAAGTTATTAAACCATCTAAATTGGTATTATTAATGCAATTGGGGGGTTGGTGAAAGGCCACCGGCAGTAACTGCACCCTTGGCTTTAACCCAGTGATTTTGTGCCAAAGGGAGCCTCCTTCCCTTTTTATACAGCAGCTGCAGGGAGACAGTGACACTGATCACTTCTTATTCTGTCCACTAACGCGTTCCTGCCATGAAAGAGTGAACTGAGAGCAGCGGAGCGGCTGCCAGCCAGCTGTGTCTGCACACAGCACATCTCTTTATTTACTGTCAAGTCAAACACAGACAGGACGGCTTCTCTCTGCTCCAAACTCCAGCTGCTGCTCTCCTCCATCAGGCCTGACAGGAAATTCATCCTGCCTCAGCGATTACAGCCCGATATGTTAGGTCTGGGTGTTGATACCGGTATCAGGTATAATCTCTAATGAGCCTAGTTATTGTACAGGGAACAAAGGAGTTTTTACTCCTGTTCCTCTTGAACCGAGGTACTCAGAATCTAAGGGATAAGGGGAGAGTTAAAAAAAAAAAGGTGGACACAAAAACAAAGACAACTGCTGGATTTTACACACTTCATAAAGTGATAATCTGTGAGGTTGTTGTGAATCTGTTTTTATTCTGTAAAAAAAAAATGCTGAGCAAAGCCTTTCATCTGTTTTAATTTGTATCATAAACAGCAACACTGTTGTCCGTCCTGAAAATGTATCTGCGTGAACCCACCTTGAACCAATCCTCCCTTCTCTTATCTTATCTTTCTACTCTTGTGTCATTGAAGTGAATGGAGCGACTGTTAGAAAATGTTTATACGTGTAAATGTGTCTCCTTAAACCTTTAGAACATTGTGAGCTGAACTCTGCTTCGAGTCACTTTGTTTTTTTTTCCAGCTTGTTTTGCTGCCCAAAAGTGGCCAACATCTTAGTTAATACAGCTTAAAGTCACAAAAAGTAGCACTTGAGACTCAAATTTGAGACATACAGTGCTAAGCATAAGTGAATACACCCATGCTAAAGTTGACTAAAAAGAGGAATAAAAAAAATCAGGGGATGTGATGATGTGGGGGTATGGTGAAGGGGATGTGATGATGGGGGGGTATGGTGAAGGGGATGTGATGATGGGAGGGTATGGTGAAGGGGATGTGATGATGGGGGGGTATGGTGAAGGGGATGTGATGATGTGGGGGTATGGTGAAGGGGATGTGATGATGTGGGGGTATGGTGAAGGGGATGTGATGATGTGGGGGTATGGTGAAGGGGATGTGATGATGGGGGGGTATGGTGAAGGGGATGTGATGATGTGGGGGTATGGTGAAGGGGATGTGATGATGTGAGGGTATGGTGAAGGGGATGTGATGATGGGGGGTATGGTGAAGGGGATGTGATGATGTGGGGGTATGGTGAAGGGGATGTGATGATGGGGGGGTATGGTGAAGGGGATGTGATGATGGGAGGGTATGGTGAAGGGGATGTGATGATGGGGGGGTATGGTGAAGGGGATGTGATGATGTGGGGGTATGGTGAAGGGGATGTGATGATGTGGGGGTATGGTGAAGGGGATGTGATGATGTGGGGGTATGGTGAAGGGGATGTGATGATGTGGGGGTATGGTGAAGGGGATGTGATGATGTGGGGGTATGGTGAAGGGGATGTGATGATGTGGGGGTATGGTGAAGGGGATGTGATGATGGGGGGGTATGGTGAAGGGGATGTGATGATTTTTCCTCCTTTTTTTTTTTTTTTTTTTTTAATTAAGGCATTAAGATCAATTTCCAAAAGATGATTTTTTTTTTTCATTCCTTTTATTTAGTCAACTTTAGCATGGGTGTATTCACTTATACTGAGCACTGTACTTTTGTAAAATACATTATCAACAGCTTTTGGAAAGTAAATGTGTCCAGTTTTAAAACTCAAACTGTTTAGCGTTATTGATGAAATCTCTCTCTCTCTTTCTTTTCGTCCTCTCAGGGCTTGTTTTGTACTTTTTTGCACTCGTCACAGCGACCCATTGAGCGATGTCCAGCCAGTGTCTGCTGCCCCGCAGATGATCCATGACCACACCTTATTGATGCACTTTAGCACCTTTCCGACGCCTTCCCCCAGCCGTGAACCCCGCAGCTGATGACCAAAGTGCGTGCCACGCCTCTCCGCCGTCGCCCCGAGCCGCGCGCCTCCCCCCAGCCCCTCCCTCAGCCTCAAGCTCCCGCGGGACGTCCAGGGATGTTCCAGAGGTTCGCCAGCGCTCTGTTCGGGGACGACGCGGAGGAGCTGAGTCGATGCAGCGGGCCTGGAGACGGCCGGGAGAATGAGGAGGACGATGATGAAGACTGGATCCTGGTCAACTACCTGGGTGAGAATCACCGCACTCACACGTGCTTACCTGCTGTGTTAAAACCAGAGAAATCTGCAGTTCCAGTTGAAATTAGTCTCACATAGCCAGACCTAACTTCACAGCGCTGTGGAGGAAGGTCTGGCCAATCACTATCGTCTCGGGCGGCGCTAAGCTCCGGACGCAGCGACGGTGGCTCTGCTGAATAGTCTCAGGAAGGAACTTGTTTTGGTGGAACATTTGCACCCCGCAAAAGAAAACGCAACATTGAATGAAGTTAACTGTTCACACAATACAGTAACGTGAGCTATTTAAATTAGCTGGATATAATAATCTACGGATTAATCAACCTCATATTTGTGCAAAAAAAAAACTAACCAAATGAAATCTGTTCAGGGAGAGTGAGCAAAACCCAGACCACGAGGTCGGTTTAAACACTCAACATCTGCTTTTCAACTAGCTTCTCCCAAACTTAAGGCAGAGTACAGTTTCTGCACGGAGAGAAAATAAACCAACATGCTCCCGGTCCGTTAGAGACATACTGTATAACTTTAGCCTGTTTTTTAATGGCTGGTCAAAGTCGAGCCAAGTTTCCTGAGCCGTCTGACATCAAAAAAGATCCCAGTCAAAACATACTGACACACACACACACACACACACACACACACACACACACACACACACACACACACACACACACACACACACACACACACACTTACAGCAACAAAGAAAAACACCTTTTATCAAATCCAATTTTTGTTTGGACTGATATTTTGATTTTGTGATATTGTACATTAGATCAATATTGGTCTTTACATTTTAGATATTGATACAGCAGTACTGGCACACACACACACACACTGTATACAGAAACATGACACGCTGCAGTGACTTCCAGACAGCTTTGGTTTGGTTGACCCGTCACCGTCCTGACTTGACTTGTCTCAGATTCCATGGCCGTGTGAATATTTTGGGTGGGGGGGGGGCAGAGGCCGGCTGGCCCGCCTCAGGCAGGGTGGCATCGGGCAGTATATGGTCGTCAACCTGTGAACGCGCCAAACAAAAGCTCCTGGGGAACCAGAGGAGGTAAAAATAGATCCTGGTGGAGCTGGAGCTCCCATTCTGGGCCTGTGGACATGTATGGGCACAGAGCAGCCTCCAACATCCCCTCCCCCAACAAATAAACACGCTCCATCACACACCTGGATACAGGGTCGGGTTTCTCCCAGGTGCATCATAAAGTTACAGACTGTTCATGACGTCTGGCTGAGCTCTGCATTAGGGCTGCAACTAACGATTATTTTCATTGTCATTTAATCTGTTGATTAATTCCTGGACGAATGGATTAGTTGTTCGGTCTTGGTGAAAAAAGTGGATCAGTGTTTCCCAAAAGCCTCAAATGTCTTGTTTTGTCCACAACTCAAAGATATTCAGTTTCCACAGAGTCACAGAGGAGAGAAGAAACTAGAACAATATTCACATTTCACAAGCTGGAATCAGAAGTTTGACTTTTTTCCACAAAAAATGTTATTCTTTGATGTGATGGTTTATGGTCTAAATATTTGTTGTTGTTGCCAATAGACTATTTTATGTTGTGAAAGTTCTTGTATGGCTGTGTGTGTTCAGACAAGACTTAACATTTGAGAGCTTTGTCCTCCTTGTTCATTGGAAAAAAAGAAAATTACACATTTAGATTTTTTTAACAGTACTGAAACATACTGAGGCGTCAGCACTAAAATGCAAGTATCTCATATGAAACCCAGCCTTTGTAGACAGACAACAGAAACTGCATGCACAGTGCAAAAGTTTCAACATAACTGAGTTAAAATGATCCAATGTTGGAAATCTCCGCTTGCATGCTGCCAATTGGGTGGAACGGCTGATTTGTGACTTAAGGCTGCGTTCGCACACGCAACGTTGGCCGTGAGACGGTGCAGCAAAAACACAGGTCTTTCCATTCATCGCAAATAGGGGTAGTGGTGGCGCCTGGGTAGCTCACTTGGTAGAACGCGCGCCCATATGCAAAGACTCAGTCCTCGACGCAGCGGGCGCGGGTTCGGTTCCAACTTGGGGCCCTTTGCTGCATGTCATTCCCCCTCTCTCTCCCCTTTCAAGACTAAGTTGTCCTATCAACAATAAAGGCCTAAAATAGCCAAAAAAGAATCTATAAAAAATATGGGTAGGGTGTTTAGTGTGTGTGTGTGTGTGTGTGTGTGTGTGTGTGTGTGTGTGTGTGTGTGTGTGTGTGTGTGTGTGTGTGTGTGTGTGTGTGTGTGTGTGTGTGTGTGTGTGTGTGTGTGTGTGTGTGCGCAGATTAAACTTTTGCTGAAACGCACCGGATGTCACGCAGTGGCAGCCAGTCATGTAACCATCAGACTTGTCAGTGTGTTTTGAGGCCCTTTCTCCGGGAAATGAAGCTGCCTTCAAGTGCACTCGGAAATGTTGAGTGTCGCTGTAAGAACACAACAGGACGTCACACAAATGGGCCGTTTTCAGTGACACTCCCACCGCCGCACCACCCTGCGGCAAATCGCAGGATCGCTTTTTCTAGTCTGAATGGGCCGTGAAGTCTGGTTGAAGGAGAAGTCAGCTGCTCGTGTGGACTGAAACCTTGCAGACTCTGAGCCTGCATGTTTCGTAGAAGGTCAGCCGGTTCGTTGATAATCCACCCTGACCTCACTAACCCGACACACAGCCTGCCAGTGTCTGGTCCCCGCTAACAACACAACCACACTGCTGCTGTGGACACCTGTTGTTCCGCTGATACCCCGCACCTGAACCTCCGCGGGTCCCTGCAGACTCTTGAGGAAGACATCAGCTGCTGATGGACTCAGACAGCGGGCGTTTAGAGGATAAAGTAGCAGCGGATCAGCTGGCAGGCGCTGAGTCAGCACTCGACAGCCTCTCAGGCCTGCTGTTGCGGATAAACAAGGATTCTTCTGTGAAGTTCTGGGAGTTCATGTCCAAGTGGAAATGAGCTCCAAAACTCTGGCTCTCATGAACAGCAACAAGCGAGTTAATTACTGTAAACAGTGAGAGCACACGGCTCATTTGATGAGGGCAATGAGTTCCCTTTTGTTAGTTCACTCCTACAGCTGTGTGTTTTGTGAGTTTAACTCTCAGAGAACGGCAGCGGCGGAATACGTATTCAGATCCTTTACTTAAAAACGTAAAAGTATGTAAGTGTCATCAGGAGAAGTGTAAAGGATCCAAACAGTTGTGTGTTTAATGGTCTAATCATGCCAGCCAAAATGGAGGCACAGCATCACTTGTTTTCCTTCAGCATTTAATGTAAAGTGTTCAATCTATCTAGAAGTCCTATTTCATTATATTGAATAAAAACGCTGCGACACATTGTTATCGTCTTTTCCGTACATCATGCTGACTCCATGTCAGAACAAACAACATCATTCAGGAAGTTACAACATCATTGATCAGATGTGTGAGAAGCAGAAGTTCACTAAGACCGTCACAGCGGAGCAGACGCTCTCATACAGGACTGCAGCAGAAACATTTGTTCAGGATGAAGAGAATAAACACTGGATATAGCTGGTAATCAACATATCCAATGATGGAAGAAGTATTTAGATCCTTTACTTCAGTTAAAGTACTAATACCACACTGTAAAAATTACAAGTAGCCTAAAGGTCCTGCATTGGAAAAGTGTGTAAGTATCATCAAGAAAATGTAGTTAAAGTATTATTATTATATATTATTATAGCCGTTATATTGTTGGCTAGTTTCATTTAACATCAGATTTTATAAACTACATGTGTTTTGTGACATGATGCTTTTTTTGCAGCAGAGAGCTAAGGCTTCTGTCTTTATCGGCTAACGGTTTCCGCTCGCTAGCGTGCCGCTATTATATTAATAAAAATGAGCATATCTCAAAATCCCAAAAAAAAATACATAGTTCAAATAACTTCTGGAGTGTTAAGAAATATTTTGTTCATGTTTCCACATTTAGAAATCCTTTTTTGTTTAAATAGTAAAATTTTATGAAAACACATTTCTTATATATATATAATTTTTTTTTTTTATTCATGACACAATTCCAATACCTTTTTTTATTCATTATTTATTGACCTACATAACCTTTCAGTTTAGGTTGTGCTGATTTTAGGGATATAAAGCATTTGAAGATCCTCCAAGAAATGACAGAGAAATCCCAATAGGCAAAACTACCAATGTAGGCACTGGGGGAACATTTGTTTTGCAGAGCTCAAAGGGTTAAGCAATGAAAATGAGTTATTTGTTGTCTGGAGAAAAACAGCAGGTCAAATCGAATGGAGAAGAGTTATTTTTAGTTTCCAGTCTGCCAGCTTGAGATCGCGTTTCCTCTCATAACTTCCTGCGTCTCTGTAAAGCATTACAAGCTGATTTTTGGCACGCAAATATCAGCGTTGCATGCGCAGTATGTCGGCACGCTTTACTGTAAGCGATGATTTACGTGTGAGCAAATGTACAGTGCTGCAGCTTTCTTGCAAAAAATAAAAGAGGGAGTGGAAGGATCTGGTGAGCAGATGAAGCAGCTCTGTTAGAGAGAGACGGGGTTAACACCCGTGTTTGCACACACACACACACAGACACACACACACACACACACACACACACACACACACACTCACACTTACAGCAACAAAGAAAAACACCTTTTATCAAATCCAATTTATGTTTAGACTGATATTTTAATTTTGTGATACCTTACATTAGATCAATATTGGTCTTTACATTTTAGATATTGGTACAGCAGTACTGGCATGCACACGCACACGCAGGCTGTGGTTTCAGTTGGACATGATGCTGAGCTGTCAGCTTGCCTCCCTGTGCTCTCTGCATCCAGAAAATTATTGTTTACATGACAGATGCTGCTGCTGCTGCTCCGACAGGTCACAGTGCCGCCTGCTGGACCACTGAATGTATTACACTGGAGTTTCACCTCCATCAGCAGAACAGCAGCTGGTCAAGTAAATAGCCTGTTGAAAGACATTTAACAATCAAGATATTTTATAATGGAGTAATACTAGCCTACTACTAGAGTTGTTCCAATAGCGATAGCAGTATCGGAAATGCCTCCAATGCCAGCCTAAAATGTTGGAATCGTTATCGGCGGATACAAGTCAATGCACCGATCCGATACTTCGTCATTTAGCCCTGAAAAGAAATCTACTTTTAAAGTAGTTTTATTTGTGTTCTTTTTCCGTTATGACTGACTGTCAATAAGTGTAGTAGTAGTGTTGACGCAAGGCGGAAACGTATACAAAAGGATATTCGTTTTAATCCAAAACGTAGCAGTGTAGCTGTCGCCTCAGTCCCAGGGTGATGGAAAAAAGAAAGTAAAAAAACCTGTTACAACGGCTCATACCATGAACTCTTTTCTCTTTCTGTCTCTGCAGCTGAAGCCTGCTCTGCTCAGTGTGGCGACGGCCGCTCTGGATCCACCGTTGGTCCTGAGGAAGAGGAAGACGAGGACGAGGAAGACATGGTGATGGTCCCCTCCCCCATGGCCAGCCCCGCCATCCGCTATGCCTCCTGCATCTCCCTCAACTCCACGGCTGACACCGACCCGGACGGCGGGGCAGAGGAGGAGGACGAAGAGGACAACGGGGAAGAAGGGGATAGCGGCTTCCTCCGTCTGGACGCCGGCTCTCTGGAGGAGAGCTGGTTCGTCACGCCGCCGCCCTGCTTCACCGGCCGCGGCAGCCAACCCGGCCTCCTGGAGACCAGCCCTCTGGAGAACCTGCTGATCGAGCACCCCAGCATGTCCGTCTACGCCCACCACAGCACCCCCAGGCTGACCCTCGACACCCTGCCGCGCTCCCTCGACCTTGAACTGGGCTTGTTGCCTGAAGACGCGCCCGCCGCCCTGACACCCTCCGCTGGGAAGGAGAAGGGCAGACGCACTCTGGACGGCCCTCGTCACAGGTAATGAACACATTATGAATTAAACGTCTTTACTCAAAGGGTAACGTTGGACCCTATTTCCCCATGGTGGACTGATAAGAACAACAATCTTTGAAATTGGTCCAGTATTAAGCAAGAAACAATCCGCAATAACCCCGCAATTGCACAACTTCAATTTCCGTCAACTAAAAGTGCTGTTTTTGCCACTGACCAGACTCCATTTAAATAAACAGTTATTTTATCATCGTTAGGGTTGGGTACCGAACCCAGTACTTTTACCGGTACCGACCGAATCACGTCGGTATTACCGAGTATTGGTTCACAGAAAATCAAACTGTGCCAAATTTCGGTACCTGAGAGCGCGAAAGCACAAGCTTATCTGTCCTCTCTGCATGTTGACAGAGAGCGGAGCTCAGACACACACGCACAGAGGTGCTGACGGAGCAAACTACGCCGGCTCTGCGGTTTTGTTGAAGTCCCAGTGAGTCACGGCGATGCCGATAAAGCGGTTTCAAGTGTGGTTACAGTTTTTCAAAAACTTCACGCAGACACCTTTCACTGTGATATGATATTAATGGCGAGCCGAAAGCAGTCGCGGTGCTGTTGACGTTACACTTCCTGTGAGACCGTTTCTATGCCTTGGGGACTGACTGACAGGCTGAGGTTGTAAAGGAAAGGCAACTTTACTTCTACAGCAACAAGGCAACTCAAAGTGCTTTACATAAAACATTAAAGAGCAATTTAAACGTTTAAGCGTTCTAGCTCAATACTGGACCAATTAGATTATTGTTCATGTTAGTCACTTAGACAACACTGCATGGGATAAAAGGGTCCAGGTTTTAAAAAAAAAAAAAAAACTACCTTTTAATATTTGAATTATTTTCTTGATAAGTTACTTGAACAAGTAATCGACTAGCTTTAAGTAGTTGTATATTTTCTGTCAGTCAATTCAGCAAAAGTTTACACATTCATGCATGCTCTTGGGGGAATCACTGGAATTATTGGGTCCTTGGAAATTACAGAGTGTGGTCTAGACCTACACTCTATCTGTACAGTGTCCTGAGATAATTCTTGTTATGATTTGACACTATAAATAAAATTGAATTGAATTAAGTACTCCGTAATCCTCCCAGCTCCATCTAAAACCCCTCTCCTTCCGTCCGTCTCCCCCTGCAGGCCGGAGGTTGCGGTGGTCCAGCGTCGCTCCAACCTCCACTCAGCCTGCTACGTTGCAGCGCTCTCCGCCCGCGCCGGCCTCCTGCAGCAGCGCTCAGGTAACGCCACCCAACGCACCCAACCGCTGTCCCGCAACGCCCTGCGACGCCTCAACCTGCTGCGCCCCCCGAAGGCCAGCACCAAGCACCTGCACCAGCCCAGCCAGAGACACCTCAACTACTGAGGCGTCCAGATCACCTTCATCATCATCAACCTCCATCCTGTAAGCATTATGGGAAACTGACATTGGCCACCGCAAGAAATCCACACCAGCAACATGTCTTCAGCCATTAGTCACGCCCCGATCTGTTCTCACTTCTGATTGGACGGTGAAATAGGGAAAATGGCTGGTGATTTTTATTTTATCAGCTCATGTGGCCAGTGGGTGCAGTTTCCCCTCTTCCTTCTCTTCCTCCATCCATCCATCCATCCATCCTCCTTCATATTGATGTTATATGATGATGATGTTATCATCATGTGTCCCCCGACATGTCCTCCTCCTATCACCTTTGTTTTATTCTCCCTCCGCTGGACCAGTTTGCGTCCAATCACAGAGAGGAAGAGATTTCACAGTGTTGTCCTCTCTTTCTCCTTCCCGTTCCTATTCTCCTCTTCATCCATCCATCCATCCTCCTTCATATTGATGTTGAAAAGAAAAGATTTTTCATCATCATGTGTCCCCCAAACCTGTCCTTCTCCTCCTATAATCTTGTTTTACTCTCCCTCTGCTGGACCAGTTTGCGTCCAATCACAGAGAGGAAGAGATTTCACGATGTTGTCCTCCATTTCTCTTTCTCCGGTTTTTCTCTCTCTCTCTCTCTCTCTCTCTCTCTCTTTTTACTTGATCTTCATGGACAACTTTAACGTGTAGAATCAATGCTGTAGGTCACTTTACTCAGCGGCAGGTTCACAGCGTGGCAGGACGCTCGCTACGATGTCACGGCCTCTTAGCTGTGTTGCGACTTTTTGGGGCAACTTGACCGGACACATCGGGGAGACATTTCAGATCCCGAATCACTTGAACATGAACGGTGCCGCAGCAGCACAACGGTGCCATTTAATCAGTGCAGCAGAGTTCTGATAGCGTTGCCCACAGAAAGTTGACGGTAGTGACGTGGTGCGTCTTCAGCAGGAAAGTTATGAAAAAACTAAAGTCAAAACTTTAAAGGAAAAAATCCCCTTCAATAACCCGACACTGTTATAGTCAGCAACATCTGTGGAAGGGCTGAAACTGAGGATCATTTTCACTGTTAATTATTTTCTCGATTAGTCGTTTTGTCTATAAAAGGTCCGAAAATAATGAAAAACTAGAAGAAACTACAAAATATTTCCATTTAAGAAGCTGGAATCAGCAATCTTTTTCCCATTTAAAAAAATAAAAAAATAAAAAAAATAAATAAATAAATAATAATTACTCAAATGGATTATTCGATTAATCGTTGCAGCTCTAATCTGTAGTTGTTTTGGTCACTCTTTTATCTTTCTTTGTTTATTTTTACTCGAGACAGCACGAGTTGCTACTTCCTACGTTTCCCAGGATGCATTTTCACAACCGCCACAAGAGAACAGTTTAATTAAAGGGACATTCACGTACTAATGATGTGGAGTACAACTCACAGTTGTATGTAGACGACACATTTATTTATAACAGAAAATCTGTTAAAAACTGGGGCTTTGGAATTTGAAAGACATGGCTCTTAGCCAGGCAGGGATTCTAGATTATGTCAAGTTGCATTATGGGAAATGTAGGATCCAGTGTTTTTGGAGTTTGACCCATAGATGTGACTCAACGTTAGGAGATCTCTGCCTCTGATGCTTCAATATCGGCCTTTTAAAAATAAAATATCTAAACTTTTTTGTTTCCAGTTTTTTAAATGGAGAGAAACGAAAGTTATTTCTTTTCTTGCTGTAGTAGAAACTAATACCAGCAGTTTGCAACAAGACATTTACGTTTGAATGCAAGCGTTTTGTGACATTTTGGCAAAGTGAAACGTCACACTAACATGTTGCATTCAAAGATAATTTTTTTCCTGTGAAACCGGAGGGTTTAGAAACTGAAAACTGAGAGACAGAACAGAGAGTTTCATGCGTCACTTCTGGCTCAACCCCAACCTGTACTGTAGCTGCTTTGCCTTTCTGCTCTTGGAGGTATAAGGTGCATCCCATGGCTCTTCAATTGCATCCTCGACTCCTCCACCTGCCTCCCTTCCTCTCACGGGAGGAGAGAGGCAACAAGGAAATGTGTTTTAGAGGGATGAGACGTCCTTTCCTCGGAAGCGTCATATGAATTAGTCAGCTGTTTGGGCGGAGTTAGCAACTCCTTCAGCTGCACAGCTTCCAGGAAGGCTGTTCTCGTGTCTCCTCGCCTATAGCTCCTCGATGATCCCTCCTCGATGCTCGCTCCTCTGGGCAGAAATAAGAGCTTTGAGACGGCCTTCACCGAGGAGGGACAGAACAACTTCCGGTTCAGCCGAGGACCGAGGAGTCGAGGAGCTATCAAATAAAGGGCATGAGATGCAGCTCATGCCGAGGCGGAGTGGCAATTGGGAGAGTCGGGACATTTCCCGGTGGGCTGGTAGTGTTTCGAGGCCACGAGGGCCGGTCTCATTGGCTGCAGTCCGCAACCGGTGGCTGGCCACTACCCGGCCCTGGTCCCACTCCACCGATGAGCTCATGACATTGATTTTTAGTTTCCCTCGCTCCCGAAATCTGCGGGAAGTAACCTCATGATGTGACCTCATGTTTATACGTAGCCGATATTCACAGATATTCCGATATTCGAGTGTTTGGAGCATTTCAATGAGATTTCTTCTTTAACTTTCCCGTTTGTTAATTCAGCCATCAGACAAGATGGCGTCCTGCAGCGTCCCCTCGTTGTTGTTGTTGTTGTTATTAAAAGCGCTCGTCCTACGCCCGCCTGGCTGAACCTGCCTCTGACTTTGTAATTCAGTAACTTTTCACAATATTTTTTTTTTTTTTTTTTTAAAGGAAAAAAAAAACAAAAAGAGAAAAAAAGACTGTAAAAATTACTGGGTTAAATATCACTAAACGCCTTGTTTTAACGGTAGCTTTGAGGTAAATAGAAAATGTAAAAAGACAAAATGTATTTAAAAAACAAAAAAACTTCCAAAATATTTTTTGAAAAGAAAAAAATAAATAACATATCAGTATGAAGTTGGTATATATGCGTCTATTGTTACTTGCTTAGGTATGTTTGATTATGTTAGTGTGCAATCTGTTGCATGGTTGTAGAGTTGTGTTAGTGTGACGATGGTGGGGGGGAAAAAAACATAGAAAAGTGGAAAAATAATTTGTATTATTTTATGTTTGTTCTTAAAAAATGAATCTGCAGTCTACTTCTCAGGGTCACAACCAATCACCTTTTACTCTTTAGAAAAATGCAGATTTACTTGACGGCTGATGATTTCTTTGTGCGTGATCAGACTGTTTTTCCCAGCTCTGTCCCCGGCGGAGCGTTCCCTCGTAAAAAATGTTTGTGAGAAATAATCGACTTATAGTTTTAGTTTATCTTGGTCCCAGGGCTGTGAAAACAAACTCTTGATGCTCTCAGTCGACTGTTGGAAACCCATCAAGATGGAGAGAAACTGTTGGTTTTTTTTTTTTTTTTGCAATGTTTATATTTGACCTAACATGGTTTTTAGAAATGTACTTTATGCTTTTTATCTATTCTATTTTCCATGTTAACTTAGTTACTTTTTTTTTTTTTTTTTTTTTTTGCTAAACTGTTTATATTTAAACCAAAAAAGTAGCGATGATCGTTAACCTTTTCACTAGTTTATAATACTGATTTTTTTGTTGTTGTTGTTTAACTTTTTAGCGTTTGCTAACTGTTCTCGGCCTCGGTGCTCTGAAACGGTGGACTGTCTAATGTTTAATGCGTCTGCTGTTGGGAAAGTATAGAGAGCCCGGGCCGAATCGCCACACTTGCAAACTGTCCATCTGACAGTCAGGAAAAGAAAATAATAGACGAAATGTTGAAATTAAATTTAAAAAAGCACGCAAAGTGAGTCAAAAGTACGAGTAAGTATTATTTTAAAAGTCTAAATAATGAGATAATGAGCTGAGAGCCTGTATGTATCTCATCATGACAACTTCTCAACTTATAATTGGGACATTAAAGGCCAAAAAGTTGACTCACTTTCTCAGGGATTTTGACTTATCTCAAACTACATATACATTTCACAATTTTCGACTCACAAAATTTGAATTACTGCATCAACTTTTGGGTATGAAGTACGTAAAACAAGCCAGATTTGTCCCTTCTCTAAAACTTTAAGCCTTCACATCTCATAATTTTGACTTACTGTGAGTGTTTTTTTGATTATTCCTGACTTTTCACACATTACTTTCTTTTCTTGGTATAAATGGACTTCCATATCGAATCTCCTGTTGAAACTTTTAAATCATAATCTTTTCCGAGGATGTGTTGTGAAAATCTGCTCAAAATGTTATCAAATTATCTCAAAACAGGAGAAAAAGGCTAGACCTTCATATTTAGTTGACAAGAATAATAATAACAAATAATTCGTCCTCGGTGATTTCAGAGTCGATTTTTATTGAGTCAAACATTAAAGACATCGACAGTAAACGAGCAGAATAAGTGAAGTGATTTAT
Source organism: Zingel zingel (assembly GCA_023566125.1). NCBI lineage: Eukaryota > Metazoa > Chordata > Actinopteri > Perciformes > Percidae > Zingel > Zingel zingel. Next base: position 3,624,570 of record CM042321.1, on the reverse strand, counting down.
AAAGAAGTTCAGGAAGTGGATCGTGTTTGAAGATACACAAAATATCCACATTTGTGTAGTACAAACACACAAAAGTTTTTAAAGCTCAGTAAAGATCCAGCTGTGACGGAGACTTTTTGCAGTGTGGTTCCTGAATCTCCATCTGACTTCAGTTTGTCTCTGTGGTCTCCGTGCCGATGGGACGGCAGCATTATTAACGTCTGTACGATTTGATGTAAATAATCGTATAGTTGAGTACTTCTCTCTGGTGTATTCATGCTTCTGTCTTATTTCTCAAATGTCTCTCTCGCTCTCTGTCTCTCTGCTATGGAACTTTGCAATCATAGACAATGTTATTTTGTTTTTAAAAGGCAAACTTAAAGACAGAAGGGATCGGAGGAGACGTACATGATGATCGGTCTCCTCCGGCTGTCAGGAGCCTTATTTTATTTTAATTTTTTTTAATTCTCAGTTCATCTCTCTATCATCAAACTAACAGGGATTTGTAAATGTTGTTGTTCAATGCCTTTGAAAATGTGTGGATCTCGTGCCTTCCAGGTTGAAATGTTGAAATGACAATGCATCAATGAAGAACTTGAACTCCCTTATTATTAGTTTTCCTGAGTGGACGTAATCTATAATCAAACACACACACACACACACACACACACACACACACACAAATGGACACAAACGGACATCAGAAACCAACTATGCACCACTCGGAGGAAGCTTGTTTGCTCCGCCCACCCGCCCAGCATTTTATAATGACTCAACAAACCAGACAGAATGATGTAGCAAAACCTCTTTTCTCCTTGTTTTATTTTAAAAAAAAAAAACAAAAAAAATGTGTGAAGAATATCTGTGGCATTTTTATTTTTCACCACGTGTTAGTCTTTTGTTGCTTTTACTTGTGTAGTTTACTGGAATAATACAGCACTTTGCCAAAAAGGAAAAAAAAGGTTGTAGGACTTTTAGGGTTATCTTTTTTTTAATTTATCGACATAACTGGTCTCCATCTTTGTATTTTTTGGATGTATGACAGATCAATTCACTCTGTTCTGATGTCAACAAAAAGCTAATTAAAAAGTGGGGTCATCTGTTTTCAGACTGTAATAGTTAATACATGTGATCTCTCTCATTAGCCTATAATAAATGTTTTCATACGCAGCTCTCCTGTCTCTGTTGGTTGGTGTGTTCAGCCCTCCATAGAAGACGAAGCAGTCTTAACCCTTGTGTTGTCCTTCTGGGTCAAAATAATTAACACTTTTTTTTGACACTTTTGTCTCTAATTTTGCTGCGTTTTTGTCTCTTCAACATTTTTTTGTCTTCTCGTTTTTGTCGCATTTTTCGACATTTTCGGCGCTTTTTCCCAACTTCCACCAGTATACGCTAACAACAACTTACTACCACTAGTTTTACACTCATTTTTGGAATTTATGTGTCCATACACCTCATAGCCTATAGGAAATTATATCTAACTTTTGAGTTAAAAAAGCAGAAAGTGTGAATCATTTTGACTAATATTTTAAGCTCAAAGGACGTATGTTGATGGATAATCACAGACTGTCAAAATGAAGTCAGAATAATTCTATAAATTTAAATAAAACACAAAAAAATCAATAAAAGTATTAAACTGATCTTTAATTTGACTTTTGAAGAGCGTTTCATGGAACCTTCCGTGTTACTTTTGGGGAATTTGGTTGAAAGAAACCCAAATGTTCTGATATAGAAACTTTGAAAATGGGTCAAATTTGACCCAAGGACAACAGGAGGGTTAAAGGGATAGTTCAGATGTTTTGAAGTCTGCTTGTTTGAGCTAGTTCTCCAGAGTCAGCTGCCTCGGTTAGTTTGTCTGTTATTGTTAAGATGTAATATGTTAAGAGCTCATTCAAGCCCATTTCCAATTTTTCCAAATCGAGGCACCAATCACAACTGTTGAGGCGGGCTTTACACGATGATAGCACAGCGACGGTGAGCAGCTTTTTATTTACATTCAACGTGACGGCCACCGAAGTGCAGTCCGTGACCCATTAGGTTTTTTATTTAAACAACATTGATGACAGGCTTACCGGCCTGTAGGTAAGGTAGCCACTAAGGTAGCCATCCACAGATACAGTTAAGCTTAAACCTACATTGTGTCATTTTTTGAGTTGATTCTTAGAAAAAAAACCTTTCTTCTTTCACAAATATGTGCTCATTCATATGTAATTACTTCCACCAACTAATCAAAGTATTCTCGTAAGCGTAGAATCTGCCATTCAGAATCATTCAGAATACATACGAGCGATTCGCTCGAATGACGGCCGCCATGTTGCACCTCCATCTTTAAAATACATTAGCCAAAGAGGGACATACCTCCATCTTTATAATACATTAGCCAAAGAGGGACATATCTCCATCTTTATAATACATTAGCCAAAGAGGGACATACCTCCATCTTTATAATACATTAGCCAAAGAGGGACATACCTCCATCTTTATAATACATTAACCAAAGAGGGACATACCTCCGCCTTTAAAATACATTAGCCAAAGAGGGACATACCTCCATCTTTATAATACATTAACCAAAGAGGGACATACCTCCATCTTTATAATACATTAACCAAAGAGGGACATACCTCCATCTTTATAATACATTAGCCAAAGAGGGACATACCTCCGTCTTTATAATACATTAGCCAAAGAGGGTCATACCTCCATCTTTATAATACATTAGCCAAAGAGGAACATACCTCCATCTTTATAATACATTAGCCAAAGAGGGAACATACCTCCATCTTTATAATACATTAGCCAAAGAGGGACATACCTCCGTCTTTATAATACATTAGCCAAAGAGGGACATACCTCCGTCTTTATAATACATTAGCCAAAGAGGGACATACCTCCGTCTTTATAATACATTAGCCAAAGAGGGACATACCTCCATCTTTATAATACATTAACCAAAGAGGGACATACCTCCATCTTTAAAATACATTAGCCAAAGAGGGACATACCTCCATCTTTAGAATACATTAACCAAAGAGGGACATACCTCCATCTTTAAAATACATTAGCCAAAGAGGGACATACCTCCATCTTTCGCCCTTTTACACTCAGTGGCACCGTGACGAATGCCAGGGGGGAGATTACGCGCCAGGGAAGTTAAAAAGAGAATTAAAATGACAACACGACAGGCAAAGCAACAAGAGCAAAGTTAATATTGGAGTGGCTAGAACAGCTGCGTGGAAACGATGGAGATACTAAGAGATAATTTCGGGTTTGGCCACCGTAGGAGTTGAAACGCGCTCGGAATGGGAGGGGCTAGAAAGTAATATTCAGTTGGTTGTCGTATACAATTTGACCACTAGATGGGAGAAATTCTTACACAATGTAGCTTTAAGGATTCACTGAGCTACATGTATGTTTAATTTAATAATTAAAACATGATGTATATATATATATATATATATATATATATATATATATATATATATATATATATATATAAATATAAATATTTTTTAACACTTGTGTTTTCCGTTTTCAAAGTTTTTTATGTCAGAAATATGGGTTTCTTTGAACCAAAATGCCCACATATAACATGGATGCATTCAATCAAAGTAATCATTAATTTTACCTGCAAAGAACGTTGTATGGAACCCAAACAACGTTCTTTGCAGGTAAAATTAATGATTACTTTCATTGAATTTTGGGTATTTTATTCAATTTTTATAACATTTGAAAAACATGTTTAAATGGTTTTAAAACAGTATCCTGACTAATCTTTGACATAAACCGTCTGCGATCCACTCAACATCCTCTGATCTTAACTATTATTCAAAATAAGTCATAATTTCTGCCTTTTTAACTCAAAATGTAGTTATAATGTCATATAAATTAGGTTTATTGACCATGAATTTAAAACAAAACGTTGAAAAAGGTGACAAAAATGTTTTAAAAAGTATGAAAAGCATAATAAAAAGAGCCAAAAATGCTGAAAAAAGCACCAAAAATTAAATTTGACTTCTGACTGTCCTGTCAACAAAGGCCTAAAAATGCCCAAAAAATAAAAAATAGCATAGTATTGTATGCACCACAAAAAGGTATTTAGGCCACCCTACACGTCATTGTAGGCCCAGTTTAATATGCAACTTAATATCATACAATATGTAGTGGGGGGTCCCTGCTCAGCTAAGGGGTCCCACAGCCAAAAAAACATTGAAGACCCCTGGTTTAAAGGGTTAAGAACTAACAAACTAACTACTGTAAGCGATGGAGGCAGCGGCAGAGCAGCAACTCCCGTGTTCTGCGAGAAGTCTGGTAGCTTTGAAGAGAGCAGAGATAACGGCTTCAATTCCCCGTCGTAAAGGACCGTCTGACAGCAAAGTAGAACGCTTGAAAATACTCTAAATATAGCGCACATTTAGATGTTTTTAGGTGTCTAAAATATGTTGCTTCGAACGGCATCACACGGTCTGCATCAGTGAATGGAAGTTTGGTGATGTGATAACAAGTGGTCGTACACATTAACTATGTAGTTTAGGTCGAGCTTTAAGGCTCCACGTCATTGGCGATTTTAGGCCCTTTTTAGGGGGGACTCAAGCCAACTCACTTTTAGTGCTTCAAGTTAGAGTTTGTGAACGTGTCTGTTAGTGACAGAAGACAAACAATGACAGGTTCAGAGGGCTTAAAACAGGTTTAATATCCTGTGTGTCTGTCGCCGATGCTACGCACCTGTAACCCAGTCATGGAAAGGGTTAACAGAAACGTAGTGTTGGCCAATCAGAGGAGGTTGTGCTGAGTCTTTGGCCACATCCACACGTACCAAAAGCTTAGCTCTGCTAACTAGCTAACATCAATGATCCAATGTCTTTTTGATAATCTACACGTTTTTCTTGCAGTAGCTTTTCTACAATAAGCCGTGGTAAAAGTTACTATAATCCGTTCAAGGAGTTGATAAGCAGACAGATTAGCTAGCTAGCTTCCACTTTATAAACAGCTAGCTAACCATAGCAGCTAACGTTAACGTTACGTCGCTGCTGTAGCGGTCAGCTACTTTAGCGATGTTTAACGTTAGCTACATAACGTTAGCAATATATCTTGTGTAGAATCCAGGACCGGCAGAGCAGAGGGAAGTGTCAGGGAGCAGAGACAAAGTATTTAGCTAGATGAAGTGAGCTGGTTTGACCATTGAGATGGGATATGTTCGCTTAGCTTCACCGCAGTCGTGTGTGGCCGTGCACTAGTGCGGGACTGCGGGTGAGAGGTTGAGGGGTGTGGCGATGACATCATCGATACGATAAAGAAGCCGGCTTCACCATCCAGACGAAGCCAAAAGAGAGCCGTTTTCGAATTTTTTCACCCTGGGACCCGGTTTCAAAAAAGTGCATTTTAAGGCAGTGCGTTTACTGGACTCGCGTGGAAGAGGGGCCCAAACGATGCTAAAAATGTGCGTTTGCACCAAAAAATGTCTCCGTGTGGACGGCACCTCTGTCTGATCTGTCAGAGGGAGAGCAGGAGACGGTTGTGAAGTTTAACGTTGGTAGTCCCCAGAGAAGAAGTTGGTCATTTCATGGTGCAGATTAGAACCCAAATTGAAACGTAAGCAACTAAAATTGCTGAATGTTAGAACATTGTGTGAAATTGGTCGTTATTACTGTATAAAGTGTCAGGTTTAGTTCCATCATAGTGTCAAAAAAACATTAGCTGACGTTGTTGTTCAGTAGCTAGCTCAGAGATTATTGGATAATGAAATAACTGATTTAGCACTGTATGCGTGTCACATTCTCATTAGGGGCTGAGCCCCCCTAAAGGTCTGATCCTAGAATCGCCCCTGCAGCAGGGGCCTTGCTCCACGTTACAGTGCTGCACTATACTTCAGATAGACAATATTATTGTCTATATTCATTTGACAGCTGCAGGTTACCGATTACTTTGCAGATTAGGATTTTTAAAACCTAGAACGAGCACATAAAGCATGTTATATAGTAGATTAAGCAACTCAAAAGTATACTAACAAACGGCTACAACATTTAAATGCTGCTTATCATCCTCAACTGACAGCAGCAATATTAAGAATTTGACTTTTATAAGTATTTAGCTAATAATCCTTACGCACTTTAACTTGATTCATAATTTAATTGATTATTTCTTGCTACTTTTTCTTGAGTATAGGCTTTGAATACTTCTTCTACCTCTCACTCTTACCAATATTTTCACTAGAACTAGACCACTGTTCATCAAGGGTTAACACGAGTAAGTTAAAGTGATCATTTTCAGTTTTGATTGGGTGTTTATATGCACATCAGGTCCTTACATTTTATGATTAGGTTATTAGGTTGAGATTAGAATAGCAAACACAGGAGCCAATATCAGCTGCTGGGTTTTCTTATCCACAATAGTTTTTACGCCTTTTAATGTTTTTTTTTGTGACGTTTCTGGCGCAGTTTCGACCTTTAAGACGCTTTAATCGACCTTTGTCATGCTTTTTCGACGTTTTTGGCGCTTTTTTCGGCGCTTTCGATAATAAACGGCCCATATGCTTAATATAATATGCTTAACATTATATAAATGTATAATGTAGTCAAGTAAACAGTATTTACCTCTGAAATGTTGAAGAGTAGCAGTTTAAAAGTAGCATGACATGAAAACACACCATTAAAGTAAAAGTACCTCAAAATTGTGCTTAATACAGCACGCGAGTAACTGCAATTACTTACTTTACCGCCAGATATTGCGTAGTATTTAAATATAGTTGCACTGCTTTATTATTTAAGACAAGAGTCTGTTTATAATATGAAATAAAGCCACATGTCAGCAGCAGTTACTCTCCATCAGCTGTTTGACAGCAGCTCCACGTGCTCTTTCTGTTTACATTCTGCAGAGGAAGCACGCGGCAGTCGCTGCTCGCTCTCTGATTGGCTCGACGTCACGAAGACCCCTCCCACAGGCGGCACTCGTACGCGGAAGCTGTCTCGGTGCCGGGAAAAAGAAGCTAAATAACTCCATAGAGAGTGGATATTACCGTACATTTTCGAGTTAACGAGGTTTATTTGCCTGTCCGGAGTCGTCAAAGTTTAACCGGAATGAACGGAAAGCGGTTTTTATTTCAAAAAACCGTCCTTCGATACGGTGTCCGTTAGAAATGAATGTAAGCTCCGATGAAACACGGTGAACAACCCGCTTAATCGCGTTTTAACGCTTCCAATAAGATGTTATATTCAAAAGAGGTGTATGTGAATCACATTTAAACCCTTCGTTGCTGTTCGTTTGTAAAAATCTCAGCCGAGATTTGAGTATTTAGCGCGTTTCTGTGAACTGGTACCGGGCATGCGCAGTGGGCAGCGGCAAGCCGATGCGGATATAAGGATTGGCGCCGGCGCCACAGCTGATGCATTCATTCATTGATCACCGAGGAGGTAAGACCCCCCGAGCGCATTTATACTCATATATGTAGTTACACAACATAGTATTACTCTTTACGTACTCTTGGGGGTTTTATTGCGCATTTCCATCTTAAATATCCGTCTTTCTCGGCGTAGTTTGGTGGTAAGTGGATTTAAATCTGGACAAGCGAAGGACTGCAGCCATAACTTGTAGTTTTACCTTGTATTTGATCTTATTTTAAGGGATTTTCTCTACTCGTACCATCGAGTTTACCTCGCTTGAATCTGACATGTTGTCCTAGAAGTGTGTGTAGTGATATTTGGGCTTTTAGTGGAGTTTATTCCTACGAACAGTGAGGCTGATCCTGTTACTTTAAAACTCTCAGAAAGGTGCTTTTATAACTTGTCTCTATTTTGCCCTGTTTTTTCAAGCAGAGCAACTATTAAGCTGTTTGCATACGAAAGCAGCAGGATATCATTTATCGTCATATCTGGGTTAGCTGGTTATTGTTGACCTAGTTAGCGGTTGCCCGGCTAAGTTTGCTAATTACTGTAGCTCCCCTCCATAACTTAGCCTCGCGGTGGTCTCGGTTTACTTGGCTTTAATGGAGCTTGTCGACGTTTAAAACGGTTTGCATTCACATATGATGTCCCCATGAGTTTAATCTAGCAATAGAGAGCAGTTTAAAGTCGATATAGCTTATATTAAGCGGTCATTTTTACTAGTTTCCCCCGCAAACTCGGAGGAGGTTCTGCGGAGGCAGGGCTCAAATCCTCCCGCTTTTGAGCTTCGGAAATTGGCGCGTCTTTGAGTTTCAATCCTCAAATAAAGTCCATATTTTCGCGTTTTCATACAATCAACTTACACTAACGTTGTCTGCAGATGTTTGTTTATTCACTGTGGGTGATAAACGTAGGTTAAAATGCAGCGTTTTTGAGCTTTTTTTGTTTGAAATCGAGGGAACAACCAGCCCCCCTCCTTCTTGGCTGTACTTACCACACTAGCTTACAGAGCTTGGCTGGCTAGTCTGGCTCTTTTATATTAAGTTATATCAGTTTGTACCCGTTTGGCTTTGCTTATCCTAGTCTTATGTGGAGCTTTAGCTTTCTTGGTCGACCAGTATTGCTCCATGAGCTACTTTGCCTCTCTTTTTCTTGGTGGTCACAAGCTAACTTATGTCTTTCATCACAAGCTAACTACCACCAGGTCCGAACTGAGCATGTACAATGTGAGTTTTTGTTGCATATTGGGGGTCCTTGTGTGGCTTCTCCAGGACTTTCCAAGAGCCAGTTAGTCTCTTTATAACATTATTTAGTAGTTTTATTTGGCTCTGGCCTGTTACAGGCTTATACAACCTCACCAGGGTGGCACACACAGTGACCTCCAACATGTTGTATGTTGGGGCCCAGTGGCTCCTCAACATGGCCCCAGAACCCTGGAACAGATGAAGTGCTTCCCAGGAGATTTATATTAATTATATTTAATAAAATCCCTAATTTCTCATCCGATCTGTAGCCCATGTGGTCACATGAGTGTCTGATATATGTATGTGTGTACTTTTTGGGATGTAAATCTCACCTGTTCCCTTTTTTATTTTGCAGAGCCATAAATACACGACACAATGTTCAGACGCAGGTAAGCAGCTGGTGTTTGTTCTCAAACTGTGATGTGGGGGCCTCCATACCGCATACAGGCTAACGTGTATCAAAATATCCTTGTACATTTCCATTTTCTGGTAATGACTAATGTATGCATTCAATTTTCTGATATTGATAACATACATATGACAATTCATATGTCAAGTTTTCACTTTATCTTGATCTGAAACATTATTTCAGACAATAACTACATTAGATCAGTTGCCAATATGATTTCACTAAACAGTGTAACACTCAGTGTTATAATATTCACTTGCGTTTCGTTTTAGTCATGTAAACGTAAGTCTTGTTTCGATTTACAGGAACCTTAGCGAGATGAGATAATGAACCGCTGCGACTTAAAACCTATTTGATAAACCCGTCCGTCGTACGTGGCCAAGCTAGAGCTCCAAATTGACTCCCGCCAGGTGAGTGTCCGGACGTAAAGCTGTGGAGCTCATGTACTTCATTTTCATTTCAGTGGTCGCATCACTTTGCAAGCCAGAGATTCAAACGCACTCAAGCCGACCATCAGAGCCCCCCTGAAGAAAAGGAAATCGGAGGTTTGTGTCTTTTTTACATGCATACACACACACACACACACACCTGAGTCCGAGTGTGTAGTATTATTATTATTTTTTTTAGTAATATCACCTTCCTGTGAAGTTCTTTGTACTTTTATTTTTTTTTTGTGATTATCAGTTTAGCACTGATGCCAACTCACCAGTTTATTTTTATTTTCTTCTCCAGCCCTCCAAGAAAAAGCTACAACCTGCTGCCAAGAAACAAAGCTATGAAATACAGGTCGGTGTGTCCACATGTCATTAACTCTGAATGATTTTGTGTGTGTGTGACTGATAAGAGTTAAGAAGGGGAAGTGTGTTACTAGTTATTATCTGTTTTGCCTCCCCCCTCCCCTCCCTCCCAGTCTGCCCTGCCCTGTTTGAAAACTGTAGTCGTATTGGTGTATTTTCAGCATATCATTTGCAGTAAAACCTTTCATGTAGACCGTCCTCGTACTATAGTTTTCTATATTTAGAGCGAGTCCCAAACCAGTGGGATATGTACCTTAAGGCCGTTTTATGGTTCTACGCCGTAGCCTGGCGTGCACCTCGCGAAAAATGTAACTACACGTCGCAGCGAAGCACGTCATTTGGCCGTGTCTTGGTAGTGTTGCGTCCCCCCCCCCACGACTCATATCCTCGTTCTCCTTCTCCATAAACAACATGAAGTCAAGGAGAGGGTTAACTTTTCCTGCTACAGATTTTCCACTGTGGTCAGAAAGAACAGCGGAGACACTTTGTATCATACTACGACTCTAGAGTCGCTACTCTCTCTGAATCGCCGTCACGCTCACTGATCCTTCGCTCTATCTCCCCCACGCCGGCCCGATGCGCACGAGTATAAACGGGCTACTTGCGTAGGCTACAGAGAAAGCTCTGCGTGGAGCCTCCGCAGAACCATAAAACGGGCTTTAGGGTGTACGTGGGAAGACCCATTAACATCAAGTCAACTAACACCTGGACACTACGTTTTGCAGTTCGGTAAGCACAAAAGTTTAGCTGAAGGTAATAAGTGGTAGACATAACTGTTAAATTGACTAGCTGAAGTAATGGAAACACGGTTTCAAAATGGCCAGAAATTGGCTAACAGTTGAAATAGTTGTCTAAAAGTAATGTTAATGGATAAATGGTGACACATTCAGCTTCACTCCTAGTAGAAGCCTAGGAGGTTAGTAGTATTGATTGCTGACCTAAGAAACCTAAATATTGACTGTTCAATTGTATAAAATATAATATTCACATTACACATTTGGATCACGCATTGGTAATTGATGAAGGGATACGTGAGTTCATGCGACAGGGCTTTGGGGGGGGCTCCGACCAAAAAGGTTGGGGAGCCACTGGTTTAGAGCGACCATTTTGTTATACTCCTAAATGATATAGAATAACTCCTTTTTATTTCTTTGCATTTTTCGCCAGCTTTTGTCCCCGTTTTGCCCCTACACGTGATCTATATATTGAACAAAGCACCTCAGTAGTTACTGTAACTTGATGGGATTCATCTTGGTGATGAGAGGTCATGTTAAAGTGACTCGGAGTTTCTACAGTGACCGAGCAGTACCTTCTTTTCACCACAAGGTGTCACCACTGGACTCGATTGGGGGGAAAAATGAAGTTCAGTGGCGATGCACTTTGATTTTTAGTGCATTTGATTACACGTAAACTTAAAGTAGTTTATGCTAAAATACATACAGAAACCTGTAGTTGTCCAGAATTTCTTTATTTTTTATTATTTTTTAAAGAATACCTTTTTTAATGGTGTTTTTAAAGTGACTCAGAATAGTTTATTGTGCTATATAAATGTCGTTTATTATAAAGTAAGATTATGTTATAAAGATTATGTTGCTTAACGTGTGTGAACACTTACAAGGAATTGGACTCTTGCTTTTTGTCCTCACAGTACATAGAAAGACATGGGTAAAAACAAACAAAGCTAAATGATCACAATTCAGGAAAAACTGAAAACTCTTCAGATTTGACTGTTCATGAGTAGTCATTTGGTGACCGTATTGTTGCAGTATTTGCAAATGTGTGTAGAGTTTTGAGGAACCTTACCTCAGGCTATACTCGTGAACGTCTACCTGAATCTGTAGATGCACATCGTCTGTCGAACAAAACCACTCTGTCCAAAACGTTGCAAAATTGCAATGCATTACCTGTGTTTGTGTTTTGTTTTTAAAGAAAATATCAGTAAAAAAAAACTGCAATTTTTTTTTAGTGCCTTTTATGTTCAATTCAATCTTCAATTATTTTAATTTTTTTTTTTTTTAAATGCAACAATTTGTATTTTAGAATACTAAAAGCCGGAGTACACTTAAATATCTGTTTATATATCGCAAGTTATCTCATGATATTAAACGTTATCTCATATGGCATATTTTCCTCATATCTTGCAGCCCTATTGACCACAGCCGGTCTGAATCTTCCTGTTTTTATTCATCTCGTGTGTCTTGTCCCCCCCCCCCCCCCCCCCCCCCCAGAAGTGTTGGTCGGAGGACGGAGCGAGTCCATGCATCCTCATCGAAACTCCCCACAAAGAGCTGGAGCCTGCAGATCCGTCGAGCTTCAAGCAGTACAGATTCAAAAACCTCTTCATCAAGGCCTCCCCCATTCCCTGCCTCAGGTAAGAGTGTGTGTCTGTGTGTTACGGGTGTCTTTACTGGTCTCACAATTCGATTACTATTACCCTGTCAACAAATGGATATCGCAATGCATCACCTCCCACACAGTGTGTGTTTTTACACCTCAATGAGGCGGTAATTACTCAACACCTCACGCTGAGCTGCTACTCCCCGACTCTGTATTACTACTTGTAGTTGAGACTTTGTAACTTCAAATCAGCACTTGGCTCAAATTGAGAGGACGCCCTGAAACTGAGCGGCAAAGATCAATTTATTTTGTCAACAATTAATTTAATCAATAACTATTTAGATATCTGAGACTTTTTCTTTTCCCCTTTTTTTTAAAAAAAAAATAAATAAATAAAATAATCCTAAATTGTGAACAAAACATGACCTTTTGAGGACGTAATCTTGGATCACACTGATCCACATTTTTCTGACTTTTTTTTTTTTTTTTTTTGAGACCAAACTTATAGCAGAAATGATCGACAATGAAAATAATCGTCAGTTGCAATCCTACACATTTTAACTTAGTCGGGTTTATTGTCAAATGTCTTGGTGTTTGGTGCATAATAAAGTGAAAAAAGTAGTGCAATAAACAAGTGTGTGTGTATATAACAGAAACTATGTACATATATTGGTATGAAGTGAGCGAGCTGGACAGTTGTGCAAAAGATGGTTTTAAAGACATTGCGTACATGGAGCAAAGAAAAGGTGTCTTCAGATGTAAAACGATCAACTCTTGATGTTATATTTCTGTCAGCTCACCCAACAACAAGTACAGTTTGATTTGCATACAGCTGAGGCATAAAAACCAAGATGGCAGCTCTTGAAATGAGTAAAAAAAAAACATTCTTTATCTTTCAGCTGGGCCAGCTCAGACGACGTGTGGATCAAAATGCTCAACAAGGAGCTAAAGTACGTTCACGACAGGAGCTACCTGCAGCGGCATCCCAAACTACAGCCCAACATGAGGGCCATCCTGCTCGACTGGCTGTTCGAGGTGAGGACCGGAAATATTCTTGATTCCTCTTATATATAATTTTTTTTTTTTTTTTTTTTTTTTTTGCAGAATCTCCTGGTAACCATGTTTAAGTAGTCAGACGTATGGGTGTAATGACACAGGCCTGGGTCGATGTATCTCTTTAAATCTCAACGATCCAACATCATCGCTACAGAGTGACTATATCGGTAAACACAAATGGGCTTATGCCTCTGTTGCAGGCCCCGGATTCCAATCGGCTCTTTGCAGACTTTGTGATATCAGTTAATATTGAGATATTAGTAAATATATCTTTGTCCAACGGTTGATATATCTTATTGTGATTTTAAAAATGGGTGATTTAACACCCCTTATCTACATTATAAGTACAGCCATAGGGGTGTAACGATTCAATGTGTCGATTTAACTTCAACAATTTAATATCTATTCATATTGTCCTCTTTAAGGTGCGCCTTTTATTTGGAAGATAGTTGGATCTATCATTACCTCAGTAATTGATAAATTATATTTTAGTTGAATTTTGTAAATGTATATCTGTGTTAAATGGGCGTATGTGTCAGTTGCGGCCCCCTGAATTGGATTGGCTCAATCCTATCTTTGCAGTCTTTGTAATAGAGCTGCATAATGAATTGCTATCATCATATCATACACACACACACACTTATACATACAATATTTGTTATAGGCAATTTGTGTCTCTTCATTCTGAATGAAGTATTGTGGTGCTACAGGGACATCCTGGCCTACAAAGCCAGTCCTTCGGACTAATGAGAATCTGTTTAATTTTGTTAATAAAAATTCATTCATATAGCGAATAATGTCGCAAATGCAACATTAGACAAAATGATCGCAATGAGATATTTTCCTAATATTGTGCAGCCCTACTTTGTAATATCGGTAAACATTGTATAGTTTTCCGGCGAATCCATAAAATATGGTGTGGTGATAAAACGTGAAATAATGTTTTTTTTTTTTTTTTTTTTTTTTTTTTATAAATATACACCTCGTCTACGTATATTAGATTGGGGGTTGGAAAGATTTCTCAGTTGGTAAAACGCTGTCTGTGCGTGCAGGTGTGCGAGGTGTACGCCCTCCACCGGCAGACGGCCTACCTCGCCCAGGACTTCTTCGACCGCTTCATGCTGACTCAGGAGAACGTCAACAAAGACTACCTGCAGCTCATCGGCATCACGGCGCTCTTCATCGCCTCCAAGATAGAGGTGAGTCTCCCTCCTCGTCCCAACACCTAGTGTTTGTTTATTTATTTATTTTTTAATTGGAGTTTCATGCATGTTGATGCACAGGCTGCACACATAATATAAACCAGAATTCAGCACATTTCCAAATGTTACAATGTAGCGCTACATGGATTAATCAATTAGTTGGCAACTATTTTGAAACATTTATTTTTATTTATTTTTTTTTTTTTAAATGAAGAGAGGGTAAACATTCTCTGATTTCAGCATCTTAAATGTGACTATGCTCTAGTTTCTTCTCTCCTCTGTGACAGTAAACTGAATATCTTTTGAGTTGGGGATAAAACGAGACATTTGAGGATGTCATCATGGGCTCTTTGGGAAACCATCCACATATATTTTATTTTTTTCTTCTGACATTTTTAGAGACCAAACTACTAATCCATTAATCAAGAAAATGAACGACTTTTGTTGCAGCCTTGGCTACAATTTTAAAATCTATGTGTTGTACCTTATGTGGAAGGTCTGGACTAAATGGTCATCTAGATGTATACGTTGGGAGTGTACTTTGAATTGCTGTTTCTGTTCATAACTTGCCTAACTCCTCTTCTCATCTTCAGGAAATCTACCCTCCTAAAATCTTAGACTTTGCCTACGTCACAGACGGAGCCTGCGATATTTGGGACATCCAGCGCACGGAGCTTCACATACTGAAGGCATGATTTTTAAAACCCAACATCTAGAATACAAAAAACAGTTTGACCAATATGTTTCTTAAATCACTAAAATAAGTCGTCCCAAAACATTAAAGTAAAAATGTTGAAGTAGTTAACATCTAAACAGCTTCTTCTAGGAAAAAATGTTGTATGGATAGATAGACAGATGGACTTTATAAATCCCAAATTGGGACATTTCTCTGTTACAGTAGCAAGTTACACAAACGTACACACATTAAGTATACTAGAAATAATAAATAAGATAAAAATGCCAGAACTTCTGAAAAAAATATACTTGAGTAATGACTGTACATGTATTTGCAAGTGTAGAAGATAATTAACGACCTACATTTCTGTCTGTCTCTGTATCTATATTATTAAATGAGAAGTGAATGTTGACCTGTATGTTGTCGTCCTGCAGGCGTTGAACTGGAATCTCTGTCCGGAGACGTCCATCGCCTGGTTGAAGCTGTACGCTCAGGTGGAAGCCCAGAAAGACGGCGAGAACTTCCTGGTGCCGCAGTTCTCCCAGGAAACCTACATCCAGATCACACAGGTACCTTCATACCTGCAAAAAGCTCCCCGTTTTTGTTTTTTCTTCTAAAGAACACCCCGTACTGACCTTTTTGACCCGTGTGTTGCAGCTGTTGGACCTGTGTATCCTAGACATCCACTCGTTGGACTACAGCTACAGCGTTCTCGCCGCAGCGGCCTTCTGCCACTTCTCCACGTTCGACGTCGTCCATAAAGTCTCGGGTGAGTTTGGTTTTCCCCGTCTGAACGGCCGCTTTTAAAGCTGCTACTTGCACCAGAATGTGTAGCTGTAATGAACAGATATTAACTCAGAATAGTTTATCTAGGATGACAAAACTTAAGTTTCTTTTTATCTAGAAGCTTCATTATTTTATTTTTTACAAGAACAAAACCAGACACAACAGGGTTATCATAGATGAGGTGAAATGCTTGAGAAACAGAAAATGAAAAACGGATTACATTGCAGTATGAAAGTGTATGTGGGTCCTCTGTGTCCATGATTCTTTTGAAATCACAAAGGTCCTTCTGATCCATGACTTTAATTCATGAACAGCCAGGGTATTTTAAGGGAGGAGGGCGAGGCTTCCACGTTTTTATATTTTTGTGTGTTTTGTACTATTAAGGCTTTTGTTTTTAAGAATATTCTTTTTATACTGATAGTGTAATGGATTTTCAAATTGAGCTTTTTAGTTTGTTAATTTGGCTCTAAATCCTAACCCGTCCGACTGTCTCTGTCAGGTCTGACGTGGGAGGGCGTGGCTCCTTGTGTCCGGTGGATGAGTCCCTTTATGGACGTCCTGCGCTCTCAACCCACACCGCAACTCAAGATCTTCTCCAAAGTCAAAGCTGATGCCTGGCACAACATCCAGACACACGTGGCTTATCTGGACCTGCTGGTGAGACACACACACACACACACACACACACACACACACACACACACACACACACACACACACACACCCCTCTTTTGTGGGGACCCGTCATTGACATAATGCATTCCCTAGCCCCTTACCTTAACCATCACAACTAAATGCCTAACCTTAACCCTTACCATAACCTTTTTCTAATCCTAAATCCCATCCCATATTTTCTGACCCTAACCCTAAATGGGTCAATTTCACCCGAAGTCAACACAAGGATTAAAATGTTTATATAATGCTAGTTCTTTAAAGTAAAAGATTACTTAACACGACCTTTTTGAGGTTGAAGTCTAAAGTTCTTTGCACCTCAAAGACACAAATGAAAGCAGGATGATGTTTACTGTGTAAGATTTTCAGTCATTGATGTTCAAAAGTTGACTAATTGTGTGTCAAGCATTGGATATTTAGCAAGCCTTCGTGACTAACTTAAATTTGTTTTCTGTCGTGCAGCGAAAATCTCACGACCTTCGACCTGACAGCCCTGACTGTCGGATGTCTCCCGTCGCCGTGGGAATGCTCCTGACTCCGCCCAGCAGCACAGAAAAACCAGCCAATCACTGAGCAGGACCCACTACCTCGTCATACAGTTTGACCTGAAGTGAGGGCTCGGATCACATCAGCTTGTCGCCAACAGGACAAGATTTTAGAAAAGCAAATTTTATGTAGCACGTTTTTAATATTTCTTTTAAACACTAAATCTGGAACTCCTGTCGGCCTTTTTTTTTTTTTTTTTTAATTTGGTTTTCTAAAACTTGATTGTCAGGAATTGCTATTCTCTGGACAGTGTGTGAATTTACAGGTTAACCAGTTTGAGTTTTAGACTGAAGCAGCAGCAGTGACCGGAGTCCGCTGATGTAAAGTGGGATCGCTGAACTGTTTTGTTGCTTGGTTGAGAGGAAACTGAACATTTTGAAGTATTTATCTGGGAGTTTTACTGGTGCTATTCTTGAAATGAAGCGTAAATGCTTCCAGATGGTGCTTCAGTCAGATTCTCAGGAGAATAAAAATGAGGCGGATCTCATTTTCTACATTAAAATATTTTATTCAACTCTGAAATGGGGTTCAGTTTAAATAGTATCCTCTCCTAAATTCAAATGTATGTAAACTTGCATGTTTACGCTCCTAATTGTCAAAACAATGTGATTATCTACAGAGATTATGGTGCGTTTTTTTGTTTTGTTTTGTTTTTTTTGCTACATGAGCCATACCAATAATCTGACACTTGAATTGCTGTTAACATCCTGAAAACGGCAGGTGTCCTGAAAGCACCTGACCTTTTGTGTGGCTCAATAATTCCCCTCTTCAATCGTGTTATTGTTGCAACCTTGTTGCACATTCTTGTTACATTCCTGAGAAACTTGACTTGCATAGGAAAACTGCAAAGTTTTTGCTTTTCAAAGTGCTTGTATTTATTAAGCCTTAGTATGTAAAAACAAAATGTCTGTCTATATGTTAAAAAAAAAAAAAAAAAAAAAAAAATCTTAATGAGCTCAGTTTGATCGCTGCCAAAGGCAAAAGCTATTTATGATTTTGCTATGTAACACCTTTTTTTGTTGACTTACGGTTCCTCATTAAATGTGTACACTAGCCTGTCCATTCTTAGTGCCTTTTTAAGAAATATGAACTGTACAGCTACTTAACTTAAGCTGCAGCGAGCTAAAGGTGAACAAACCTGTGACTGTAAACCTGAAATCTCTACAGCTCGATCGAGACTGCAGTGAACAAACTATGTAAACTGTAGATGTTAAAGAATTTATGTTTTTGTAAATACAATAATTCAGAAATGTGTAATTTCTTTTATATTGGAATGTTTTAAATAAATGAAAGGAGTTTGGTATGTTAAGTTTTCTGTGTGTATATTGGTCTATTTTAAAAAGGCACAAAAGTTTGAGGAAAGTATAGTTGGGAAAACGAGTCATAAGTTGTATAACAATACTTTATTACCACAGTCTTGTCTCATTGCCTTCGGCAGTTCGGGGATCAGTCTCACTGGCCCACTATGCCGCTTATATTAAACCTAAAACTTGTAAAAGAATTATAGCATAGTATGTCAAAAGAAAAATGAAAGTCAGTATGTTGAGGATAAAGTCGTATGTTGAAAATGTGTAGGTCGAAACAAAGTCCGTGTAGTGTCATAGAACAGTATGTTCAAAAATATTTAGTCATGGTATAGTATGTTGAAAAAGAAAAAAAAACTGTCAGTCATTGTAGATTATGTCGGAGAAAAAGTCATAAAAAAATTCATAGTATAGGCTAGCATATCGGAAGAGTCATAGTATGTCACAGAAAAGTCTTAAAGGTATAGTACGTATAAAACAGTATAGTATGTTGAAAAATGTCAGTGTAGCATATCGAAAAGTCATAAAGAGTCATGGTATAGTATGCCCAAAAATGTTTTTAAAAAGTCATAGAGTATGTTGATAAAGTCATAGTACGCTATGTTCAAATTTTATTTTTTGAAAGTCATAGTATAGTATGTTGAAAAAAATCATAAAAAGTGAGTTTAGTCTGTCCAAAAATGTTTAAAAAAGTCATAGTATGTCAAAAAGTCATAGTATAGTATGTTGAAATTAAGTCATAAAAAAGTAATAGTATACTATGTCGGGGAAAAAGTAATTGTATATATGTTGAAAAAACTCATAGTAAAGTATGTTGAAAAAAAGTTTTTAAAAGTCATAAAAAAAGTCATAGTATAGGCTAGTGTGTCGGAAAAAGTAAAAAAAAAAGTCATTGTATAGTATGTCAAAAAGAAGTTATAAAAAATATATAGTATATAATGTCAAAGAAAGTCATAAAAAAGTCACAGTATAGTATATCGGGGGAAAAATAGAATTGCTCTTCTTTTTAACAAATTTACAGGAGATATTTTAGGACATTGCAGTTCTGATGATGGCAGGTGGATTATGGCTGTTGTAAAAAAACACAACTCTGTATTCATGGTCTGTAATGTATGTGGTCACTATAGTGTAACCCAGGCCAATATAATGTAAATATAAAGATGCATTCTTGAATATCCCAAAACTCAGAGTTTAAAGCTACAGGTTATTTATGGGAGAAGTTGTCAATAACAGATGCATGTTTTTTTTAAAAAACCCAAGCAGTAAGAGCAAGAGTTTACTTGGTGTAATGCTAGGTGTACACAGAAATCTAGGATAGCTTTATGGTTATTTTGTACTTCTTGTCTGCAAGATATATCCAAAGTCTCACATTGCTATTGCTAGGGGCCTAGTCACTTCAGATAACTTATAAAGATGTTTTTGAGGACATTTCAGACTTATAAACAATATAGTACACTTTTTATTCACCACAACAACATAGATGGCGTCTCAATAACGTAAATAAAACCAATAAAGAGCAAACAAATAGGTTCTGATGCCAACGATTTGGCTAAAGAATAAAGGACTGAAACTCATGTTTGTTTTTACCCACTCCCTTTATTTAATAAAACTTTTTGTAACAATCATAACATAATAATGGTACAACAGCATGTCTCGGTGTAATTACAGCCACAGTTAACTGAAAAATCTTCATTTGTAGTAACTTCAATCTTCTGTTTTAATGTTGACATTCACATCAGTATTTTCCTTCCACTGGATCTCAAAACCTTCTCGCCGCAAAGCTTCTTTTAACTTCACGTCACTAAAAATGTCTGCATTCACGAGGTAGCATTTAGGCATTAAAAGAAAGCAGTTAACGTTAAATTAAAGAAGAAATATTAGTAGAAATCTCACCTATAATTGTTATGAATCATTGAGTCAAATTCATTGTTATTTCTGCAGAATCTAATTAATTTGACCCAATGATTCAGGTGTATTAACATCAGTGTTATGACATTTATATCACTTTATATCTTGTTTCACAGCAATGATAACTTCAGACATTCTTTTAAAACCAGTGACATTTCAGGCTCCTTCCACTGGATCTCAAAACCTTCTCACCACAAAGTTTCTTTTTACTTCATGTCACTAAAATACAGATGTTCTGTTTCTGCATTCACGAGGTAGCATTTAGGCTGTGTGCATTTAAAGTAGTCAGTTAAGTTACTTTGACTGCCAATGGAAAATGTAGTTATGAAACAAAGGACCATTCCCCGGTCTATATGGGGTCTGAGTGTCTGATTCTACATAGAATTGCTTGGTTTCTCCCAATAAATCATGATCTATAGCCTATTCTGGAATATATGTATTAGTCAGAGAACCCACATAAACATAGCACAAGCAGAGCGCTAAATAGTTTTTTTAATTTATGCTCGCTTCTCTGTCAAAATCGGCAGAAGGAGCTTAGAAACAGGCGTTTTATGACTTGCAGCTCTCGTTACAAACAGCGCTGTCCGCTGGTCTGAAACAACAGGTAAGCAATAGTCGCATCACATCATGTATCTCGGCCAATGTTTGCTTTTTTTGCGTTTCAGCTCTTTTGTCTGTAGGTTAAAAATGCAAACCAATGTCCCAAATGATTGGGGGGGGAACATGATTTGACAATCAGTCGACTAAAGACAAGACATTACCACTAAGTATATATTAGTATATATTGCATACAGTACCTAAATCCCTTCTTTGATTAGTTTTCCCTTATAACACACTGGCCACAATCATTATTTAATTAAAGATTGTTGTTTAATTTCAAAATCACACACATCTGCATGAATCCGTGGATAGAATCTTCTGCAGGAAATAATATCTCAGGTGGATGGAAGCATTTGTGTCACAGCAACGATCAACTTTCAAAGGCTCAGTGAGCTCTCAGGCTCTTTATTGGGATGAAGCTTAAGTCAGGAACCATCTGAGGAGACAACCAGACAAAACTGTGATGAGTCATGATTCATACTTTGTCTTTGACGTAGGTTAAAATATCAAATATAACTTTCCTGATCACATTCCTGCTCCTGACAGGATGCAGCCTTTAGATTTTAATGACCGCCCGCAACTCTAAGAACAGCTGAGTTATCCGTATGATCAAATCCCCTCGGATTTAAACAAGTATTACAGCTATTCAAGACAAATTAAATTCATACATACCATGTAATCGATCAGAAAGGGGAGCTGTCTTTAATTATTCCAGGCCATAGTGATGAAGGCTGGGTTTTCATCTGCTCTTTTAGGCCTTAGAGATCTGCGCCTCCTGCCACCTCCGCTGCAGTTCTGTCAGAACGAGAGGATGGTGAGCTGTCAGACTTTACGGAGGTCAGCACTTTAGCTTCAGGTGTATCCATTAAATATATATTTGACATTTTTGACATGCATAATTCTTTCTTATCTAGGCGTTTGATGCCTAGACTATCATCGCCGCATGACGCTCACTTTTTTGGTACTCTAAGAACAATTTGCTGATGATTCTTCTGTACATATTACTGGTATTAGTATTTTCACATTGTTGTATCACTACTGTTTCTGAAGTAAAGGAGTATTTCCTCCACCACTGCTCACCGGAGCACAGGAGTTGCCGTGTTTGGGGCACAGCTCCAGTTTGCAGTGCAGGTAGATGCCGCCAGCTTTCCCAGAGAACTGGAACATGTTGAAAGAGAAGGAGTTGGATGTTCCCAGTCCGTTTCCCTGCACACTCACCGTGTGGTCAGCGGGGTTCGGGCATCTGCTCAGAAACAGGAAATCAGACATGATAATAAAATGCATTAGCAGCTGAACCTTACCAAACCAGTCTTACGGCAGTTCGTGAAATGTTCAGGTAATTTAATCTATTGACTCGTGTACACGGACACATTTATCTCATTTTTTTTTCGTGATGGTCAGCATGTTTTTTAAACTAATGTATTAAGAGTGACTACGGTAGCGAGTAGTATGAAAGGCCGAAAATCCGCATAAGGAGGTTGGTTGGTGTCCTGCGTGTCACATTTCTTAAACCCAACCGTCGCTTCTTCTTTTCCTAAACCCAACTGTCCTGTTCCTCTTTTACTAAACCCAACTGTCCTGTTCCTCTTTTCCTAAACCCAACTGTCCTGTTCCTCTTTTCCTAAACCCAACTGTCCTGTTCCTCTTTTACTAAACCCAACTGTCCTATTCCTCTTTTACTAAACCCAACTGTCCTGTTCCTCTTTTACTAAACCAAACTGTCCTGTTCCTCTTTTCCTAAACCCAACTGTCCTGTTCCTCTTTTCCTAAACCCAACTGTCCTGTTCCTCTTTTACTAAACCCAACTGTCCTGTTCCTCTTTTACTAAAACCAACTGTCCTGTTCCTCTTTTACTAAACCAAACTGTCCTGTTCCTCTTTTCCTAAACCCAACTGTCCTGTTCCTCTTTTACTAAACCCAACTGTCCTGTTCCTCTTTTACTAAAACCAACTGTCCCATTATTCTTTACCTAAACCCAACTGTCCCGTTGTTGTCCCGCATCCCGTTATTGTTTTCCTAAACCCAACCCGGAATTCTTCTGTGGGCCCATCACGGAATTTTCGGCGATCGTGTTCATTTCACGCCCGACTGACAGAAAGAATCGTGCTCTGATCACGAAAGATGCTTCCCATTGAAATACATTAGTTTAAAAAATGTGCTAACCATCATGAAAAAAACGAGATAAACGTGTCCGTGTACACAAATCAATAGATTAAAAATGATGTGAACATTTCACGAACTGCCGTGAGACTGTGTTGTCCTTACAGTGGACAATGGCACGTTCACACAGAGACGGAGCAAATATTTGCGTTCCTTTTATCACGTGTGTGATAAGAGAACGTTGCACATCTGTGGCCGTATTTTCAAGAAACTTTTTTGTACGTTGGAATGAAAGATTATCCTCACAAAAGTTGTTTTTCTCTTTATTGATGTCAGCTCTCTCAAATGTAATATACTTGTACTTTTAATCAAGTATTGCTTTCGAGTACTTTATACAAGACAGATTTTTCAGCATCTCGCAAATTTCTTGCTCAAGTCCAAATGTTTCAACTCACACTGTTGTTGCAAATTTGCATCTTTGCATTGACTTTATATGTCATTTTGCTGCAGAATCGGGGCGAAAACACCTTAGCCGTGATTGACCCTAAGAGCTTGATCTCACCCGTTGATGACAAGGTCATATTGCACACTTGCATTAGGAGACGGCTGGTTGGTTGCCCAGCAGGAGTCGGTCACTATGGAGACCATGTTGTTGTCCAGCCCCACCGTCATCAGCTCCATCCAGACCTTCTGGTTCAGCACGAGCTCAGTGTCTGGCCCCACAACGTTCATGAACTTGTCATCGGTGTATGCTTTCATCATCAGAGTGTAATTCCAAATTCCAGATACAATCTGCACCACCACGGAGCTGGACACACACACACACACACACACACACACACACACACACACACACACACACACACACACACACACACACACACACACACACATTTCAGCTTTCTTAAACTCAGTGGAGTACTAATACCCAACAATACCACACTGTAAAAATTATCTGTTACAAGTAAAAGTCCTGCATTGAAAATGTTATTCAAGTAAAAGTATGTATCATCAGGAAAATGT
Source organism: Zingel zingel (assembly GCA_023566125.1). Classification (NCBI taxonomy): domain Eukaryota; kingdom Metazoa; phylum Chordata; class Actinopteri; order Perciformes; family Percidae; genus Zingel; species Zingel zingel. The sequence goes on along the minus strand of CM042321.1, from coordinate 3,600,552 downwards.
AGCCTACTTAATTTAGTAAAGGAAATGTACTTAAAGTATAAAAAGTGCTCAATGCAGGAAATCCTCCCATTTTAGAAACTAGAAACGATCCAAACAGTTGTGTGTTTAATGCTTTAATCCTGTCAGCTGGACTTGTAGGCTATTCTATCTTTGAGATAGTTTAATTTATAATAAAACATTGCATTTTATAAACTACATGTGTTTTGTTTGCAAAACCTTTAATTTGTAAGTAAGTACAATATTTCTCTCTGAAATGTAACGGAGTAGAAGTAGAAAGTGGCATGAAAAGAAAAGAACAAGTGAAGTACATTTGTACTTAAATTCAGCACTTGACTAATTGTACGTAGTTACAATCCACCGCTGCTTTAACTTGAACTACAACACGTTAACAACCAGGTGACGTTCCATACACACCTTTCTTTGATTTTGAAGGACACGCTCCTGATGTCTGGCTTTGTGTACAAGCAGGAGAAGTCGATCACGACTGGGTCGTGGCGGGTGATGATGTCCGTGGAGCTGTTCTGCATCGTGATGATGTTCTGGTAGATGATTTGGCTTTGGTTGTTGCTCTACATTGTGACAGGAACACAGACGGGGTTTGACTTGATTTAATCACAGCAGTCACATTCTTTTCATGCTCACCTTTACAATCCAGAGAGAGAGAAAAGTACTAACCGTTGTTGGGGTTTAGAGTCCATATTTGTATCATGCTGTTCATAAATCACATGTATCTTTCTATCATAATAACAAGTGGAAAAAGGCTAGGGAGCAGAGTTTGTGCCCCAGATTAAGTTTAGCAGAAAACACAAGACTTTCACCCAGGAAACGGATGTTTTTGTCCCGGGAGTACTACTTAAAGGGGTCGTTGTTTTAATCCAAACCAAAATCTTTGGTGTCTGAACATAACTGCCATTGCCGCATGATGGACACCTTTTGTTGGCTAAAATGACCTGTCTTGGCGGTCGACAGTCACCTTATTTTTGTAGGATATCATACGAATTGTTGTGCATACGTTTTCAAACAATATCACGTGAACCTGTTTAAGACAATGCGTTGCAGTTCTGGTGGGGACTTTACCATCCACTTGAGTTAGATCGGATTCGAACTCGGGCCGCTGCACACTGGGACTCAGCCTACATGTTGCACACGCTCTTACTGGGTTAGCTAGAGGTCGCCCCAGTTAGACCGACTTTTAACACTCTGTTTAGTCTCTCTCATACCAAACAGGGAAGCCCAAACTGTAGAGAAAGTAACAATTCAAGGCCTGGCTGAGACTCCTAATTACTTTGCCATGAATCTACAGTGAAGTGATCAGCAAAAACAGGAGCAAAAGAGTAGAGGAGAGCACCCACCAAGACCTCGGTCCCGCAGGTGTTGCTGCTGTCAAAGCTGAAAGTCACCATGTGGGTCTCGTTGTCCATGTGACCTTTGCAGCTCTCGTTAAGGAGGTGTAAAATGGTGTAGTCGATGTTTTTGGCACTGAGCAGACATCCAGCCAGAGTAAGAGTGGCAGAGCTCCCCATGCAGACTGTCGGGTCGCCTGAACACCCAACGGGACAAAGAAGAAGTTAAAAAAAAATATTACCACTTCAATGTAGATTTACTATAATTAAGTCATAGCTAGATTTTGCTGATATTGTTTTTCTAAACTCAAATCTATTAGATTTTGAGCTATAATGGAGGCAGACATAGAGCTCAACAGTGTGGTTTGGGAAGTAACAACCCCATTGATTTTCTCCATAAGGATTTAGATTATCAGCCATAATGTCTAAACCATCCGAGGTAGACTGACCACGAGCTACGAGGTTGTGTAACGAAGGTTTCTGCTTCTGTAGAAGCCACAAGTAATAATAATAATAATAATAATAATAATAAAATAATACATTTTATACTTTGGCACCTTTCAGGACACAATCCTAAGCGTAACAGCAATGTCTCTGATTGGTGGAGCTCGCTGTTATCATGGAAATGTTTACCGTACCCGCGAACCCACAAACGGCTATAGTGAGCTGCTGCCATTGAAATCTATGATCGTTTCTGTACACAGTCTTGTTCTTTTGCGCCGAATCAAATGTTTGGCTTGGTTCCAGGCTTACAACGTTTTATGTTGGCATTTAATGAAAACATCAGTGGAGATATCAAATGGGGAAACTCACTACCGGAACCAGAGTCATTCTAAAACTAGGCGGTCACTGATGGGCTCAATACATCCCGTTTTTAAATTAACACTAATCAGGTGTCACAACAGACTCTGCACAAAACCACACATCCAGAACAGCAGTTCAGCAACAGCAACTTTATCTTTTACGTGTTTCACCAGGTGCTTTTTAAAGTTGTATTATCTTCCATTATCATGCCACATGTGTTGCACTGTACCTAAAGAGTTTGTTGGTGTGTACTTGGTGGCAAAAAGAGCCCGACAGAGGCATTGGGTTTCACCGTTGTTCTCACCGCAGTACTCGTGATCACTGCAGTACAGCGCCATACAGGAGACCTGGGGGACAGCTATACACACACACACACACACACACACACACACACACACACACACACACACACACACACACACACACACACACACACACACACACACACACACACACACACAAAATAACACTTAAAAAAGTAGATCCATTTGTTTAAACTCTACTACTCCTGGAACAGTGAAACATTTTTAACTAAGTGTTTTACCTGAGTATTTAATTTTTTTATTCAACATACTCAACTTAAGTACGTCTTTAGAGCATCAGACACAAGACATAAAAAAATGATACTAATGATACTAACAAAAAAGTAGATAAAAATATTAAACATCAAATAAATGTCACGCATCAATATTTATTAATTCTGTAACTTACTATTTGTACTTAAAGTGTCTTTTGCTGACAATACTTGAAATAATTAAGTAGAATCAAACTAAACAAACCCTGATCCAAACTTTTAAATATATTTGACTATACTTGTACTGTAGATATGACTTAATTAGCTTTTAATTTAAAGGTTGTTTACAGTGAATTTAACCCCAATTTACTCAGTTTCTGTCAAAAACGGTGAAAGTGAATGACAATCTTACGGCATTTGGCCGGTGACCTCCAGTCGCCCAGTGTGATGTTGGTTTTCAGACCACAGGTCTTGGCATAAGCATAAAAAAACTGGCAGCTGAGAGCGAGGCCTTCCTTGGTCGGGAATTTGCACGAAGTTTCTGCGCAGGCGGTTATGTAGGGAGCTGGGTCAACTTGGTCGTGGCAATCAGTGAAGGGTGCCTGCATCAGAAGATCACAGCTGTTCCAGCCATGCAGAGAGGAAGAATGAGAGTCAGTGACCAGTGTTTTGAACAGTATCTGTGTTTAGCTTCCAGAATCATCCCTGGGCACATGGCAGTGTAATCATTGAAATGTATGATTCCTGTTTTAAGGATGAAAGGAGTGTTTAGTGTGTTTTGATGGGTCGGTTCTTACTGTTCAGTTGTAAGGTTGCAGTTGGTCGTATTGTTGGGGGGTTCGCTGTACAGGACCTCGCAGCTAGGGGGTGAAAAATCACAATGCTTGTTTACAAAACCTTCCAGGTAGAAAACTGCTGCGTCCCGCACATACAATGTAATGGTGACGAGGAACAACTGGATATACTTTCACCTCATTCATCTAAAAAAGCACGTTTGATGTTTTCATCTGTCAACACGTTCACTAACGTTAGCTTGGGGAGCTAATTTACCCAACAAGTCCTCCAAACCATACGACGATATGGTTCCTTTGTTCCTACCCCCTAGTATGACGCACAGGAACGTTTTCCGTCCTCATATCTAAACCAGAGAACTTAACAGTTGCAGTTTTCAACTACTTAGTTCAAGTTTAAAAAAACATTGTGGTTTGGCTTAACTATATATAACATATCTCCGCAATTCAAATCAACGGCCATTTCTCTACCTGGAAGTTGTTTTTGTGTTAGCGCGGAGTCACGTTGATTAAGTCTATACAACATTAATAAGCAGGTGATGTCAGTCTGTGCATCACATTAAGACTAGGACGTACCCAGCCTCACTGGAATCCAACTTCTCTGCAGCCAGATCGATGTTCTGATTGGCGTTGATGGGGTTGCCACACAAGCCTTCTGCAGCTGAAGCAGTTGCTGGTGAATGACAAATAAAGACAAGTCAATAGACTTTTAACCAGACAGCATGTCATTCTTAAATTCAACTTTGTGAAAAGTAGAGCTGCAAAGAATAATCGATTAGTTGTGAACTATTAAATGAATCGCCAACTATGTTGATAATCGATTAATCGGTCTGAGTAATTTTTCATGAAATAAGTACAAATTCTCACATTCCAGCTTCTTAAATGTTAATATTTACTGGTTTCTTCACTCCTCTGTGAAAATAATCTACAGACTAATCAACAATGAAAATAAATGTAAGTTGGAGCCCTAGATTTAGTTTTCTGTACCTGTTATCACTGCAGTGTTGCCTTCAAAAGAGATTGTGAGCGAAGAACCCATCTGGACAATGACTCCGTCCTGGTCCTTGGAGAACTCCACACCGTTAATCAGCTGAGCTGTGGCGTTGAGCGTTAGTGTTTGGCCATTATCCTACATCACAGCAGATGAGTGGAGGAAACACTAACTCAAACATCACAAATACATACATGCATGTAAACAGCTTAGTCAGAATATTGTCTTTTTTGAATAAAGGCACAAAACTGAATATTATGTGCATGTAAACGTAGTCATTAATTGATCAAACCAAGACAATCTACGGTGAATTTTTCAACAAGCCCATAAATACACTATTACTTCCTTTTAGATGGATTGTGGCAGCTTACCTGGACTATTCCCCCTTGTCCAAGATAGAATACTGAACCTCCCACAATTAATGTCAAGGAGTTCAAAAATGGCACATCTGTACGGCTTCGCTCCTGGAAACCCGCCAAAAGGTTGTAAGTGACAGGGTTAGGCCTTATCAGTCTGTATGTACAGCGATCCGGGACCGACTGGAGTCTGTTGACGAAATCGATGACGGTGGAGCCAGTCACAGTGCACACAGGGGGGGGCACAGTGTGGACCACACCTGATGGAGATGGAAACAGACAGAAGATTTATCCTATGTCAACCCATTCTCATGAACGGGTTCGTGACCAGACTCCATTTAAATAAACATTACATTACGTTATATTACCATCCAAATACACACTTTATTCATAGTCGACAGAAAGAAAATAAAACAAAAGCTGTCTTGGTTCGTCTTTCCACTGTTTTAACAATCACCACTCTGGTTTGGTTGAAATAAACTCTTAATTCACCCATTTTCATGTGGAAATATGCTGGCTCTATACACGCTAAAAGTCCTGATTATTTACATGGAGTCTGGTGGAAATATGCTGGCTCTATACACGCTAAAAGTCCTGATTATTTACATGGAGTCTGGTGGAAATATGCTGGCTCTATACACGCTAAAAGTCCTGATTATTTACATGGAGTCTGGTGGAGATATGCTGGCTCTATACACGCTAAAAGTCCTGATTATTTACATGGAGTCTGGTGGAAATATGCTGGCTCTATACACGCTAAAAGTCCTGATTATTTACATGGAGTCTGGTGGTTTGGTGATGGTGATTTCTGAGTTTTTTCATGTTAAACAAAAAGGATTTTACTCTTTAACAAAAAAGTCTATCTCTGTTGGATCTTTCCATAATGTTGTCAGACACTTAATCAATAATAATCTGAGTCAGTGGCAAAAAGCACTTTTAGTGGACGGAAATTGAAGGTGCGTAATTGTTACATTGCAGTTTGTTTCGCTGCTGCCGACTGAAGCCATCTTGCTCAATATTTGACCAATTTGAAAGATTGTTGTTCCCATCAGTCCTTTGACACACAAACATGGGAAAGTGTCCAGATTGCTAAAAACAAGTTACCCTTTAAAACCCATGCAGTGATACTGTGTTATTTCATCAAACACCTTTAAACTGAAGGTTGTATGTATTCTAAAGCACAGAAAACATTTCAGAGGCTGCTTACCTGCCAGCAGGAGGAGCAATGCAACCGGCTTCAACATGATGAAGTAGCAGCAGTAAAGTGTCCGAGACCTGGGAGGGATACAGGTCACATAGTAAGTGGCTACACGCCTTATTTAATCCCTTCAATAACCCTCAGGGGCGTAGCACAAAATTCTTCAACCTGTACAATGGCATTCTCTGTGCTTTTTGGGCCCCAGCCCCGAATGTGGCCCCCGTTTTTCTGATGTTCAAATACATGAAGTATAAGGGATGGTTTTGATGATTGGATTCATATTAATGCCTAAATCATCAAATTGAAACAAAATAAATAAGAACAACAAGTAAAACGAGTGACAAACCAGGGTTGTTATAGTAAACTAGAAGGAAAATAAGCAGTGACAAATATTTTAATTATTATTAACTTAAATTTAATTTAAAAAAGAATTATTTAAGAAAAACTAAAAACTAAACTGAAACTATATTTCCAGGTTAAAAAATAAGATGAAAATATAGCAAAACTAAACAAATGAAATTCAAAAGTCTAAACTCAGCTGATCTGAGTTCAGTGTTACAGCTAAAAGACAAAAGATTTGAAGCTTTTATCAAGATTTGGTGCACAACCAGGCGTTAATAATCTGTAGATCGGGCTTTGAAAGTCACCAAAATAAACTTGAAATTCTAAAAATGAACGATTCCAAATCATTTGAACAAGCAGTGTATTGTATCAAAGTCCCTAGAATCTCAAAATGGGTTTTTAATTTGACTTTTGTGGATGAACTGAGTTGCCACGGAAATATCTTTTGGAAACTGCACTAGTGGTGCCTTTTATATTCAATTCAATGCTCAATTTGTTCAATAAAAGAATGTTAGAAATGATTTTCTTTAATTTGTTTTAAATTCAACAATCAGTATGTCGTAGTTTAGAAGAATACTAAAAGCAGCAGAAATGCAGAACTGAGTACATTCCGATATGTTCGCGATATTATGTATCGCAAATAATATCGTTATCGGGATGTTCAATAACATTATAGCTTGTTTTCCTCATATCGTGCAGCCTTACTCTGGATAGAATCAGATAATTGTGCCGTCACCCTTAAGGAGCGTCACAATAGACAAAGTCTACGTGAAGCCAGGCAGAGAGAGGAGTGTGTGAGCATCTTACCGTGTGGTGTTCAGGTGTAGCAGCAGGTGGATGGAGCTCTGCAGACAGATGTCGGTGTTGAACCACTCATCTCCCCGTCGGATGTGCCTGCTGTCTCTCTCAGTCTCTTTTTATGCTAGTCCTTCTTGCCCCCACCCTTGAAGAATGATGTACTTAAAACATTCTCGAAACGGTTTTACTCCCCAAACTGGCTTTTTGTCACCTTCAGCCGTCCACTGAGTCACTGCCCTTCACTTAGTAGTTTTTTCACAGAGGAATGTGGAAAGAGGATGAGTGAGAATAACACTCAGCGCCTGTTCCTCCCTCATTACCATCACTGACCCTAACCCTTGAGCAAGGGCCTTAACCACAACCGCTCCAGTGGAGCAGCAGATCAGACTTGTTGTACTGGGCCAACACATTTCCATTAATTTGTTCTCAAGGAATTGCACAATGTACAATCTGTTGTTTGTGACTCTGTGTCACCTCCAACTGTACAAATATACAATTTCTTACTCCGCTGTACCTTATCTCAGCTGTATATCTGTATATCACTCCCATAAATAAACCTGTGAAATTACAGAAAAGGTACTGGCAGCTCTTCACGCGGACTTTGTCCTGTAATTAAAAATGGAAATTATGTGTAGTACCTACAGTTAAAATACAGAATATTTTCTGTTTACTGTTAGGCCTATAAAAAATACTAAGTTACACTTTACTTGAAGGTATCTACATGAGAGTGACATGACACGTGTCATAAACATTATAAACAAGTCATAAATGTTTGTTTACGACATAACGCTTCTTTTAGTAAGTGGCATTCGATTTTTGTCATGACAAGTTATGGTTAGGGTTAGAGTTAGGGTTCATGTGTCATGTCACTCTTATGTAGATACCTTCCAGTAAATTGTTACCAAGGACGATTTTGTATGCCATTTACGGCAGCTACAGTATATGCACTATTTTTCAAGCCACTTGATAATTGAATGACTGAAATCTGTACATCATTTGGGGAAAAACATGATAGTTGCCAAGAAAAATAATCGTCCTGTAGAGTCAACATCCTGTTTTGTATCTAATTGTTCTCCAACTGTCTACATCATGCTGACACAAGAACACAACCAATATTTAGGATGACTAATTTTCATTCCAGACACCTAAAAAGAGGCAAAAATGATCTGATAAGTTACTATTTTTAAGTTACATAACATAATCTAGACTGCTCTGATTGTAAATCATCAAGGATCCCCCAACAATGCCAAGTAAATGTGGTCTACAATACTCTGAATTAAATGTTAGATCAACAGAAGAACATTTAATTTAAAATTATATTAGATTTCTTTGGGGAATACCAGTTGAAGGTCATTTTTATAAACCTAAGTGATTCGGGGCTTTAGAGAAAACATTCGGGGATGGAGCAGTAAAGGAAAGGAAGGCACTGTAAAGAAAAACACAAATAACAATTCAAATATAATGATGTAAAGTATCAGGCGATGTGTATTTCTTTAAATATTTGTACTGTCATTTAAAGTTATCTGCTGAGTTAACACATTTAGGTATAATGTACTCCTCCGTCCTCTTTTGTGTCTTTAGTTTGGGGAAGTACTGTGACCTCTTTACATTTTTCTCTAAAGTCCCAAACTTTCTGCTTATTCAAAATAGGCAGTCTGTGTTCTCTGAGATTTGGAGAATAGTCGTAATATTTTGAGAATAAAGTCACAAGATCCACCTGCTCTAAAGTCTCAATAACAAAGTGATGAATGTTCCTGGATTTCAATGTTGCAGTTGGGCAGGTTTCCCAGAATGCTGTATGATCGCTCCTCTCATAACATTGCTATAGGGCAATCACTGCTGACCTCTCACACCCAAGACAGCACCTGTTCAACCTCCTGCCCTCTGGCATGTCTGTCACCTTAAAAGCGCTCCAAGCTAAAAATACCAAGTACGTTTAACCTAACTGCATTAGGTGCTTTTAACCAGTTTGTGACAGATGACAGATGTCAGGCGACTCCTCCCATTCCTTCACTGTATGTTTACTGACACAACGGTTTTATAAGCGTCTGGTTCCTTTAATATCAGATTTTTGAATGGTCTGTAAATCCTGAATGCTAAAAGTAAGGGCGTAGGATTCTTATCCAACATTGGTGGGGACGGGACACATATTAGGTTTAAGGGGGGGTCTGGAGGTTCTCCCCCTACAAATTGTGAGCATTAACAAGAGTCAAAAATGGTCCTAATGCTATAAATAGGGACATCCAACATTGGTCGGGACAGATATTAAACATTAAACACTTCATTTCCTGCATTCTGGTGAATCTTTCTGGACCTATTTTGTCTTTTTCTTCATCAAGGTCCAACGTTTAATCTTCCCTAAAAGACTTAGTCGTTGGCGGTCAGTGGTGGAATGTAACTAAGTACATTTACTCAAGTACGGCACTTAAGTACAAATGTGAGGTACTTGTACTTTACTTGAGTCTTTTCTTTTCATGCTACTTTCTACTTCTACTCCGCTACATTTCAGAGAGAAATATTGTACTTTTTACTCCACTACATTCATCTGTTACAGCTTTAGTTACTAGTTACTTTACACATTAAGATTACTGCTCACAGAACACATGTAGTTCATAACATCTGATGTTTGATTATAAAGTAAACTAGCCAACAATATAACGGCTACAAGTCCAGCTGAGATGATCAGACCATCACACACACAGCTGGTTGGATCCTTTACTCTTTCTACAATGGGAGGATTCTTCTTTACTTTTAATACTTTAACTACATTTTCCTGATGATACTTACAGACTTTTACTGAAGTAACATTTCCAATGCAGGACTTTAACTTGTAACAGTATTTTTACAGTGTGGTAGTAGTATTTTTACTGAAGTAAAGGATCTGAATACTTCTTCCAGCACTGTTGGCGATAAACCTCTTTAAATGTGCATGTGGCGCCTGTTCCCGTCAATGGTACATTAATGCATTTGAATTCATTCATAAACCCCTGCTTTTAATGCGTTTTAGCAAGACCTTTTCCTCTAATGTTCAAAATGTTCTGCACATTCAAAACAGGCTAACTGTGTTCTCTGAGATTTGGAGAACAAAGTCACAATATTTCAAGAAAAAATCCACCTGCCCTAAATTCTGAATAACAAGCTAAATGTCACAGGGTTCCAAATATTCCAGTTGAGCAGGTTTCCCAGATTGCGTTATGATCACTCATCTCTTTCATCTATCGTGTCACATGGTCATCACTGGCCTTAAAATGGCTCAACGCAGAAAATACCTTCTGTTTAACCTGAGTGCTTCGGGTGCTTGTAACATATTTGTGACAAACGGCCGATACCTTCCAAAAGGTTCAAAGCAGAAGCTTGTCTCTCAGAAAAGATAAGACTTTGTTGTCTGCCTGAGGAGGATGTTGTCTTGCCAAATCAAGAGAACACAGGTGACAGCAGACTATATACACACCACATATCTGAAGAAATGCCGACCAGAACATAAAAAACGGTTAATGTTGATTCTTTGTCCTACGATAAAATATTAACTCATATCACAAAGTCTGCCCCGATACGATTTTGATTCAATTCAGGGTCCTGCCATCGGTACGAGATGATCAGTTACATTTATACATATTTATAAAAAACAACAAAAATATGATTAGTCACTTTAATGACGAGCTCTTTAAGACATTTACATTCAAACTAAACTACTCTTTTTGACAAAAAGAATAAATATAAAGTGGTAATTTCAAAATGAAGGTGCATCTTGAAGATGACGATATGTATCGATATTTTCCCTTTGTATCAATAATATTGGATTGAGGATTTAATCGATATTTATCGATCCAGATCGGTGTATTGTTACACTCCTACCACTAGGGCTGGGTACTGAATTCAATACTTTTTAGACACCAACTGAATTGCCTCTAAAGTATGGAGTATCGAAAAATGCCTCGTCATCCAATACCCAAATTCACTACTTGAGGAGCAAATCTCATCAGAGTCAGCGAGCCAATCAGCACGCAGCATGCTTCTACCAAGATCTAATAATGTCTGTGATTGGCTGTCTGACGTTACACGTCGTAGAGACACGCAGGAAAATCTCTACTGGGCTGTTCAAGGAAATCCATCAATACTCTGAATTAAATGTTAGATCAACAGAAGAACCTTTTCTCAATTATATTAGATTTATTTAGGGAATAACAGTTGAAGGTCATTTTAAAATCCTAAGTGATTCGGGGCTTTAGAGACAACATTTGGGGATGGAGCAGTAAAGGAAAACACAAATAACATACATATATATATATATATATATATATATATATATATATATATATATATATATACTTATATATATATATATATATATATATATACTTTTATATATATATATATATATATATATATATATATACTTTTATATATATATATATATATATATATATATATACTTTTATATATATATATATATATATATATATATATATATATATATATATACTTTTATATATATATATATATATATATATATATATATACTTTTATATATATATATATATATATATATATATATATATATATATATATATATATATATATATATAAAAGTTATAGTATAATATGTCGAAAAAAGGGGGGAGGGGAGAGAGAGGGGAATGGTATGCAGCAAAGGTCCGCAGAGCGGAGTCGAACCTGCGGCTGCTGCGTTGGGTTTAAAAAATAAATTTCCCGATTCAAATCAATCTCCATTTGAATGATATTGATATGATATTGATTAATAAAATCCTGATATCGGCCTATTAGGAGGCTCTGTTTTAAAGCTAAAGTGAAGATGTTGGTATCATATGAGACTAGACGATTTAAGGAATTTATGTCATCATTAATAACGCTCCAAGTTTGGCCAAATTTTGGCGAGAGAAAAACTGCCATTTTCACAGATGTATGGCTTTAGGTATATGTCTCATATCCAAGTAAAATTGGTATTCCAGTTGAAATATCCCTAATTGAATCAAATATTCCTAGAATGCTGTATGATCACTCCTCTCTTTCATCCATACATTTTCTCCACTTTCACATGTCAAACTTGGTGGAAGGCTTGTACCCCAATCACTCAACAATTCAGCCTATTTTTTCATATGTTAAACAGCTATTTTGTATGTATGTGTTTCTGTATTTATTGTTTATTTCATATTAATGTATAATATGTTTATGTATATACCATCCACGAGGCATATTCCTTGTGTTACTTACTTGGCAAGAATTGTTTTTTCTGATTCTGATTTCTGATTTAACAGGATAACAGTACTAGGGCTGGGTACCGAATTCAATACTTTTCAGGCACTGACAATTGCCTCTAAAGTATCGAGTATCGAAAAACGCCTCGTCATTCAATACAACATTTCTATACCTGTAAGGAGTACATTTCATCAGTGTCAGGGAGCCAATAAGCACACAGCATGCTTCTACCAAGATCTAATAATGTTTGTGATTGGCTGTCTAACGTTACACTTCGTAGAAAAACTCTATGTTACACAGAGCTCACGTAGTAGGAGCTGAAAAATAAATAATTTGTAATGTTGTATATTCTTTTTGTTAAAATGGATTTTATAAAATTCACAGTATCGGTAAAATGTTAACAATACCCAGCCCTAATCAATACAGAAAAATGTCTAAAAAAAGTAATTACAAAATAATAATATGGCAAAAAAGACATAGTATATTATGTCAATAAAAGTCATAGTATATATACATCTGGAGCGACATGGTTTTCACTGGAAAGGGATAACAAACTGTCATCTAAAAGGTATTTAAAGCTGTCAGAGAAATGTAGTGGAGTAAAAAGTACAATGTTAACCTCTGAGATGTAGTGGAGTACAAGTAGAAGATAAAATGGAAATACTCAAGTAAAGTACTAGTACCTCAAATTTGTACTTAACCCTCATGTTGTCCTCGGGTCAAATTTGACCCATTTTCAAAGTCTCTATGTAAAAAATATGGGTTTCTTTCAACCAAATTGCCCCCAAAAGAACACGGATGGTTCCATACGTAAAACAGGCTGTGACCATCCATCAACATACGTTCCTCTGATCTCTGATCTCTGAGAACAATAGACGCACCGGCGCGTCCAAACAATGTTACTCCTACTCAAAAAGTGTTTATCTACTATTTTTTATCATTTATTACACTACTTTGTGAACCTAAAGACTTTGGTAAACTCACGTCAAGTACCAAAATAATTTGTTTCAGCTTTAGTGCTAAATTAGCTCTTCACACAATGCTCTAGGACAGATTTGGGTCTCACTAGACGGAAAGCTGAGTTTGTTCTTAACATTTTGTTATCCCTAACCCATGGGGATCAGCTTTATGCAAATACCCTAAAAAATACCCTTAGACCTCAGAAGTTTAAAGGGGTGGTTCAGAATTTTGGACATAGGACCTCATTTCCAAGTTAGCCAGTGTGTTAACAGACATTTTGATTACGCATGTATTGCTAATAATATATCATTTGCATTGGTTGCACTATATAAATAACATTTTAGTTTATATGCACGCATTCACACAGATATTTAGATAGGCCTACTTTTTTCATCACTGGTCTTTGGAGTTTGCTGTGCAGTATGCTGTGCAGTATGCATATAACAAAAATAATTTCCCCCTGGGATTATTAAAGTATTTCTGATTCTGATTCTGATGCCCTATGTTGGGATATAGTTTGTACACACCGTCAGCTCAGCTGTACCTTATGGAGGGGAGGGGCAAGTGAGTTTTTAAAAGGAGACAGAGGTAGAGTGGTCACAGAGCCTGTGTAACATTGTATCTTTAGACTCTACGTGGACCGTAGAGATGTGATGGTAATAATATGAGCTGCTTTAGGCTACATCTACATTACTGCATTTTCAAGCAACGTTTTAACCCTTGACCCTATCGTCCTGTCGACCGTGCAACTTTTTGTTTTTCTTAAAATTAAAAAACTTTTTACGTTTTGGTCATCTTTGCGACACTTTTGTCACTTTTTTCAATGTTTTTGTCACTTTTTAACGTTCTTTTTTATCATTTTTTTATCTTCAAATGCTATAGAATTGAATAAAACACCCAAATTCAATGAAAGTAGAGAACTGATAATGTATGTTACTTGTGAAGAGCGTTGCATGGAACCATCCACATTTTTTGACAGTTTGGTTGAAAGAAAACCAAATTTCTGATCTAGAAACTATAGACACAAACAAATTTAACACGAGGACAACAGGAGGATTAGGACAAAAATGATCTTCATCAACACAAGTTTTAGCTTTGTAGCAGAACTAATCTCCGTCCATATTAACACGTCTGACAACACATATCACATGACCATTCACACACACTGGGCATGTGCGTGCCGGTGTAAACAGGAAGCAGATTGTCTGATGTGACTCTGCGGTTGAAAATCATGGATTTATTAGTTGAAAATACAGAAAATACTTTGGAGAACGAAGAACAATGAAAAGTAAGAGCAGGGATGTATTAGCTTGGAGCGAGGACGAGGTGGAACTGTTACTGAAAGGTCTGTAAGCTACCTAACCGATAAGACTGACTGACGTGCGTCCTCATTTCCAAAGGTCTCCGTTTGTGTCCGTCCAGACTACAAAACAACCCCGGAGTTTTCAAACCAAATCGGGGGCAGCAGTGTTTCCAAATGTCTCCGTTTTAGGGGCTCGGAAACACCGCAGTAGTGTGGACGTAAGACGTAAAAGTAGCTAAAGATATTCGTTTTTTAACCAAAACGTAGTGGGTAGATGTAGCCTTAGATAGTCAGAGAACACACACGACAAACGGTTGAATGGTGACTGTGGCTTTCACCCGTGTGTTTGGTGGCGTGGCATTCCTGTGGACAAGTGTGTGTGTGCGTCATATATAGGGTATCCTGGCGGACCAGAGGCCCCCCTTCATATACATGCACCTCCCCCCGGTAGAGTAAGTGTATTGTGTCGGCCTGGGAAAGTGTGGCAGCGTGGCCACACACACACACACACACACACACACACACACACACACACACACACACACACACACACACACACACACACACACACACACACATTTTCTAACTCTGACTTGAACCTAATGTTAACATTAACCTTACAGGGTATATTGTTAAGTCTTAAACAGTTTTTAAGGAGAAGTGAGGACCTTGAAAACGTCAAAAGTTTAAAACTCATACTGGTCCCCACAAAGACAGAAGAATGATAACTCACACTCTCACTCACACACACACACACACACACACACACACACACACACACACACACACACACACACACACACACACACACACACACACACACACACACACACACAAGCATGTTAACCCACATTCATTGTTTGTAACAATGCATATGCTTCATGTCAACTCAATGTCCAGTCTGTTTGTTTTCTGAGGGTGTGTGTGTGTGTGTGGGGGGGGGGGGGATGTGCAGGGTTTCAGTAATTTTCCCAGCAAACTCGGACTCAGTAAAATCCAGATTTTAAGGCTACATTTGCAATTAAGCCTGGACACATGGCTTTGAATTATGTGTGTATGTATACTTTTTAAAATGTTTATATTTCACTCAACATCCTGCACATTTGCTCGAGTTTAAATGGTGAACCTAACGAGCACAGTAAGATCAGATGCACTGTCTGAGAGACAAACTGAAGCTGGAGGTTGGGGGTTTCGGGGTCAGAGGTCACAGTCTGGGTCTGAGAGCAGTGGGCGGGACTGTTCTACTGATCTGACCATCAGACAGGCCATTATATTTACCAGTGTACATATATTTCCATAAACATTAAAAAGCCAAAACATACACAAGGTTTAATGTAAAATGAAAGCTACAAACTGTATTTGAATTAAGGAAAAGTACTGTATTTTTACAAGAAGATACATTCTGTTATTATTCAGTATTATATAGCTGCCAGAATATAATTTTTTTTTTTACAGTTTCTACAGTTTTTACAAATTCCCATTTTCAACAAAAGGCTTAAAACATTTTTACTAGAACCACTGAATTTGGCAGTGTCTCCTATATTTTCCCTTTTCTCCATTGTTGTTCAAATAAAGGTCATGCACGTTATTTCATCCTTTTGTTTCCACTATAAATGTCTACAAGCACGTAGGTTTTTTTTAAACATTTGAGGCGAACACAAGCGGGGTCTGAAGAAATTCTAAGAGTAACTTTAACTGCATTTCCTGCATTCTGATGATTTTTTATGAACCATTTTACGGTGGAAATGTCAGGGTATCTCCTACTTTAAGTGTGCTTCTTCCTGTTTTATAGCCGATTGCAACCGCATCTCACCATCCACTTTACCAAAGGCATTGTTAATTGTCTATACAAGTCTCGTTCTAGCAGCTCGCCAAAATAAAAGTCCTCTTCTATTTTCACATTTTTATTTCGGGGGGATATATATGCACGTGTTTTTTTCATATAATTTATACATTTCTGCTGACATCCTTTTTTGTGTGAAAGTAAGGGGAAAACTGTTTCAAATTATTGTTTATTCTGGAGATTGTTATACTGTATGACATTTTTAGGAGAACAGCCATGTTCATTTGTATTCATGTTTGTGTTCATTTTGCGCATTTCTTGTGTAAATTGAGCCAAAGCACTTCAAAATACTGTAAATAACAACAAACCTTCAGTGAGTGATGCAGAAATCCATCCAGTGCTGTGTAATACCACAGTTCGCCACATGGTGGCAGTGTTGCTTCTTCAGAAATATACAACTTGGATCTATACACTTCTACAAGTCAGTCAGTGTGTCTCAATGCAAACTTTTTGTATCCAGCATGTTCTATTCACCATAAAAAAGATACTTAATACGTACTATTTCTTTTAATACTTATTACTTTGTTTTGTTGTTTAGGTCAAGAAGGAACTTAAGGAGCTTGATTTTATTTTCTATTTTCTTTAATAAATGTTTTTAATTGCTTTTTAATGTTTTTTTTTATGTAGGGCACATTGAATTGCATTGTTGCTGATATGTACTTTATGAATAAACTTTGACTAAATCACTTGAATTCTTTAAGCCAACATGGATGCAAAGTCCTCAAAATGTTTATAAAAAGAGGAAACTTGAAAAGTTACATCAACACAGCAACTGGACAAACTATCTGCTGAGGAAGATCCCGATCGTGATGGTGATGAAAAGCTCCAGAACAGCTACTAAATGGCAGCCTGGATGCCAGCCCAACTTAGCCCCGCCCACAACATTTGAGGTCAGGAAGTTCGGTCTGGACTTGATCCGTTGTGGAGCAACTAGGCTCGAACCAGAGCTGTTCGGACCAATCAAATTACATTTTTATTGACAGCTTTAGTTAGGCCTACTTTGCAAATCAAGATTTTATAAAGTTTATAAAAGCTGATGTTTATTTAAGTACAGCTGCATTAATTAGTTGAATGACAGAAAACAGTTTGAGCAATTTTTCATATAAAACATTTCCTGGTATTTCCTTTTGTTTAATGTTTATAATGTTAATAATATTTAGTAATAAAGCTGAGGTTTGGACTGTCGTTCGGACAAAACAAACACTGTGAAGTTGTCACTTTGAGGCATTTCTCACTACTTTCACTACTACACAAAATAGTTTTCCAACAATCAAATCAAATTATTAATGGAAAAAATAATCAGCAGATGAATCCGTAATGATGAAAATAATCATCAGTTAATAGCTCAGTTCAAGCTTAACCAACTCCAGCAGTAAAACCCTTTTTATACTTTAACTATATTTTCATGATTATACTTACAGGTGTTTAAAAATGCAGTACTTTTACTGTAACATACTATTTTTTATTGTGTGGTATTAATAGTTTTACTTCAGTAAAGTACCTAAATACTAATAAAATTCCCCAAAATGAGCACAGTGTGTGTCTCAAACCTATGAAAAATGAGAATGCAGTACAGAGATCTTTTTTGTTGTTGTGGTATTTTTCTGGTCACATTTTTTCTCCTGATCCGCTAAATCCCAAACAAATTACAGATCAAACTTTTGGGGAAAAGCCATTTTTATTAAAAGTCATATACAAAAGGAATACTCCATGTTAGGTTACTATAAAACGTCCATATGTACATCATATCATACACATCAACAACACTCTGTCGAACAAAACGCGCGTGAACTCGACACGACATTCACACGCTGCTTTTAAAAACGCGGGACTTACACAAACGTCCACAGATGTGTCACACGTCAAAACTCACAACATCTGGAGCTGCACATCAGTTTAGAAAAAGACACCTGTGTTATTCCATTTGGATGCATAGCTTTGAGTACAATTCTTGGTTGGCTCACTTGTTTTTGTTATTCAGGTACCAGAAGAGAAATGAAAACACCGTTATGACAACCGTGGAAAAATCGCTTTCTCTCTCACGCAACAATCCCAGGAACCTTGGCGGCAAATGTTCTTTTAATTCCTGTATGTATCTTGGGGAATAGTCTCGCATTGTCAGACCCTCCTCTACAGCGCTGCGGCATTTCTTTAAACCAATCACAATCGTCTTGGGCGGTGCTAAGCGCCGGACGGAGCCACGGTGCCGCTGAAAAAAAGCCTCGGGAAGGAACTTGTTTTGGTGGAACGTGTGTACGTTCAAAAGTAGTTTTAGTCGTGCGAGAAAACTCAGATTGGACAGATAGTCTAGCTAGCTGTCTGGATTTACCCTGCAGAGATCTGAGGAGCAGTTAACCATAGTCCTCACAAATCTACCGGAGGTTAGAACGCCAACACAGAGACAGAGGAAGGTAACGGACATCCGGCCTAAATGAGTGAAATCTGGTGAATTTTCCAGCGGCAACAGAGCAATCCTGGAAGTGGAACGTCATGGATATAGACTGCTTGGGGAAAGACTCATGACCTGATGTGCAATCAAAACTAGAGCTGCAGAGATCAATCGATTAGTTGTCAACTATTAAATTAATCGCTATTATGACAATCGATTTGAGTTATTTTTCTTATTGAAAAAAAAAGGTAAAAATTGTGATGTCAGCTTTGTTAAATGTGAATATCTTCTAGTCTCTTCTCTCCTCTGGGACAGTAATCTGAATATCTTCTAGTCTCTTCTCTCCTCTGGGACAGTAATCTGAATATCTTCTAGTCTCTTCTCTCCTCTGGGACAGTAATCTGAATATCTTCTAGTCTCTTCTCTCCTCTGTGACAGTAATCTGAATATCTTCTAGTATCTTCTCTCCTCTGACAGTAATCTGAATATCTTCTAGTCTCTTCTCTCCTCTGTGACAGTAATCTGAATATCTTCTAGTATCTTCTCTCCTCTGTGACAGTAATCTGAATATCTTCTAGTC
Source organism: Zingel zingel (assembly GCA_023566125.1). Lineage (NCBI taxonomy): Eukaryota > Metazoa > Chordata > Actinopteri > Perciformes > Percidae > Zingel > Zingel zingel. The sequence continues at coordinate 3,581,123 of CM042321.1, read as the reverse complement.
TCTTCTCTCCTCTGTGACAGTAAACTGAATATCTTCTAGTGTCTTCTCTCCTCTGACAGTAATCTGAATATCTTCTAGTCTCTTCTCTCCTCTGTGACAGTAATCTGAATATCTTCTAGTCTCTTCTCTCCTCTGGGACAGTAATCTGAATATCTTCTAGTCTCTTCTCTCCTCTGACAGTAATCTGAATATCTTCTAGTATCTTCTCTCCTCTGTGACAGTAAACTGAATATCTTCTAGGTTCTTCTCTCCTCTGTAAACTGAAGATCTTTGAGTTGTTGATAAAACGAGACATTTGAGGACGTCATCTCGGGCTTTTTGGGAAACACTGATCCACATTTTTCACTATTTTCTGACATTTTAGAGACCAATCAACTTAGGGCTGGGCGAAATGGAGAAATACCTCGATGTCTATATTTTAGGGTTGAAAATCTGTGCTTTAAACAAAATGTTATTTAGACATTGAGTTTTTTTTAAACTTCAAAATGACGCTCTGAGCTGCAGAAAAGAAGTCCCCGCTGCCGTTTGAAAAAGAGCTCAGGACTTTTTTGAAAACACGGTTTACTCCGTAGGATTATAATTATAATGTAAAACAGACGCAGGCAGCTTCAGAAAAAGACGCCATGTGTGAACACAGCCTTTAAAACCAGGAAAAGACAAGACACTTACGATATCAAAAATCAAAAGAAAAATATTATAAATATCAAAAAAGATTTTATATCAATATATTGCCCAGCCCTAAAACAACTAAACAACTTTAACTTTAAACCATTTTGATTTCTTTGTCGGCTGAGGATTGAGGCACGCACTTCTACTTTAAAGACTCACTTTTATCAAGTTGATAAACTCTGATTGTACTCTCTGCCTGCTCAGACTCACTACACGGACGTATAAAACTACATTCATCAGGCGGTGTGACGACAACACACACACACACACACACACACACACACACACACACACACACACACACACACACACACACACACACACACACACACACACACACACACACACACACACACACACACACAGCTGGCTAAAGTCTGCGGATGCTGATGCAGGACCCCAAGGCGAAGCAAATGTGGGATAATAGGGTCCATGTTGAAAGATACCGAAGTTCCCCTTCAGTAAAATCAGGATTTTGTGCTCACACGTTGCCCTGCAGTTATCTGACCGTGTGCGCTCTCCGATCTGAACTTGCGGACGATAAAACCTCGAGTTTGTTTTGTGCTTGCTCGACAGTTCTGTCATTAATAAACCTCTGCACACAATCGGCCTTCGCTGTCCAAAAGCCGACTGAGCCCGCCGCCTGCCTTCCAGCCAACATTAACGTCTCCGTGTGATTGAGCTGCGCCGTCTGCGTGGCGAGGACGTCGTCAGACAAAATGACCATGAGCCACGCAGGGGCGGGGCTAGAAGGGGGGCCTGGGGTGGCACTGAGCCAATAGAAAATGTTTATTGTATTCTGATGTACAATTGGTTTAAAATGAAAACGAGTAAAATGAATAATGAATGTGATGTTTTATTTAGGAGAATCACATTGTGTTGTACTATCCTATCCAATAGTTCCTATATTTCTAAGAAGATTATGTATGCTCTATTCTGATAAAATTCTGTGCCAAAAATCCTGGAATCCCCCCTGGAGCCAACAAGATGACAAACTAGTAAAACAACCGAAGCACTCAAAGTGACGCCATCAAGCACGTTTACACGATGCACAACCCAACTGAAAGTGGAAAGGAGCTCCTGGGAAGTTTCTACAAGGGAGTAGAAAAATAATCTCTCATTTGAAAACTATCAAATCTTATTTTACATGTTGGAAACTAAGGGGTTAAAAAGGGTTTCACATGGCGCGCTCACAAGGCTTTTATTCGTCCACGTTTTTTTGTGTTACTGGCAGACAGATTCCTCGGTGCCCTGTGAGGACTCATGACTCAGGGATCATTTGCTAGTGCAACAGGAAGGTAGAAAAGAGAGGAGATGGAGGTTAATTTGTAGAACACTGACAGCAGAAGAAGGGGAAAAAAAAAGGCCTTGGGAGATTTTCTCTGTGGAAATAAGTTTTTGTGTGTCGGGTGCGGGTTGTGTGGTAAAGTGTCAACTGTCGCAGATAAAAAGATTTAAACGCTACATTAAAATGCCCTAAACAGAAGCACTTTGAGTTGTGTTTGTCAGACTCACATCGAGACCTTGATGTTGTTAGCGTTAACAAATGACCCAGAAGCGTTCTGAAGTCACCCACAACATTTCTGACATAGTTTGATGCTAATATTCCTCCAGGAAAACACAAACACAGTCACCTTTTACTCTGAAAAGCCACATTTTTCAAGAATAAAATCCAGTGACCGAGAAACTGCCGAAAAAGGAAATAGATACAGCACACTGAACTTGAGAAAGTGAAATAAAGAAAGATGTTTGACACGTTCTTGTGTAAAGCTGCTACATGAACCCATAAAAAGTTCTCCCTGTGCGTCGTTATTTCAAGCTGCTGAAGTCAAAACCTCGAACTTCTTCGTGCCGCAGCTGCTTTTTTTTTTACACAAAGAGAAAACAACCGGATGGCGTAACGAACATGCGGCCCTGAACGTGTCACCGTTTTACTGCCGCCATCCATCAGCGCCGGGGAGCAGAGCTGCTGCGTTCACGTCGCATCTACTGAAGAGACGGGAGGATTTCTGATAGCTTTTGTTTCTTTTGACGCCATTTTTGAACATGACTCACAAAACAATCTGTGTCTTAGTGTGCAGGATATTAACATTTCTGACTTTGGCAAACTCCCAGCAGAAAGAGCTGAAATGATTTGTCAATTTGTTGGCAAACTATTTTGTTATTCCATAAACCGTGCAAGTAATTTGTCAAGCTATCTGGATAGGATTTGCTCTTTTCTTTATTCTAGATCATAACGAGTATCTTTACGACAAAACGAGAAATTTTAAGACAACTTTTTCCACAAATGTCACGTTCCAGAGACAATTAATGGAGAAAAGACTTGGCAGATTAATAGATGATTCAAATAGTTAGTTGTAGCCCCACTTATATCAAAAAAGACTCAACAAAAAAGGCAACAACTACATTCTGCTACAGCCACCGAGGGAGTTTTCTAGTGCGTTCACACCAGCAAAAAAAACAAGCAAACTGGTTCATATTCAAAATGTTTGTAATGCATAAATACACCAGCAATGAGAAGTGCTAAAAAACTATTTATTTTGAGTGTGAACCAGTCTCTGTTTGATGAAAAGTCTTGTTTTCCTACAAACTAAACGTGTGCCAGTTCATTTTGAGCTAAAAACATTTTACTCACATGGCAGCTGTCTCTCCTGACTGGTTACAGGGTGAATGGTTGGCCTTGCCTTTAATCAGGACCAGCAGCAAATCAGGACCGAGGATTTTAAGGTGCAGCCAATCAGATTTTAAGGCCCAGTATGTACTACACAGGGCCACGTTCAACCATGATGGTTTCCTGGTTGAACGACATGTTTTTGGCTTTGAGGTGGGTTTTCTCTCGTTTGGTGGGTGTGTCTCGTTAATTGGCTGCGTCAAAAGGTGAAATACCCAATCAGCAGAGACGTGTCTGTAAACTTGTGCACACAACAGGGTGTTCAACTCAGCCCTGTTTCAGTTTTAAAAAACGTGTAGCTACGTGTTGTTGGGGCTGAAAACGAGAGAAAACATATCTCAAAGCTGCTTCATACCGTTCCAAGGAAACATGTCGTTCATTACGGCAAAAATCATTTCATTCTTTTTTTTCAGCTCCTGCGTGTCTCTACGACGTGTAACGTTAGACAGCCAATCACAGGCATTGTTAGATCTTGGTAGAAGCATGTTGCATGCTTATTGGCTCACTGACGCTGATGAGATTTACTCCTTTAGGTATTGAAATTTGGTATTGAATGACTTCATACATGATACTTCAGAGGCAATCCGGTTGGTGCCTATAAAAGTCGAATTCGGTACCCAGCCCTATCCGGAACCAGAGCCATGTGCAGTCACTGTTGAGCTCTGTAACTGTCTGTGTAGCGCTCCCTAGTGGTGGTGGGGCAGCGGGTCGTGGCTGTGGCTCCGCTGTATGTACGCCACGGCGTCCCTGTACGTGAGGGCCAGCTGGGGCCGGTCGTACATCTCGCTCAGAGCCTGGAACTTTGGGCCCCAGCGCGACAGCCTGTCGCAAACAAACCCTCCTCCGCCTTCTTCATCGTCGGCGTCGTTCCCGGCGACAATGTCTCTGCGTGACGCGGCAGACCCCAGCGAGCTGAGGCTTCCTGCCGATGACCCGGAGCCTTCCACGCACCAGACGTGGTAGCCGTCCGGCGGCATCGCCTCGCCGTCGTTGTCCGCCTCCCAGATGATTCGCGCCACGTAGCTTTTAAAGTCCACCTGAGAGCGCGACCCCGACGGGGCGTCCACGTAACCGTCCCGCGTCTCCGGCGGGATGTTCCTGCCTACATGAGGGGTGTAGTTAGCGTAGGCGACATCGCCGGTGTAGTTGTTGGCGGTGGCGTGCTGGTAGTGGTGGTGGTGGTGGTGGTGCGGGATGCTGAGGTAGGGAGCACCGGAGCTGCAGGAGGAGCTGGACGGGTGAACCTCCTCCTGCGAGCCCGGCGAGGATTTGATGAGCGGGGCGGTGGTGCAAGACGAGGACTGGGACAGACTGGAGCACAGCGGGCGCTTCAACTCGGTGATGTCATATCCGTTCTGGAAGAAAAGGAAGGAGGGCGGGACACACACAGTCAGTGATCATTTAGAATCGTATTGCCAGACCTTCTCCACACAACATATCCACGATGGGAGAAAAACGTGCTCTGGTTTATCGACTCTTCTTTAAACCAATCACAATCGTCTTGTGCGGGGCTAAGCGCTGCACTTGTTGTCAACTCAAGGCTCGCTTACTTTAATTCAAAATAAGACTCACAATCAACTCTCATTTTGCAGGAGCACACTGACGTTTGTTGGTCAATAAAATGTTCCAGTTTCAAGCTTATATAAAATCAAGCTGTTACATAAAAAGTAGAACACCCAGTGTGTGTGTGTGTGTGTGTGTGTGTGTGTGTGTGTGTGTACCTGGTCCTGCTCCCCCCCTCCCTCCTCGTTGTAGTTGAGGATGTTTTCTCGGATGTCCTCCCAGCTCTCGTGTTCAGTGGGGATGTGGTAAACTCCTCGCTTCCTGAACTTGTTACGGCTGCCTTTCTGGTTCCACACCGTCACCGCCACCAGCACCGCTGCACGCACGCACGCACACACACACACACACACACACACACACACACACACACACACACACACACACACACACACACACACACACACAGAGAGTGAGAGAGGAGGACAGAATTAATATGCATCTGTGTGTAAATGTGTCTCTGCACCACCGGGACAGGTTTCACTTCCTTCCTGTACATTTGCAGCAGCAGAAGCTCATTAAAACGGCCCTGTGGAGTCATTACACCTCTATATATATATATATATATATATATATATATATATATATATATATATATATATATATATTAGTAATACATTATGTAGAAACATCGGTATAACAGCAATTGAGCCCATAATGGGGTTATTGGGTCTTTGACTTCCTTCACGCTGTGAGCCACACAGTCAAATTCAGAAGAAAACAAGCTTCTAAAATCTCTGTCAACATGTCTGTTCTCTTCAGGGAAGAGCAGGAAGCAATAGGGCTGATGGGAAATTCAGTTTTATACCCTCTTTCCACCAAAAATATAAAATAGGCTAGTGTACCAGAGTCTGGTAGGACCAGGCTAGTGGACCAGAGTCTGGTAGGACCAGGCTAATGTACCAGAGTCTGGTAGGACCAGGCTAATGGACCAGAGTCTAGTAGGACCAGGCTAGTGGACCAGAGTCTGGTAGGACCAGGCTAATGTACCAGAGTCTGGTAGGACCAGGCTAATGGACCAGAGTCTAGTAGGACCAGGCTAGTGGACCAGAGTCTGGTAGGACCAGGATAGTGTACCAGAGTCTGGTAGGACCAGGATAGTGTACCAGAGTCTGGTAGGACCAGGCTAGTGTACCAGAGTCTGGTAGGACCAGGCTAATGGACCAGAGTCTGGTAGGACCAGGCTAATGGCCCAGAGTCTGGTAGGACCAGGCTAGTGTACCAGAGTCTGGTAGGACCAGGCTAGTGGACCAGAGTCTGGTAGGACCAGGCTAATGGACCAGAGTCTGGTAGGACCAGGCTATTGGACCAGAGTCTGGTAGGACCAGGCTAATGGACCAGAGTCTGGTAGGACCAGGCTAATGGACCAGAGTCTGGTAGGACCAGGCTATTGGACCAGAGTCTGGTAGGACCAGGCTAATGGACCAGAGTCTGGTAGGACCAGGCTATTGGACCAGAGTCTGGTAGGACCAGGCTAATGGACCAGAGTCTGGTAGGACCAGGCTAAAAGGGTTTTACTGTCATGTGAGAAAAGTAATTAAAACTAACTAACGATCGACTAATCAGTATTAATTAATCAGATGTATCGAGGTCTTAAACGTAAATCTGTCTGTAGGCCCATTCATTGATAAATGCAAATGGAAACCTATTGATCTTTTGAGCACACTGTTACACAACGTTAGAACAAAAGGTCTTTAAAGGACACGGTTCAGTTTACATCACATTTAGTCCCACACACATCCCTGTATTTCCTCTAGATTTCACTGATGAGACTCGATGTTAATACACTAAGAATCCTTCATGGGATTCTTGGTTTTGGGAAAATCTTTCGTGAGAAGTGTTCACTGCTTTAACATTCTGGTCAAAAATGTCAATGTTTTATCTCCACAGCGCTGTGGAGGAAGGTCTGGCTACAGCACAGATGCATTCTGGGATAGGAGAAGAAAGCGCTTTGGGTTGTTTGCATTTCTTTAAACAGATCACAATTGTCTCGGGCGGCGCTGAGCTCCGGACGCAGCGATGGTGGCTCTGCTAAATAGTCTCAGGTAGGAACTTGTTTTGGTGGAACATTTGCACCGCGCAAAAGAAAACGCCACATACAATATTAAATGAAGGTAACTGTTGACACAATACAGTAACGTGAGCTATTTAAATGAGCTGATACATGGTTACACCTCATTAGCTCTTACCAGTGTATCTCCGTGTGTACTTCGTCCACAGCAATCCCACCAATCAGTCCCAAAACTTCCCAGTTAGAGAGGAAATGCCCTAAACATATTCTTTGTAAATCTTTACAATCCCCAAAATAACCAAGCAGACCTGCCTTGTTGCACTATCCAAATCAAAATTTGCCGTTTTCAGCGTGCAGCTTGCTTGCTCGAAGGAGAGCGTGTCTATGTTCCCACAGCCCTATGTTGAATTTTGAGAACAGCAATACACATAGAGTGGGAGCCTGAAATCCGGCGAGTGATGTCAGTCTTTATCCTGGAATGTGATTCTGTTGATCCAGACTACAGTAGCCTACATGTTGCTCTTCATTTAGCCTCTTTGCTGAATTATCACAGCTTATGCTAACTAGCTAGTACTGTCTTTACTCCAGAACAAGTGGATTCCTATTACTGCCTGTGAGTCAGAAAGAAGCTGCGACACGGAGCGTTCAGAACAGCCAGTTTTACATGTGGACATAAGTTAAATCTCTGACTGTCCGGTTTGTGTTACCTTAAGACAGTGAAGCCAATATTGTATCAAAGCTCAGTACGGTTCATCTCAATTCATTCCCTTTTACATCTACTTTATGAAAAACTCTCTTCTCTCTTACCGAAGAAGACGAGCAGACACATGCTGATGGCCAGGATGGAGCTGGGGCTGAGGGCGGCCAGCCGGTGACCTTTGACCTGTCCCAGCTCACAGCGCTGACCCCTGAACCCCTCCTGACAGCGGCACTGGTACGTGTCGGGCGACAGCGCCTGGCACGTGCCGCCGTTACGGCAGGAAGACGGTCGGCAGGGCGAAGGCACGCAGCGTTGCTGCCCGGAGTCATCTGTCACTGTCACCTGACCACCGGGGCACCTGGGAGGGATAGGTAGATAGTTAACCCTTTAAACGCCGCAAAAGAAACGGTCCGCCAGTGCCTACATCGGTATTTCTGCTTTTGTGATGTCATTTCCTGGAGTATCTTCAAATGCTTCATATCCCTAAATCAGCAACATATATGCTAAAGGGTTATATATGTCACTAAACCATAATAATTATTAAAAGCAGTAAAATTCTGTCATAAATTTAAAAGAAATTAAAAAATCGAAATAAATGACCTAAATAAACACAAAACATATTGATCCAAAATATTTCTAAGTGCAGAAATGTGAACAAAATATTTCTTAACACTCCAGAAGTTATTAGAACTTTTAGTTTTTGAGATAATGTACATTTTGTAAGAGTGGTTTGATAGTTTCATCTGCAATAGAAATGGTCCGCCTGCGGGATCGCTCCGGACGTCCCGTAATGTGATGACATCATCACGAGCGCACAACGTGATGGGGTGAAAAACAGCAGCTCTCTGCTGCAAGCAGAAAGAACACTCTAGCTGTTATGGTTTTTATTTTAGATCGTTTTACACGGGCTCATGTCATGTCTCATGTAAACAACGACAGCGGACGGTTCGTTCTCTAAGGGTTTATTTACTGACATCCAGGGGCGACCGGTAGCATAGTCATATAGGCAAGTGCTAGGGGCGCAGGAAGTCCAAATGAGTAAAGAAAAGTTAACAAATAAAAAAAAATAAAAAAAACGCCAAAATTGTCGATGAAAGCCGCAAAAAAGTTGAAAAAAAAAGCAAAAAAACTGCTGAAAAAAGTGACAAATACGTTGAAATAGGCGACAAAAACGTCAAAAATGCTGGAAAGAGAGACAAAAACATTGAAAAAAGCAACAAAAAGTAAAAAACAACAACAACAAAAATCTCAAAAGCTTCAAAAATTCTGAAAAAAGCAACCAAAATATTGCCAAAAAAAGAGAGAGACAAAAACGTCAAAAATGACGACTAAAAAGTCGAAAAAAGCTACAAAAAGAGCTGAAAACGGGCCTAGTTTAGGGCTGGTTCTTGTGTTGTGTCTTATAAAGGTGAACCAGTAAAGGGTCTGTTGGATGTGTGTGTTTGTGTGTCTTACTTGCACTGGTGTTTCCTCCACAGGTCGATGCAGCGCAGGGGGCTGAGGCACGGCTGGCTGCTGCAGGCGTCGCTAGAGCACCCCGAGGTGATGCCCCGCCTCTCCAGCACCGTCACCAAGTCCCGGCTCTGCCCGTCCAGAGGCAGGACCTGAGCGTTGAAACGAACGTCCCGCAGACAGCCTGCAGGAGGAAACGCCTAGTTCAGTTTGGTTTGGATTAGAATAATGTGAATATGATTCAGTCATTTGTCAAATCAGTGTGAACCAGTTAAGAAACAAATCTGGGGCCGCTGGTTAGATCACCTGGTGGAGCGGGCGCCCATATATAGAGGTTTACTCCTCGACGCAGCGGCCACAGGTTTGACTCCGACCTGCGGCCCTTTGCTGCATGTCATTCCCCCCTTCCATCCCCTTTCAAATCTAATCTGTCCTATCCAAATAAAGGCCTAAAAATGCCCAAAAAATTATCTTTAAAAATTAAAAATCAGTGAGCAGTAGAATCCAGGTCTCACCCTGAAAGTCGGCCTTGTCTCCAGCGGTCGGCCCGTTGCCGACCATCACGCTGGCTGGGTGAACCACTATCTCCCTGCGGCTCCCCAGCCGGGCCCGGACCTCCCGCGAGCCCCCGCCCTGCTCCAGCCGCAGGGTGAAGAGGTTGTCATGGCGAACGAGGCCGACCAGGACCCACTGGCCGATGTCCAGCCGTTGGCCGTGGAGCCGCAGGGCGTGGGCACCGTCGCCCAGGTTGGCCCGAACAGAGAGGTGACCCTCCATGATCTGAAGGAGAGAAGATGATCTCAGCAACATTTTCACCCAAAAGTCTGTTTTGAAAAAACCTTCCCATAATGCCTCCTGTCTATATGCTCCTGTGTAAAAAGATAAAATCAGTCTTGAATAAAGTACTTGAAAGCAATACTTTTTATTGTGGCTTCCGTATAGTGAAGCATAATATTCAATCTTTCTCTCCAACGTATAAAATCATTTCTTGCAACTAACGAGTAACGAAAAAGCTGAAATGTATTGTAGTAAAAGTATACATTTTATTTAGGAAATGTAGTGGAGTTAAAGTGGAAGTTTCCAGAAAAACATATAATGAAGTAAAGTACAGATACGTGAACATTCTAGTTAAGTACAGTAATGAAGTATTTGTACTGTGTAACATTACAACACTGGATAAAATGAGCGTCTGTTTCGATTTGTGAATGCAGTGATAAAAGCCACATCCGCTGTGTTTGGACGTGTGACGTCAAAGGTCTGAAGTCTCACCTTTTATGTCATACTTAATATCTCCAGATCAATACTAAAGCAGTTAGACTTGTTCTGATGTGCGATTCTAGGTCCAATGTTGTTAAAATGCATGAAGGTCTTGAAATGGTTGAGTGTTGAAAAAAGACTATTAGCCAATGTGCTTACTTTGTTGCACTCTGTTATTTAAACTCAGACACCATCATTTATTTTTGATAACATAACTTACAGTTCAGATATCCACACTTATTTAACAAGAGGAGCCAGTAGGGGGCAGATAATTCCACCTTTACCAAAATCCAATAACCTGACATTTTTAAAAATCTTATTGTGAGGTTAAAAATATTAGATTTTTTTCTTTGTCTATGTGAGCTACCTTAATGTTAGCCATGTAATATACTGTAATATATGTATTATTTGTTTTCAAGATATTTCTCTATTTGCTTGGTTTGTTATTGTTTTTATTTAATTTTAATTTTTAATTTTTAGTAGTGTAGTCTTTTTTGTTATTTAGTTCTGTAAGCAGATCTTTTTGTATTTCTTTTCTTTTCTTTTCTGTATATGTTATGAAATGTTTTAATATTGTCTGATTAAATGTTGTTTTGGACCCCAGGAAGACTAGCTGGTCGTCTAGGCGTCAGCTAATGGGGATCCTTTTAATAAATACAAAAAAAATAAAAAAATAAATACAGCCCAGAGACATGTTTTCATTTGTTTAGAAGCAGAGAGATGCACCATTTCAACAAGGTCTTTCATGTGACTGTAGGCCATACAGAAGCTTTTTATCCAACATGGAATTACAGTGTCTTTTTAAAATGAATAAATAATTATGAATCCATAAACCAAGTTACGCAATGGTAGATATCTCCGCATCGCTTCAAGCTAGCGTCATTCTGATTGCTTAGTATGAATGCTAACATCCGCCTTGCCAAAGAGGACTTCTGTGTGATGCTAGCCCTTCCTGAAGTTTAGCATCCAGCCTGGAACTGCAGAGACTTTTCCGAAATGTTTGCACAATAATTTTGTTTACCAGCCCCAACCATCCTGACTCCCAGAATGCTGTCAGGTGAGTGTGTCGACCAATCAGAGGCTGTCTTCCTGACTGTGTTACTTCGCTGCTACAGATAGAAAAGCATGGCTTAGACCTCAGAGCGTTAATGACGGGCTGACAGGTGGACTGACCTCCAGGACGATGTACTCGCTGGCATCCCGGGACGTCACGGAGAGCAGGGTGCCCGAGGTGGCTCTGGTTCGGAGGAGCAGCTGGACGGTTGTGCGGCGAGAGCTGCTGCCTCCTCTGAGCTGATAACGCACAACGCTGCCTGAGTCGAAGGAGAACTCTGGGACGGCTGAAGGGGCAGATATGAAGCCATGTTAACTCACTCACATATTTAAAAAATAAAATTTAGCAGCACTCAAGAGGGAACATAAATGTCACATCTTTTTGAATTCCTGGCCCGAAAAAAAAACGTCCAGAGTCCTTTAAATAGAAATCAATCCACAGGCAACCGAGAAAGTTAAGAAAGGTCTCACTTCTTAAGTTATGTTACAATCAGTTCACAACTAAAATGAATTAATAAATGTATACATACAGAACCTTTAATGGCTTATGACCCAGTTTGTTTTTAGCCTTTGTATCCCGACCCTTGCAGTTCCATTGAAAGGAGATTTTTTTTCGGGGCAGTGCTGCTGATGTTGGGTCTGGTAACTCACCATTGACAGGGCTCAATCCGAGGGGCGGGATAAACGGTTGTCTTTCAAAATCTCTCTGCATGCAATAGGATAGCACTACAACCAACCAGAGCAACGAAGAAGGTAGCGGAGCTAGTTGATAGATTAAACTTTTGCCGTATCCGGTCGACACATCTTCCTTTTTTTAAGAATGACTTCAGAGCCGTTCTTGTTCTTTTCTTAAAGAAAAGCTTAACTCCAAGTCTTCCAGAGTCGCGGCCAAAGCCGATTCGATAGACCGCTGTTCGCCAGCAGCAGCAGCCATAAGGCCCGCCCACAATGTGATTGGCCTGACTAGAGTTTGGTTTTTCAAGCTCGCAAGCCAACGGAGAGTTGCTAGACCCCCCTGGCTGCAAATTACATTTGCTGCCGCTAGGGTACGTCTAGATTTCTAGGCTAGTGCTGTTGGTCTGTTGGTTTATTTAGACTAAAACAGATGGCCTAAACAGTCCCATATCCCTCTGTTTTGAGTTAAATAACGGCCACAACAAGCCGGTTGGTTAAGCCAACAGTTAAACTAGTTGTGAGTGGAAGACTGATTGAAAAGGTCACTTGTTGCTTTCTGTGCTAAAATTGTACTACATCAGACACAAAGACCAGGGGTCTCTTTTGTTCAAACTGGTTTCATAATGAAGATCTAATTTTCCACCCACAAACACACACACACACACACACACACACACACACACACACACACACACACACACACACACACACACACACACACACACACACACACACACACACACACACACACACACACACACACACATAGTCAGGCTCTCTCACCGCTGTCACACTTGTGTCCCTTGTATCCTAGATGGCACTCGCAGCTGAAGGAGCCCCAGTCGGCGAGGCAGGAGGCGTGAGCGCCGCAGGAGGGACCGGCCGCAGTCACACACACCCCGTCGGTCAGCCTGCACCCCGGGGCGCTGTCCACGCTCTCACCTGGAGACGCCAGGTCGTACACCTGAGGGATGGAAGGAGGAGGAAGACAATTAACTTGATTCTTTTTCTCTTTCTAATTCTTAATTTTCAACCATCGTCCTGTGTGCATATCACTTTCCGCACAACCTTTATAAAAGCGTGCCAACATGATTAAAGGAGTGTTTAGAAATCCTACAGTTTTCCTCCTTTCAGACTGAATTTGACATGCACTAAATGTCTGAACAGGGTGGTTGTTTTCAGCTGGCAGCCGTGCAGTGCTTTCATTCTGTGGCATGTCAGAAGCACCTTAACGCATTAACTTCAAAATGTGTTTTGAATTTCTGAAGCAATCAAGAAAGCGGCTCTGATTACAGAGCAAACCGAAGCATGTAACTGGAGATTATGTTTCTCTCTCTTCATTTTTTTGTTAGAAAACATTTGGCCGTGAAAGCTAATTCAATTTCCAAAATCAAAAGGTTTAAACCTCGAGGGAGGGCAAACATTTTGATGATGACGTGGTCATTTTGTCCCGATTTTGTCCTCATGATTCATCCTCCGGGAATCATGAATGTGTTGTATAGTACTAGCCAATCACAGCTTCAAAGGGGCGTAACTTGAAGGGTCTTGCAAGCCGCAGTTGGACTCACTTGGATGATTAAGGACAACTTTAAGACGGTTTGGGCAACATTAGCACCATATTAGGGCTGCTTGACTATGGAAAAAAAATCATAATCATGTCAATATTGAAATCACGAATATTTAACACGATTACTAATTGACTTTTGGAAAGATTATGCAATTATTGAATTAAAAAAACTGTGAAAACACCTTGAACTGTGAAATTTCCCTTAATACTTTCCCCATTTTTTTTCATGCAGAACACAAGACAAAATAAGACTTTACTTGCAAAACGTAATGTGCAAAATAATAGTTTTTCTGTTATTTTGATGCTTAAGAGGCCAAAATAATAATTGAAATTCAATTTACATATACATATATATATATATATATATATATATATATATATATATATATAAGTGAACAACATGGAAATGTGCAGCTGAAAGCTGATGCTAACTCCGCCCAGACAGCTGATGACTCGTTCACGTGACGCTTCTGAGGGAAGGACTTCTTGTCCCTCTAAAAACACATTTCCTCATTTCCTCTCTCCTCGCATGATTTCCTCACGTCTCTCCCGTGCTTCCTCGGTGGGAAGGACTAAGACGCGAGGAAGGGAAGCAAGTGAAGGAAACGTGGATGCACTTCAACGACCAGAGACATAACCCTGATCCCAAACACCACAGCTGAGTACAGAAAACAACCCCAAAACACAAGGGATTGTGGGAGACTTTCCTGTGGAATATTTTGGGACTTTTGGGGTTATCTCTGAGCAGCATGAGAAAAATCACAGCAGCTCATTTAGTTTCAGGTTCTTTTCATGTATATTACACGCACGCACGCGCGCGCGCACACACACACACACACACACACACACACACACACACACACACACACACACACACACACACACACACACACACACACACACGCACACACACGCACACACACGCACACACACACACACACCTGACTGTCGACAACCAGGTTTCGGATGCAGCCGATGAAACTGCGGTAACGCCGATGCGGAGACGTTTCCTTCATTCCTCCCAACTGAAGAGGCTGGAAGACGTTCAGATACCTGAGGAGGAAGAAGAGGAGGAAGAAGAGGGGGAAAGGATTTGGGGTAGGGAGAGAAAGAGTAAAAGTAGAAGTGGAGGAGAGGAGGAGGAGAAATAAAAAGGAAAAGGTGGAAGATAGAAAGGAAGAAAAAGATTGAAAGAGGATAAAGCCATGAGGATGATGGAGATGGAGGAGATTAGAAACATGGAAATGGGTAGAGGATGAGGAAGAGTAAGAGGATAAGAAAAACGGAAGAGGAAGGAAGGAAAAGGGGAAAGAGGAGAAGAAGGTGAAAGATAAGGAGTGAGTAGAGGGGGAGCAGCGTGTCAGATGCAACAGAGGAAAAAGAGACAAAAAGTGGAGGAGAGGTGAGTCTCTATTAAATATTTATATTATAAATGTACAGTCTATGTGTACAGTGACGTGGATCTTTAGTTTCTTTTAGATTCTTTCCTCTCCTTGTTGTGGCAAAATATGATAAATCTGGTTTTTAATTGAATTATGGGGACATATACAACGTGTATCAATGTGCTATAGATAGGAGATGTCAATGTGTCTGCCTGGTGGGAGTCACAGACTTTCTCTGTCCTAGTGCTTCCCGCCGCTGCCTTCCTGCTACACATAGACTCTCCCCTCTCGTGCAGTCCTCAGTTGCCAAATCAAATTTTTAGTCAAGTGTTCTGAAGGTGATCATTGGAGCGCTCCTCAGGAGGAGGGTCTCTCTTTTGGACGATATAAGGCAAGCTTTCCGGTACTTGCTCGGGTTTCTTGTGTTTAGAATTCTTTTCGAAGCACATTAAACTCTCTTTTTCACATCTGACTCTGACGCTGCCTGGATTTTCTGAGACCTCGTTTTGGGACTTTTTCATACTTTGAAGAGAACTTGAAGAGAAGTTGACAAAGTGCAGCTGGCGATAAGGTCCGCGCCTATAAATCTGACCTTTGGTCGCGGACCTATATTTCATTTCAACATCCTGCACTGTAATTGCTTGTTTTTAAATTCTACTGCATGTACTTCACATCTGTGTGTACATAAACAAACAAACTAAACTAATGAAACCACACTAAACTAGTTGCTCCAGGTCTGCTCTCACCTCTGGTTTCCTGGCGTTTCTCCTGCAGCTCTGCAGCCGGACTCGTCCGTCTCCTGAGTGTCCCCGCTGACACCCTCCAACTCGTTCACTGCCGCCCCCCCACACTGGTCCAGGATGAGCTGGACAGCCTGCACACAGAGACAATGACACACACACACACACACACACACACAACTGTCAAAAACCTCTACTGAATTAACTTGAATCCCATTACTAAAAGAATCCACATGTACAACATATGTACATATTGCGACATATCTTAACCTGTATCTCATTAAATATGATCATCAGGTCAAAGAAAAACATTGGAATAGGGCTGCAACTAAACTAACGATTCATTTTACTGTCAATCAATCTGTGGATTATTTTCTTGATGAATGTGTCATCCCCTCTCTTTCTCTCCCCCCTTCCTGTCTACCCACTCTCACTGTCGAACAAAGGGGAAATCCCCAAAAATAATCTTAAAAAAAAAGAAATATACACATAGCAATCCATCTACTGTATCTAGTCATCCGTTTATGCATCCGCCCGTCCATCTCTCTATCCAACCGTCCGTCAGTCTGTCCTACCTTTCCGTCGCTGACGATGTCGAGGCGGTGCCAGCGGCGGTCGTTGATGGTGGACTTGGGTGGGAGCTGCAGGGTCAGTGTTCCTGATCCGTGGTTTATACTCAGTGCTGGAACGCCGTTCCTCAACTCTGGATGGGAGGATGAGAGGCTTAGTTTCCTATTTCCCTGCCCACGGTAAAACCATGCGTGCCGCTTTGATCAATTAACTATTTTTACTTAACCAGTAAGAGTCCCATTAAGATTAAGAATCTCTTTTTCGAGGGAGACCAGGCCAAAACAGTTAAGCCCAGTTCAGACCAAAGATTCGCGACGAGACGAGTTGAATCTTGCAACTTCTTGCAACAAGCCGGTCTGCAGCGTTCTGAAACCTTCAGTCCGTCAGTCCACACCAATGAGACGAGACGAGGCAGTGTATCATCTCCATGACGTCTCTTTGTACTTCCGTTCTAACTTTTTGTAGCTGGATACATCATTTGTTGGGTCTAAATTTGAACGTGGCTAACGTTAGCGATAGTGAGATGTTGGCTACAGTTACATTTCTAGTGGTGAATCAGCGAAAACATTTTTAATTTCTGATTCCCGGCTTTGTTCCAACGCTGCTGGGCGCTCCCATTCCCCGTCATTCTCAATCTCGCTTGACCATATAACGTTACCGTGCTTTTGGGCAGTTGTTGAGGCTCCATCTAAAATCCTGCCATTTCAACCAGCTGTTTGTAACACAAAAATGAAATGGATTATGGATTATTTTATTTTTATAGTTTGTAGCTGACTTGACCAGCTGACTTCTCTATTGGCTGTTGAATCAGGAGACGTCTCTTACGTTCTAAAACCAGCCTCTGGAGACTCCACCAGCTGACTTCTCTATTGGCTGTTGAATCAGGAGATGTCTCTTACGTTCTAAAACCAGCCTCTGGAGACTCCACCAGCTAACTTCTCTATTGGCTGTAGAAACATGAGACGTCTCTTACGTTCTAAAACCAGCCTCTGGAGACTCCACCAGCTGACTTCTCTATTGGCTGTTGAATCAGGAGACGTCTCTTACGTTCTAAAACCAGCCTCTGGAGACTCCACCAGCTGACTTCTCTATTGGCTGTTGAAACAGGAGACGTCTCTTATGTTCTAAAACCAGCCTCTGGAGACTCCACCAGCTGACTTCTCTATTGGCTGTAGAAACATGAGACGTCTCTTACGTTCTAAAACCAGCCTCTGGAGACTCCACCAGCTGACTTCTCTATTGGCTGTTGAATCAGGAGACGTCTCTTATGTTCTAAAACCAGCCTCTGGAGACTCCACCAGCTGACTTCTCTATTGGCTGTTGAAACAGGAGACGTCTCTTACGTTCTAAAACCAGCCTCTGGAGACTCCACCAGCTGAGTCGCAGCGACACCATCAGCTGGTTTGAGTCGAGCTGAGACGGGCCAGTTCAGACCGCTGAAACTTTTCTCTGCGACGTTCTAAAACGTTTTTGTCTCGTTGCCAATCTTTGGTCTGAACTGGGCTGGGCAGCATGAATACAAACTGTTACATAGTTACAGACAGAAAACAACAAAAGGAGACAAAATTTAAATCAACCATGAACGAGAAATTTAATCTCAACATCTTAAATGATCTGTCTCTTAATTCTTTCATTTTGGATTTAAAAGCATTAAACAAGATGTATTAATTTAGTTTGTTTGTGTTCTGCAACATATTCCATGCCGAGGGGGCAGATCATACAAAAGCCCCATTTCCTATTTCCGTACGGACATTTGGGACCGAAAGCACAAAGAAGTCCTGAGAACGCAAAAAGGTATTGTTAAATCCCATAACATCCAAATAACTATAAAAGACAAAGTGCTGTCATTGAGCGTAGTGTATTCACTGGGGCAGCAACTAACAATTATTTTCTTTGTCGATTAATCTGTCAATTATTTTCTGGATTAATGTATTAGTTGTTTGGTCAAAGAAAAAGTGGATCAGTGTTTCTCAAAAAGCCCAAGATGACGTCCTCAAATGTCTTGTTTTGTCCACAACTCAAAGTTTACTGTCACAGAGGAGAGAAGAAACTAAAAATATTCACATTTAACAAGCTAACATCAGAGAAATTTTTACTTTCTTTCATAAAAAATGAGTCAAACGGATTAATCGATTATCAAAATTGTTGGTGATTAATTTAAAAGTCGACAACTAATCAGTTAATTGATTAATCTTTACAGCTCTAGTCTTTACTTTATATATTTTGGAAATAATTATATCAAATAAAAATTCTGGTTTAACTGAAAACTATATAATTTAAATCTTTATAATACGTTTCTTCCTTTGTTTCTGAAAAGGTGACGTGTTGATGATTCAACATCACTTCTCTGTATCGCTTTGTAAGCTGTTGAATCCCATCAAAAACTGCAGGAATCCACCCAGTCAATTGTGTGTGTGTGTGTGTGTGTGTGTCTGTCTGTGTGTGTGCGTGTCTGTCTGTGTGTGTGTGTGTGTGTGTTTGTGTGTGTGTGTGTCTGTCTGTGTTGTGCATGTCAGATGTGTGTGTGTCTATGTGAGCGTGACCCGATCAATCTCACAGCCATGGTATTGAACGTGTGTGAAAAATGCTTCACAGCAATCAATGCTGCTGCCATGTTCTGATTTTTCCCCTCCATGTACTCAAGCAGCATCAGACCGGGTTCAATAATTACATAACTTTAATGCCACGAGATTATGCAAGAAGCGATTGAAAGACCATCCGCGGGCTAATCCGTTAACACCCCATCAGGACCGCCGGGAGCTGACATTAGACTTTATGAAGCTCTTTTGTCCACTGAGAAACTGTCTCTACAGCGCCGGATTGATTCCCGCTTTGTGTTTGTTGAAAAGGACGAGCGATTGGCAGCATGTTCTCACCAGCGCTGCATGATTAGCATGTTTGTTAGAGTGCTTAGAAGTTAAAAATAATGTTGACTTTTAGCAAAGAGATGCTGCGTCTTAAAACAGTTCTCTCGCAGCAACAGAGGAGCCACGGCAAGAGGCATCACACTCATTAAAAACCATGCTTTTGTATCACATCTATAATATAATGATATATACTTAAAATAATGGTGTAAGTAGTAAAACAATACAAACGCAAACGTGGAAAACGGGTTTTAAATTCAGAGAGATTTTATTTATTTTTTGATAGTTTTTGGGGGATTTAGGCCTTTATGTTTTTGTGACAGCATAAAAATGAAAGGGGAGAGAGGGGGAATAACATGCAGGAAAGAGCTGAAGGTTGGGATCGGACCCAAAGCCTCTGCGTCGAGCCTCTATGGGCGCACGCTCTACCACTTGGCCACCCAGGCACCCAGCTCAGATACATTTAGAGTCCCGCTTTCCTTTGCATCACATTGGCAACACCTATAGTTTGGTAGACTCTGTGTGATTCGGGGTTGAAGTTGCAACTTTTTTTCATTTGGTTCACACACATTGCACTTTGTCAACGTGCACAAAAACGTTCTGAACAAATGTCGCACGGTGGAAACGGTCGCTGGTCTATTGCACAGAATATCTGAGTGTAGATCTTCGACACTTCCGGTCTCAGAAATAATGGAGCAACACCAAATTTATAACGTCTTGGGTTTTCTGCTTTGGCTTTAGTGTTTCTAATATTTAAGAAGATGGAGAACAACGTGAGTTGATGATGTCACACAAAAGGCCAGCGATGTGTGCTCAGAATAGGTTATGGATCTGAAAGTTATCGTCCCTTAAATCATACAGAAGTCCCTAAATTTCTGCACAAAAGCTTGAGTGAGCTTTCACACCAGCCCAAACGAACCAAACTATCCCACAAAATGCTCCAGGGTTCAGTTAAAACGGCCCTAACTGCTCAGGAGTGAAAGCAACCTTAATGCCATTGATAAGAAATATATTTTGCACTTAATAATCTTTTTTGAACAGTTTAGAGCTTCACCTCAGCAGCTAACTCACCTACGGCGATGAAGTCCTCCTGCTCCCCAGAGTGAGCGGGGCCGAGCGGCCCGTTGTAGAGGAGCAGCCCGTTTTCCGCCTCAGCCAGGAACTCCAGGGATATGTGGCTCTGGAAGCAAGGCATGATGGGAGGAAACCAGGCATAGCCTTGGCCGCCGAAGCTGTGTTTGGTCTGCTGGCACTCAGGCCCGTCAAACATGGGAGGACACTTACACCTGAAACACGGAAATAAAGTTATTTTATCATTTACATGATGATATTACCAACGTCTCTATACAAGATGAGCGTGTTCAAAACCCACTCAACTTATTTCAAATTTGAGTTAAGATCAGTATCTTTAAATATCTATTAGAACCAGGGGACATGAGCCCTTGTCTCTTGAGAGAAAGTCCTGTGTGACATACCTCCTTACATAGAAATTTGGCGCTCTTATACTTCGTCACCTTACTTTCTGCTTAGTTGCCATCATAACTACTGCAGCCATTAGAAGGCACGGCCATTATAAATGTTTTTTTTTCGGGGGAGGACAGTCTGAGACCCGTCCCTGCACCTACCCATATCCCAGTGGCCCGTCCTGGCAGGTGCCCCCGTTGAGGCAGGGGTTGGTGGGGTAGGCGGCGCAGGGCAGGTGAATCGCCTCTCGGCCTCGGCAGCCACATCGTGCTGTTGATGAGGCAGACAGCGACACCAGAGAGGTGTTTCCGGTGCTGAGAGCCACCGGGGCATGGCTGAATGAAACCTCGCTGCTGCAGCCTCCGGACACACTGCAGTCTGTGTAGGGACATTCGTCAACGCCCACCTGAAGGATTGACACCCCCAACATGGCCTCCAACTACAGGGGAGAGATGATACACAGAAAGGTTATGTTAAAAAGCAAAGAATTAAGTGAGAAATGTTTGTACATCAAGCTAAAACTAGTACATAGTGTAACTAATTGACACTAACTGAAACAACTAGGATAAAACTGAAACGAACTGTTACCATGAAGCCAACCAAACTAAAACTAGCCTGAAACTAAACTGAAACTTAAAGGAAAGTAAATGAACCAATAACTAAAGCAAACATCACGTATACAAACTAACTGAAACCAGGAATAAACTTGCATGAAGGGACTGGAACTAAACCGAGCATTAAACTAAAATTAGCCTGCAGCCAACCGAAAATTACAGCTAGCCTATAACATAACTAACTTAAAGTATGAAATTAAAACTAGCAAGAACCCAACTGAAACTAAGCCCAGTATAAACCTAAATTAGCAGGAAGGTAACCAAAACTAAAACTAGCAGGAAATTAAAACTAGCAAGAAGCTAATTAAAGCTAACTCTAAAACTAGGGGTTTCTAACAGAAAAGAAAACTAGCCTTCGCCTAATGGAAAAGTAGCAAGAGACGAACTGAAAATAAAACTAGGATTAAACCGAAGTGACATAGTTAACTAACTAAAATAAATATATAAATAAATATAGAATTAGCATTAACTTAAAAGTAACATAAATAACTTAAAGTATAAGTAGGACAGCTAATGCTAGAAACAAATTAGCTTACTAGAAACTAGCATGAAGGTAACTAAAAACCTCCTGCATTAAAAATGTTCCTTAAGTAAAAGTCTGTAAGTATCATCAGGAAAAGGTACTTAAAGTATTAAAAGTAAAAGTACTCAATGCAGAACAATCCTCCCATTTTAGAAAGAGTAAAGGATCCAACCAGCTGTGTGTGTGATGGTCTGATCATCTCAGCTGGACTTGTAGCCGTTATATTGTTGGCTAGTTTACTTTATAATCAAACATCAGATTTTATAAACTACATGTGTTTTGTGTGGCAAAAATCTAAATTTGAAAAGTAACTAAAGCTGTCTGATGAATGTAGTGGATTAAAAAGTACAATATTTCTCTCCGAAATGTATTTAGTTACATTCGCCCACTGAGCTGGGGTGAATATAAAGGAAACTAAAACTAACACCAAACTAACAAACTTATTATTGAAGTTGCGAGCTCTGTTTGAACTTAACAGAGAATGACAGCAGCTCTCTTTGAACTTATGTCTACCTGCATCAATGATATCTGAATTTACTCGCTTCCCCTTAATGTTATTTATTCACTTTGGTGTTTCTCTGTCATTTAAAGTTTTTGCTGTCATTCGCTTTCTGTTGCCAAAATTCACCCGTTTCCCTGCTTGTCATCTTGATTCGTTTCTCTCGTTTTGTCTTTATGGGTGAGAGGTTTTCATCAGAGTCCCTCAGGGCTTCCCGTCTCTCTCCAACTGTGTGTATTTCTTTTGGAGTTCAGTTACTCAGCTGACACTCTTATCCTCAGTGACTTACACTCCCCAGGCACGGCTTCAGTTTCTGGTCTCCGGAGCAAGTTAGAACTTTATCTTTATCTACTTTTGTATTCATCCGACATTCTTGTTCTAAATCAGCTGAGATCCTTTTCCTTTTAACCTGCGATAATTAAAGACACTTTCCTTTCTTCTGCAGCATTTGATGCTCCAGTTATTTTGGTAGACACTGTGTGTGCTTTCTACTGGTATGTATACTCAATACTGTTGTTATGAGTGCCTTTTTTATGGGTTTTGATGGCACCACAGAATGAGATGTGCTGAACTGAATCCGTCCCGACACTCTGACAGGACATGTGCTGGCTGCAGGAACTGAACTTGTGCCCTTACACTTAATTTTGCTGATTTTTAGTGTTTTAGCATTTATTTTTACTTTTTTTTGGGGGGGGGGGGGGCTTTTCTGCCTTTAATGGACAGGAGAGCTAGGGGAGAGAGAGGGGGAAGACATGCAGGAAATCGTCACATCGTCACGGTTTATTTTTATTTGTGATTTGCAGTTTCTTTTTCTTCTCCCTTTCATGAATCCTTTGGCTTATCGACAAAAACCCAGCTGACAGTTTAGATATTACTTGCTCTGTTGTCTGCGTGTGTGTGCTTTACATGTGCGTTTACACGGTTCACCGACTGTCATCCCATTCCTGCCTCTTACAGTTACTGACCTCAGGTCAGCAGCTGCTCTAAAGCTTTTAATGGGTCTAAAATATTCATAAACATGTTTACAGCGAGTGTATCACACGAGCGGCCCCTTGCTCGAGTGACATGTCCTCTTTTCAGTGTTTAACCCCTGTATTTAACCTCTCCTTGTCTCCACGTGTATTCATATGTGTGTGAAACAAGAGCATTCAATGCTATACAGCATGTGTTAAGTGTCTCTAAGTGACACTACCTATTACAACGTAATGCTTAACCCTTCTGTTGTCCTCGGGTCAAATTTCACCCGTTTTCAAAGTATCTATATCAGTAATTTAGGTTTGTTTCAACCAAAAAATGAAAAAAACTGAATTAAGTTGGCCAGAAGCCTAGATGTAGCACAGAATTAGGTGATCATTTATACTTTTTTACAGGTACAAGGGTTTTTTAGGGAGACAAAAAAAAGCTGGTACAAAGACACTAAGCTTTTTTTTTGTACCGTAGAACAAAAATGACAATTGGTTGGTCCTTTGTGAGACTTGTGGCCTTTAAAACTGTCTGTTCAGCCTCTGTAGTGTTTGGTTTAAGCACAATTTGAGCTCAACATAAATAACTTCAACCTTGTTCACGTCCTAAAGACAGATGGAATATTGTTGTGGTAAATTAGAAAGAGAAAATAAACAGAATAAATAAAAAATATTGACTTTCCCTTAAATTTCAATATAAATTTTGTAATTTCTTACATTTTTCCAAAAACACATTACTCGTCTGTTTGAAAGTATCATATATTTTGTGCTTCACTGAAACTTTCTGATGCTTGCAATGAATGAAACATTTAAATCCAAGTCTCAATGTTTTTTGTATAATCTAGATGTCTTGTAACGTTTACACATTATGTCTTTGGACATATGTATGTATAACTTTGGGATCGCCGCTAATATCTGAAGTAAAGTTTTCTTGTGGAAAAGGCCAATAATTGAATTGAATTTAGTTTAATCTAATTGAATTTAGACTGTTTTAATGCAACAAACAAAGAGCCAAACATTACCAAAAGGGCCATGTTTCTGGCCGAACAGCTGATAAATTTTTACGTTAATCTTGATCGCTATAAATATGTGAGTACAGTCGATAGAAAACAAAACGAGCCGAATCGGTGCGGTCAACACGGAGTAGCTGCAGCTACGTCTACGAGCTTCCACTGAGCTAAAACGGCAGTTGTCGGGGCAAGTTTTAGAGTGCCTTTGTACCTCTTAACAGACATAAAATGCAATTAAAATGTCTGTGCCACATGAACAGGGCCTTTACGTGACAACAAGATGCGTTTTCAAATCAGACATTGTTTAAATTCACCTACCCTGTCTCTATCCCACCGGTAGCTAGCTAGCTCTGCTAGCTGCTATGTTTTCAGCCAGGCTTCTGTGATAATCATCACGCAGCAGTTCCGCGTGTATATGTAGCTCATCCATTTTGTGTGTGATCGATGTGAGCAGCTACTCCGTGTTGACCGCACCGATTCGGCTCGTTTTTTTTTTTTTCTTCTATCGACTGTACTCGCATATTTATAGCGATCAAGATTAACGTACAAATTTGCCGGAATTCTCCTTTATGTCATTCCTCCCTCTCTCTCTCCTTTCATGTCTTCAGCTGTCCTGTCAAAAATAAAGGCCGTAAATGCGCAAAAAATAATCTTAAAAACATTTTTTTAACTTGTTTGACGTCACTACGTGATTTTTTTTATTGATTTCGTTATTTTGATGTAGAATTTGTTTTAGAAATCTAATTATTAAGTTTTTATTTAGTTTTAAAGATAAAATACAATTTCTGTTGCACAGTTTAAAGAAATAAAAGAATATTCTTCAGTCATTTGTCTGCAGCTCGTTCTGTGAGAAAAATCAAATCGTGAAATTAAAATCGAGAATGGTATCGAATCGTGAGTTGAGCGTATCTTTACATCCCTACTTTACAGGTTGAAAAAGTATGTGTATTCAAAACATTTCACTAGCCTCGTGAGACCGTCCTGATCTTGCGAGCTCCAGTTTTCCACTCGCAGATCAGTCTGGCTTCTTGAGATAGAGAAAATTTGGAGCCGTTTGCCAAACGATCGACCAATCAGCGTTGGTATCACCAACATAGGTGGTGATTGACAGATGGTTTATCCAATCAGCTAACCAGTATTTAGCCCATTTCCAAAAGTTCTCCAACGGAAAGTTCCCAGATGGCTATGCCGAGCAAATGCGAAGCAATCCATCTGGCGGAGTCAGGCTAACATTTCACAGCCCTCTTCAAGATTCAAAATCCTTTATTAATCCTGAAACGGGGAAAAATGCACGAGACACTCTAACAATAAACAAACAATACATAAATATAAATAAAGAGAACAGTTAAGAGGGTCAGGCTCTAACTCTCTCCTCACCTTGGCTGTGTTTGCTGCCACGTAGCCGTGCAGCTTCTCTGCCTTGTAGTACGGCGAGCCGTGAGCGGCAAACCACACGTTGAGCGCCTTCACGCCGCGCTGGCCGGCGTCGCCTGCAGAGAAGATCTGGACGTTTTCCGGCAACGTCTGCAGGAGTTCAGCTAACATCTGACCCAGACGGGAGAATCGACTCTCCTCACCTCCTCTGCTGCTGAAAAACTCCTCCGCCGTCAGATCTGGAAGAAGAGAAGTAGGGCCAACATGTTTATTTAATATAAGCGCTATATATAGTATATATACACAATACAACAACGGACGCATCTCCTCAGTAAGTGTCCAAAATCTGGTTTGGTTGTTCCCTATATAGTTCACTATTTAATAAACACTATAAAGGGAATAGTGTGTGAGTGAATGAGGGAACGGTTTCCAACATAGCTATTGTGTATCAGTTGTTACCCATCATGTATCAGTGTGTATCTTTAGAGTTGTTACCCATCATGCATCAGAGTGTATCAGTGTGCACAAAGCCGGTCTACAGAAAGCCATTTCACTCCTATTTAGCCCCATTGTACTAAATTTGGTTGCAGTTCCACCAGCATTCCACTGGGGGTGAACGCGGTCCAGTGCTAAATGAACGGGACTCTATGGAGCTAGACGGCTAAATGAACGGGACTCTATGGAGCTAGACGGCTAAATGAATGGGACTCTATGGCGCTAGACGGCTAAATGAACGGGACTCTATGGAGCTAGACGGCTAAATGAATGGGACTCTATGGAGCTAGACGGCTAAATGAATGGGACTCTATGGAGCTAGACGGCTAAATGAATGGGACTCTATGGAGCTAGACGGCTAAATGAATGGGACTCTATGGAGCTAGATGGCTAAATTTGTCTCTTTCGCATGAATGTCGTTGAGAAATCTCAGATTTGATTGTAGTTTTTGCAAGTTCAACATGGATTATAGGTCGAAAGTTGAATGAACGAGTACTTATGTCCTTTCGATTTCTTACAGGTTGAGTCGTTGTTGCCCATAACACGCTAGCATTCTGCTAATGAATGCTGATTGGTCGGTGAAGGACTGATTACAACCGGAGATCCCGCTTGACGGCATCCGAAGCAGAAGCAGAATGTCAGAGTGAATATTTCGCCGTGGTCTTTAAAACATTAGCAGACCTCTTTCTAGCACGTGTATTGACAGGGAGAGTCTAATCTGTCAGCTGTCTTGTATTGACAGGGAGAGTCTAACCTGTCAGCTGTGTTGTATTGACAGGGAGAGTCTAACCTGTCAGCTGTGTTGTATTGACAGGGAGAGTCTAACCTGTCAGCTGTGTTGTATTGACAGGGAGAGTCTAACCTGTCAGCTGTGTTGTATTGACAGGGAGAGTCTAACCTGTCAGCTGTGTTGTATTGACAGGGAGAGACTAATCTGTCAGCTGTGTTGTATTGACAGGGAGAGTCTAATCTGTCAGCTGTGTTGTATTGACAGGGAGAGACTAATCTGTCAGCTGTGTTGTATTGACAGGGAGAGTCTAATCTGTCAGCTGTGTTGTATTGACAGGGAGAGACTAACCTGTCAGCTGTGTTGTCGATGCCTCGAGAGAACAAAGGAAGCGACACAGAGAATCTATTTGTATTTTCTTAGCCTCCCCTTTCGAATGCAACATTCAAATTACTAGACAAAAAATTATATCCTGAGAAAAATGGATTTTAAGGGGTACAGCTCCCTAGACCTCCATTCATTCTGCACTGGCCTGTGAGCGCCTTCATAAGAAACTCCGGTGGAACTGCAACCAGTTCAGAAGCCAGAAGTAACGAGAGAGTGGAACTTCCCTTATTAGAAATTCTTTGGTGTGTATCATCAGTTGTTACCCATCATGCATCAGTGTGTATCATCAGACTTGTTACCCATCATGCAACAGTGTGTATCAGAGTATATCAGAGTGTATCAGTGTGTATCATCAGAGTTGTTACCCAGCATGCATCAGAGTGTATCAGAGTATATCATCAGAGTTGTTAACCATCATGCATCAGAGTGTATCAGAGTATATCATCAGAGTTGTTACCCATCATGCATCAGTGTGTATCAGTGGACTGTGGGACTCACTGTTGATGCGGAGGGAGGCGGCGTTCATCAGGGCGTCCTGCTGCAGCCCCCTGACATCTACCTGAGCCGTGGAGGTCGCGTCGGGCCAGGTGTGGTCCGACACGCGCACCTGCAGCTGGTAGGATCCCGGAGGAGCCCCCTCCCTGATGCTGAGCATACCGGAGCTCTGGTTCAGACTGAACCACCTGAGACAGACAGAGAGACAGAGATGCATCACAAGTTTTAGGTTCCTCCTGTGTGTTTTTTCTGTATTGATTACGGCTGGGTATAGTTAGAACTTTTTTGATAGCGGTACCGAGACCAATACCGTGACTTTGATCCCGGTTCCTGAACTTTTTCCAATACCAATTTTATAAAATCAATTTTAAACAAAAAACATTACACATTAAGGCAAAAACCTTTGTATTTATTTTTCAGCTCCTACTACGTGAGCCCCGTAGTAACGTAGAGATTTTCATGCGTGTCTCTACGACGTGTAACGTCAGACAGTTTTAGGATGGGAGAAAAACGTGCTCTGGTTTATTGGCATTTCTTTAAACCAATCACAATCGTCTTGGGCGGTGCTGGGCGCCGGACACAATGACGGTGCCTCTGCTAAATAGCCTCGGGAAGGAACTTGTTTTGGTGGAACGTGTGTACGTTCAAAAGTAGTTTTAGTCGTGCAACAGAGAACTCAGATTGGACAGATAGTCTAGCTAGCTGTCTGGATTTACCCTGCAGAGATCTGAGGAGCAGTTAACCATAGTCCTCACAAATCCACCAGAGGTTAAAATGCCAACACAAAGAAAGCGGAAGGTAACAGACATCCGGCAGAATTTCCGGCGGCACCGGCTCCATCTCGGAAATGAAACGTCGCCAATATGGACTACCACCATGGTAACGCATTGGCAACTGTTTCGGATGTTATCACCCTATTGAATGGGCGTTATCAGCACTTATCAGCCTCATAGATATTGGTTAGAAGAAGCCTCCAAAGTCCAGTATGACATCCTTAAATGTCTTCTTTTGTCCACAACTCAAAGATCTTCAGTTTACTGTCATAGAGAGAAGAAACTAAAACATATTCACATTTAACAAGCTGACATCAGAGCTGTTTGACTTTTTCTTCATAAAAAAATTACTCAAACGGATTAATCAATTATCATAAATAGTTGGCCATTAATTTAATAGTTGACAACAAATCGATTAATCGATAGATTTTTAACCGATTTGCAGCTCTACAGTTGACCGAACCAATCAGCGTCCTGTGAGGAACAACTGGCAGCTACAGGCGTGGTTCAGGCGTGTGACGGCCGAGACTGTTCAAAATAACATTAGACAGCTGGGCTGCCCTTTTCCAAACAGTTTCCAATGTCGGCTTCTCAGATGTTTCTGTGTTAATAAACCATCTGGCGTGTCAGGTTAGTGGAACGTAGAGAAACGACAAGGGTTAAGTGTGAGAAAATGTCCAACAGGCAGAAGTTGTCCAACAGGCAGAAGTTCTTTCTGCGAGAGGAATGAAATGAAGTCTGGCCTGATGAGCTCTTATTCATGATCAGATGGGATTCCTCAGATCAAACTCGGAGCAGATGGAGGTCTGTGGGCAAACATGGATCCATAGAGGGGAGGAGGGTTCTTGATCTGGAAAACGTTTGGCGCTCTCTGCTCTACTGCACTGAAAGAGTCGATTCCATCAGTTCCACGGTCTGTGGCCCGGGTCCAAACCTGGTCCTGAATACGTGCCATCAGGCTCGTGTAACTATTTAACCTCTTCGCACAGACAGCGCCAACTTTCAGAGCTCAGAACCAGACGGATAAATTTGCGGCGACCGAATTGAGGCCAAAACGCATCCGGTAGCTGCACTGCTGTTGCTGCTGCGGCAAGGGAGGTTGTTTCATACTGTACCTTCTCCTAGATATATGTCACGCTTTAAAGATTTCAAACCCTGCAACACTTCACTGACAGCAAACAAATGAGAATATATAATGTGCACGTCAATCTCAAACAAATGTGTTGTTTGCTGGGGCAGGATACTGATATCTTGTTATCTCTTTAAATGCAACGTGATGTTTGTTGCCTTGATTTCCTGTGAGCTGTGACACATTGTTATTGGCTCGCTGGGGCTACTTCACTTCACCTGAAAATGATCCTCTTTCTTAATTTTCCTCTACTTTGTATCACTTCGATATGTAAATAACATGCAACCTAAAACCTGATCCATACTGGGAACAAATTGCCATCTGCGGCCGGGAGTGAAGAGGAGCAGCGGTTCAGGATGGTAATTTCTCTGGCGGTTCCTTTGTTCTCGGCCCATTTCTTGCCGTCTCAAGTCGTCCCTCCTTATAGGCATCTCGTTAGAAGAGGGAGAAGGTGGCAGGGAGCGCAATCAGGCTCTCCTTTCAACCCGTCCGCACCGAGCCTCATCAAACAAAACGAGCGCGCCCTCGCCGTGCTTCACTGGGAATTTTCAATACCGCTGGTTATGAAGTATTAATGGCACTGTTCCTGACAAGTCAGATCCCCTTTTCTATCGCTCTCTCCTCCCCGTCTTCTGGCCTTTCATTCTTGTTCACTCTCTTTGTTTCTGCCTTCAAACTGGCTGTTCCTCTGTCCCAATTTCCCTTTCTCCTCCCGTGTCGCACCGCACCTTTGTGCTGTCTTTTCCTCTCTATGTTAAATCTGTCAGCTCCTGTGCAGCTCTTTTATTCCCTCGCTTTGTCTTTATGCATCGCTCGCTGCATGTCACATGAGAGGGGACACTTGACGAGGGGAATCTTTTTTTGCTTTAGCTCCAACACACTCAGAAGCAGCTTTACACCTGCCATTCTCTGGACGGTTTTATCCAGAACTACTTACAGTATGCCGAACAGGAGTGTGTACATTCACAGTAAAACCCTGCCTTTGTCATTTACATGCTGATTTCATTTGATTAATTTCAGTCCACATGATAACCTACAGTTTGTGTCCACAGCGGCGTTCTTTGATGGCAGGGATCGCCCTCATTGGACGCTTGATGGACTCGCCAATAGCAGTTATCAGTTTCTCTTCAATGACTACTAACAAGCAAAGAAAACAGGATCCACCCTCCTACAACAACGATGGCCGCACCTGATTGGACGAACGCTTTACTCGTAGGTTGTCTGCTCCCAGATTGCAAACATAATACAAATGTGAAATCGGTTGGCGTGCAAAAAAAGTTGGGGACCCCTGACTTTAAGGATCGCTTCACTAAAAACAACAAAAAACTGAATTTCACTCTCTCGATAGTTTGGGTTTTGAGATATATGTCCTTGAGATTTCTGTCTCCAACCAAATACAATAAAGTCAGACGGAATTCAATTTGAGGTGCTCTCAGGGACAGATAAAAGCTAAGAAAGCTGTATTTATAGTTTGATGCACTTACCTCTTAAATATTTCGCTCATTCCCTAAAGTCTACACACATTATAGATGTTCGAAAATACTTGTTGAAAACATGTCAACAGACTGTAAAATGTCGTAGTGAATTGTGGAGTTAAGACCGTTGGTGTTGGCCATTTTTCAATGCAGGCCTGGAACAAAAGAAATCAATCCCCGTTTCTAAAACAAGGCAGCAGGTTGTCAAGTTTTCCAGTTGACAAAATAAAGAATTTCTACTTCTGTTACTTAAAGAACAACTAGCTGAAATTCTTCCCGTTTCTCTCCGGCACTACGGCCTCTCTTCACACGTCTTTCTCTGCCTCTCTTTGTGTTATCTCTCAACATATCGCTACTTCTAGTATCTCAACCCTTTTTCTTTTTTTTTGCATTGCTGCCTCTCTACTGTATCACCTTGTGTCCTTGCTCTACTTCAAAGCCCTCTACCTCTCTTTCCCTCAACACCTACACGCCTAACTATTACTTGTCCATCTCTACTTTCACCTCAGAGTTCAGATCAAAGTACCTGGATGGTTTGCCTTCGAACCGGTACACCTTCTCACTCCAGTCATCAAGGTCGGGGGATTGAACTCGTCCGAGCACCGTCGTCAGGAGAATACCTGTCAAGAGGAGGGAAATAAAAGACACAAAAAAAGGTCAAAACATGCATTGGCTTTGAAAGAAATGAGTTTTGAGCGCAGGGGAGCCCTGCGGTAAGAGCCAAATATTAAAAGTGAAGGAAAGACAGTGGAGATGAGGTGGCGGGTGACGCCTCATTGGCACGCTCGGTCATGGTTTGACAGCACAGCGGGGAACATGTGCACGCATTAGAAATGCTTGCAAAGTGTGTCCCCCCCACCCCCCTCCCAAAAAAAAGCTGAACGCAGAGCTGTAATCTCTTTAGCTGTGAAATCAGCTGCCTTTTAAAAATGGCTCCTGTTTATGTGGCTGTCAAACCTGGGACTTAAGCTGGAGTTAATTGTTTGCTTCATGGCATGTTGTCGAGCTACGTGATGGATCCATATTAGTGGGTTACATGTACTTTCATGTTGAAAGGCCCCGGAGAGGAAATCCACTAAAAATACATTACAGAAAACCTCAGTTTTTCCAGCAAATTACAGGAGGCTGACACATGGTATGAAAAGCTAAATAAGTGATGTGGGCTGCGAGCACTCGACTGTGACAAGTACAGTCTTTGCAACACCAGCGCAGAGCACTCAGGAGGTGGTGGAAGGGACACCGGGGGGGGACTGAAGGTTAGAGGAGCCGTCTGTGACCGGAAAGACACCCGTATGAATCCCTCAGACCAACTGCCCTTTAGCAAGGCAAGTTCTGCAGTGGAGTAGAAAGTAGTCTGTTGTAGAGCTGTAATCAGGCCTTAAAAGTTCGGCCCGACAAGGCCCAAGCCCAACAGAATTCGGCCCGAGCCTGACAAGTACATTTGGATTCACTATTCACCTCCTCAGCAACCATTTTCACGCTAATCATGACCTGACCGAGGTCCCGTCGGGTTTGGGCTAAGATATTCAGTTCTAGTCTGTTGTACTGACGCTGTAAAACAGCGAGTGCTTTTAGCAAAGTCTGTTCCTGGATGCCTAACTGGATATGTAACCAGAGACCGAGATTCCCCAACTCAGAGTAACTTCCTGTACCTGACCTGAATCCGTGACGTAGTTAAGTGGTCATTTTAGTAGTTTGACGTGACTCAATTTGAACTAACCACTGATGTTTTTCGAACTGTCTCTGCCCCAACAAGAGTTACTTCCTGTCTCCTGTCACGTGGGTTTGTCCACTGCCACACCACGAAGGGCGCCTGTGGCTCAGGTGGTAGAGTGGTCGCCTACCAATCAGAAGGTTGGTGGTTCAACCTGGCCCTGCAGTCCTGTGTGAATGTTTACCTGATAAGCAGGTGGCACCTTGTACGGCAGCCTCAGCCACCAGTGTATGAATGTACTCAGTAATCATTACTTAGGAAAGTGCTATGTAAATACACTCCATTTAGAAGCGTGTGTTGATTCCAACGGGACAAATGAACACAGATTATGAGCGATTCTTTTGCCCCGTAGCACCCAAACATTTTAGAAGGGCAAATCAGGAGAAAATGAACTTGGTTCGAGACCTGTTTCTGTCTCAGGAACAAACTCTTGCCAGCTCTGGCAACACAGAGAAGCTAACGCCAGCTAATGTGCGCAAACGCCCTAACTAAACTAAGTTCTGTGATGCTAAATATGTCTTTCAGCTGTGTAACTGTTAGCAAAGCAAAAGAAAATATGAATCAATTATACAAACCTATCCATACAACGTTCTCTACGCTTTCAAATGAGGCCACACGTATTTAGGAGACAGGAAGTGAGTAGCGTTTCATACCGTTGGTGCAGCGCATGATGCACTATCTTTAGTTGATGAGATTCTTTGACAAATGTTAACAAATAAAAAATATGAGACAGTAAGTCTCGTGGTTATGACACAATCGTTAGCCTATTTTTATAAAAACGTCTGCTACGGAGCCATAACGTGAGCTACAAGGTAATGGAGCCTTTTATACATTGTCGTGTTTCTTTAGAAATAAACAACGGACAAATAGTCTTTAAACGCTTCAGATGTAAAGTTATTCACTGTCAAAGTGACGTCAAAATTAATGGCAGTCGCTTACCCCCTTGGGTGCCACCAAGTTAGCAAAGCTTCATTAGCTGTGCTATTCTTCAATAAAAACAGGTCTAATCAACCAGACGTGGATATATTCTGTGCTATTTGGTCAGCAGATCGCTTTTTTAACATCACAGGGAGGAATAGTACAAACAGAAACAGCCACAGTGCTCTGAAAAAGGTGTACTTTCATTTTTGGCAAACATTCCAGACACAAACTTTGTAACTCTCCAATACCTTGGTTCATGGAAATGTGGGACCTATCATGGGTTCAGGGACCAGAAAAGGTTAAAAAAAAACTTGTGGACGCAAATTATCCCACAATGCAGTGAACCAACACTGGCCCAAAATATCTAAAATATATTGCTCTATGAAGAGTTCCCATACAACTATACAGGGCAGAAAAAAACAGAAAAACATACCTTCATAACTGTAGATGATGAAGTTGGTGTGTCCTGGTGAGTGAGGGTGGTCGTTCCTGTCACCAATGACGACCGTCAGCGTGCTGGTGGAGCTCATCGGCGGTGAGCCGCTGTCAATCATGAGAATCGGGAGGCGGTACTCCTTCTGCCGCTCGCGGTCGAAGGTCCGGAGGGCGGTGATGGACGCGCTGCCATTTCGAAAGTCTGTCAAATTGAAGTTGGCGGCATCTGAGGTGAGCATAAGAAGCCGTATGGCGAACGGTCCGCCGTTGGTGGACGTGTCCCGGTCGGTGGCGTGGAGGAGGAGGGAGGTTTCGTTCATTTGAACGGCCTGCGGAGCCGGCGCGTTCTCCCAAACAACAGGCTCATAGGGGACCTCGAACTCAGGCCCGTTGTCATTGATGTCGAGTACGGTTACGACGACGATGGCAGTGCCAGTCATCGGAGGACTCCCGGCGTCTGTGGCGAGGACCATGATCCTGTGCTGCGAGATTTTCTCCCTGTCGAGAGAATCGGCCACTACCACCCAGCCGGACTGGTCCACCAGAAACTGAGCGTGAGGGTCCGACTCTTTTGAAATACTGTAAAAGAAGCGTCCGTTTTGGCCCGAGTCAAGATCAGAAGCTGTAACCTGAGCAACGATTGTCCCCACAGGAACGTCTTCGGACATGGCCGGCGACTCGTAGAATTGTGGGAGAAATACGGGGGCGTGGTCATTGGAGTCTTCCACCTGAACAAGGCAGTACGCCAGGCCGGAGAAGTCCGCGTCTTCGGCCTTCAGGGTCAGATTGAAAGTCCTCTCGCGGGGCTTCTCGAAGTCAACCTTCTTCTTGAGTTTTATCACGCCGCGACGGTTCACTTTGTCAGTCTCCACGAAGAACTTCCTGTCCTCGTCGCCCCCGACGATGCTGAAGGTTACCACGGCGTTCTCACCCTCGTCGCCGTCCGTGGCAGAAACTACGAGAACCTCGCTGTTCACCTCCAGGTCCTCTGTTATCTGAACAGCGGAGGACACAACAGAAGTACATAGTGTCTCATTACTCTTATTATTATAAGCATTATTATAAGATGACTTTCAATAGAGCCAATCACAATGTTTGTTTACAATAACTTCCAGGTAGAGAACTCCTGCATCCCATACATACTATTTAATGGCGCTGAGCAAACAGGGACGAGGAACAACTAGATATACTCTCATTTCCTTCATCTAAAATGTTTAATGCTTTCATATGTCAATATTGCCTTGTTGTTCTTCCCTTTTATGTCAAATGTTAAGAACTTGAAATTGTCTTGTTGTTAAAGGAACACGCAGACTTATTGGGAATTTAGCTTATTCACCGTAACCCCAGAGTTAGACAAGTAGATACATACCCTTCTCATCTCCGTGTGTGTTGTAAGGCTGTCTGACGGCTCTAGCGGCATCAGGTCAGCACAGAACATGCAGGTGAATGGTTCCAGTAATCCTACTGCTCCGTATAAGTGACAAAATAACGCCAACATGTTCCTGTTGTCTTCCTCCGTAAACAAACTGGGAACAATATTCTCAGACAGGCTTGCTGCAAAGCAAATCATTCCGCCCAAGTACTATATTCTTCCGCCTGAGAATATAGTTCCCAGTTTGTTTACGGTTAGAAGATGGCTGTGTGTCATGTTACGTTGTTTTTTGTTCACGCTGTGACTCTACAAATCACAACATGTAAATAGGAACATATTGGCGTTATTTGGTCACTTTTGTCACAATTCGGAGCAGTAGGATTACTGGAACATTCACCTGCATGTTCTGTGCTAGGCTAAGCTACCGGTGGAGCCGTCAGACAGCGTTACAGCACGCACGGACACGAGAAGGGTATGTATGGACTTATCTAACTCTGGGGGTTACGGTGAATAAGCTAAATTCCCAATAAGTCGGCGTGTTCCTTTAAAAGATGATATACATATTAACCTGCATAATTTTTTTGACTCACCTGAGCGGTGTAGATCTTCTGAGTAAAGACGGGCGGGTGATCGTTGACGTCTGAAACCATGATGGTGGCTGTCCCTGTTCCCGCCAAACCCCCTCCGTCCCTGGCCTCAACCACCACCAGATACCGTTCCTCCGCCTCCCGGTCCAGGGAACGGAGAACCGTGTAGATGGTCCCTGTGCTGGCGTTGATGGAGAACAGGTTGAGGTTAATCTCGTTGCGTACGTTCTTGATGATGCTGTAGGTCAACATGGCGTTCTTGCCCTCATTGGGGTCGTCCAGGTCCATGGCGCGCATCTCCATGACGGAGGTGTCGGCAGGCGAATTTTCAGGCACTTGGCCGACAAAACACCCGTCTACCTCCATAGCTGGGCACGGGAAGAAGGGTGCGTTGTCGTTGACGTCTCGGACCTCCAACAGCACATCGGCAAACCCTGTGAGTCCCGCTCCTCCCTCGTCCGTGGCAAGGACAAGGAACCTCCAGGCCGGGCGCTCCTCGCGGTCCAGGCGCCGCTGGGCGTGGATTCTTCCAGTGTGTTCGTCAATGGTGAACTCTCCGCCGGCGCCCTGGCCGTGGAGGGAGTAGCGCAGGGCCGTCTGGTCGGCCTCTTGGTCCGGATCGGTGGCCGACACCTGCAAAGGACAGACAAGAACTATTTCAAAATGAGACATAAATCTCTGATTTCTTCTACCACGTGAACCCCCTCGGTGTCCAGGTCATCTGGTCGAAGTCTTGTAACCACGTCGGATCATCCAACTGCGTCTTAGCTCAGGTTTGCCTTGGACCAGCCCTTAGTTATGCTGCTATAAGTTTAGACTGGTGGGGGACTTCCTATGACACACTCACACACACCGTTGTCCCATTAATGCATGTTATCTATATATACAGTACTGTATATACAGTGTTTCCTCTGTTGATTTTGTAGTGGCGGCCCGCCATGGCAAAATTTCTGCCTGTTCAGACAGACCTGCCCCCACTGCTAAAAAAAATCCTAAAAAAAACACTGTATATATAGAATATACAGTAAATATACTGCATATAATCTTCTTCCCTGGAATAAAGTATAAAGAGTATAATTAATGTTTTCTACACTCATGAAAAATGTTTTCCATCATTATAATTTGTTTTTAATGTCTGTAATGGCTGTATTTCCAACTTAATGTCTTTAATTTCAAAATTGCATTTGTGGATAAAATGCTTCCTGACTATTCTCCTTTTAAAAACTGTAATAAGAAAAAAACATTTTAGTTCTAGTTAAAGCACAACACTTGCAACAGAAAATTGGATAGTAGTTGCTACAGGACAGTGACTCAGGCAACTTGTTTTTACAAAGTATTACAGACACAGATTTTTTTTAACTCTAAAAACAACCCATATGTAAAAAGACAATCACCCACAAACCGCCACAACACCACATTCTCTTGGTAATAAAATGGATTTCATTTTACGAGCAGTGAAACACGGTCACTTTATTGTCACGTTGGTCAAAGCAGCAGCATTGACTTTTTTACTTTAACTGAATAACATTCTTCCTCTTTAAAAGGAACTATTGTTTTTTGTCTTTCTTATCAAAAACGATTGAATTGCTTTTTTCATTATGCAGCTACAAATGTCAAGCCCAGCAAATAGGACACGAAGGCAGGGAGCTGATTGCAGCACACAGGGACTCTGCAACACACGGGAATAAACATTTCTCTGTTGCTTTGTCCTGCTTGCTTAATTAACCTGCCTTCCTGCTATCTCTCCGAACGAGAGGACACGGGTTCTCACATCTGTCACCGCGACACACAACGCAATTAAAAGTTCATCGACGCCAACAAAAGTGAGGAAAAAGTACACTTTTACACTTTCTTCTGCTCTTTTCTCACCAGAGGGTTTGTTTACAGAAGCGTTTGAAGTCCCCCCCACCTTCCCTTCTCTCCCCTCCTCTCCTGACGCCTCCGCCTCCCCCCCTTTGGTTCTTTGCATTCCCTGACAATGTGACGCAGGTAGACAATATTGAAGATGAGCGGTTGCGGTGCCACAGAGGAGGCTGCCTGCGCAGGTGAAGTCAAGAAATATTCATTTCAAATTGGATTTTCCCCTCCGTGCACTATCTGCTCAATTGTATTAACACACAGGGCTCAAAGCGGCCTGCGTTCGGGGAGGGGACGGGGGGAAGCTATCGAGAGGAAGTGAGCGTACATCAAATCAATTCCAGCAGGCGAGGGGGAAGCAGGCCCGGGTTGAGGACTCGGTGACACATGCCTCTCTGGCGGGGGGATTACTTCCCGGCCCTCTCCGACGCACTTCCACCTTTCTAATCTGATTTAGCTTGGCGTCACATGCATATTACTGTGAATTACCGGAGATAGGTGTGACGAAAGGCAGATGAAAGCCACAGAAGTAGAAGAAGGTCGACTCGGACTTTCTGAGGCAACTTTTTGGAACCCGGTTTCTTTCCTGTCAGGAGGTTTTGAAACGTGTTTGATTGGATATTGTGTTAAACACACGTGTGATGTGTTAGTAAGTGGACACTGGAGCTCTGCTGAGGTGTCGCTCCGGGCAAATTCCCTGCCACGTTCGAAGCGTGACCAATACCGTTGGATTTGTCCGTGCTAAACCTGATACCTTTTCACATCTTGTTCATATAAACTCGACATTTTCACAACAAGCTCCTTCGGGGCGGAGGTGTGTTCAGAAGGTGCTACTTTCTCATGTTACGTGTGGACTGGGTGGGTATCTGATCAAGGCTTTTATTTTGAAAAAGGAGAGACACTACAGGCCAAAACATACATTTCAATTTTTGATTTTGGGCTATTTTGCTTCTATAACAAGTCTTCTTTCAGACTATAGGAAACCACGTCACTTTGTAAAACACTTTATCACCATGTTCATCTGGGGCAATTTGGTTGAAAGAAACCCATATTTCTGATATGACAAACTTTGAAAATGGATCAAATTTCAACCGAGGACCACACAAGGGTTAAAGCTTAACAATCAAAAACATATAACCCATCCCTTGATTCCTTCTCTGTCTCCGTACGCAGTGTTCAGGGTCCCCCAGGGGGCTGAGGAGCCTTTAATACGACACCACATGACCGTGATGACTGACCTCAAGCATGAACACAGGCAGCTGGGTGAGCTCCTCCGTCACGGCGGCGTGGTACTCCGTCTGGCTGAAGACGGGCGCCTCGTCGTTGCGATTGACCACCTGAACCACCACCAGCGTCTCGTTCTCCCACTTGCCGTCGGAGGCAACCAGCCGCAGCTCGTAGCGCTGCTCCATCTCGTAGTCCAGCGGCTGGGCCACAAAGACGGTGCCCACCTCGGGCTCCACGTCGAAGGTGCCCATCGCGTTTCCGGACGTGATCTGGTAGCGCAGCTTGGCGTTGGCGCCTGGAGGGAGGAAGCAGAGATCGGTTGGTTGATATTCTTTTTTTTTTTTTTACAGTGTTGCTTTGCTGACTCCTGGAACAAATTGCAGCACTTTCTTAAAAATCAAGTCACTTGTGCCTCCTCATGTCCTCCCTCACCTCCTCCTGCCTCTTCTCCACCTTCTTTCCTTTACTCTCCTCTTAACATCTCCCCTCGAATCCTTTACCATCCTTTCGTTTCCTCCAGCTTAATGCCTCTTTTCTCCACTTGTTTCTTTCCCTCTTTTATTCCTCCTATTTTCCTTGTTTCAACCCCTTTTCCTCCTCCTCCTCCTCCTTTCTTATTTCTCCTCGTTTTCTACCCTCCCCTTTCATCTTTTTTCCTCTCTTCTTGCTTCTCTCCTAAACTCCTCTTGGTCCTCATCACCTCGCTTTTTTCCCTTTCCTCTTCTTCCTTCCTCTTTCGGGTGTAAGTGAAGACATACACATACACACACACACACACACACACACACACACACACACACACACACACACACACACACACACACACACACACACATGTTCAGAGCCCAGAGGCAGGTCAGTTGGGGTACGGCCTGCTCTCTGTTTACCGGCACCAAGGAGACTTTAGGAGACAAACACCATCTGTAGAGACACAGAGGACCTTCATTACGACACCAGGGAGAGAGAGTGTGTGTGTGTGTGTGTGTGTGTAACACGTGTGTGTGTGGGTGGAAAAGCTTAAATGCACCGGTCCGTCACAGCCTCTGAGCACGCTCCGTCGTGACATTCGCCAAGCGGCTGAGTGTGCGTGTGTGTGTGTGTGTGTGAGGGGAGAGGCTCCAGCGGTTTTTCTGCCTCCGGCAGTCTCCCTAATGATCAGTCTGGCCATATGGTGTTGCCCTCTCAATACACACACACACACACACACACACACACACACACACACACACACACACACACACACACACACACACACACACACACACACACACACACACACACACACACACACACTGGGGGATAGGGCTGATTTAATTCCAAGCCTAGCAGGAGGCCCAAAAATTGAGATTAAGGTCAGATCTGTGCTCCTCGTGAGGCGGACCGGAGGGGAAAGTCGACCCTGAGCGCTGACTGCAGGTCGACACTCTGAAGGACTTCAACTCATCACCGAAGGAAGTTTCAATTCGATTTAAAACCTCATCAGAAAGTATTGCATGTTGCGGCCTTAGATGGCTGCGAGAGATACTCAAGCTTTTTGAAATTTAGCCGGCTGCACAACCCAGAAATCCTGCGTGGCGATGATTGATAAAGCAGAGTATGACAAAGTGACCCGTAGAAGGTTTTAGGTGGGACATTTTGCCCTCAAATGACTCATTCTTTACCGTTGACTGTCAAAGGAAAGAATCAAGAAAGATTAACACTTTTTAAGAAACGTGAAATGTCTTCTTTTTTTTCTTCCGCAGGATATAATTAGCTAGCGTCAGTGCTAACCTTGGTAAGTACAACATATAGGTTTCTAGCAGCTAGCGCTAGATCTCTAGAGGAGGGAGGGGCGAGCTAGCCTCCGTTTGGTTTGACAATACTTTGACGGTCAACAAGAAGTCACGTCACCCAACATCGCTTAGAGTACCTTTACATTTGTAAACGGGTTGGTGATGGCGCAGTGGATAGGACGCATGGCTTTTGGTGTGAGAAACCAGGGTTCGAATCCCACCAACATGTCCCTGATCAAGACACTTAACTCCTAGTTGCTCCAGAGGCGTGTTACCTCTGACATATATAGCAATTGGAAGTCGCTTTGGACAAAAGCGTCAGCTAAATGACATGCAATGTAAATTTAGCCGACAAAAAAATCGGTGTCATGCAGCGACGACAGTTACGTTTAGACACCAAAACGACTAGGTAAGATTCGAAAAAAAAGGTCAGTAGTTTGGATTAAAACACTCCTGGGAAACATGGACTCCGCTCCCCCGCCTGAAAGCGTTGTGTTTTATGACCCAAACATCCACCCCGACCTCCTCCCTATGCATGTGAGTGCCTTGTGCGTCGTTATCTGACGCCGGGGGTCGTGAAAAAGGGTCCGTATATTTGACTAGTTGGCAAAGGATCTGCGAGATATAATTTAACTAATTTTGTAAATGTTCTATGTGTGTGCAGCGTGCAGGGGCTGTAAAATGACAAACTCACCCTTATTATCACTCAACTTCACTGCAGCAATGTGCGTGTGTCTATGTGTCTATGTGTGAGTGTGTGTGAGTGTGTGAGTGTGTGAGTGTGTGTGTGTGTGTGTGTGTGTGTTTTGTGTGCGCGCGAGCAAGCGCTTACTAAACCCCGGGGCGACACTAAACTGAAACGCCAAACTCAGCGGAATTATAAAACCGCCTCTTGATCTCATTACCAGACGTTCTCCGTTCGGCACATTTTCCACTCCGAGGACCAAACGGGATCCCGAAAACACGGCGGGTGACAAGAGCTGCTGCGCCTAATCAGCTTTAGGACTGGGAAATGTAAACCCACCCCTCGCACACACGCCACCCTACCTTTGGTTGTTCAAACAAAACACCAAATCAAGCTGGAAAAAACAGGTGTGTGTGTGTGTGTGTGTGTGTGGGTGCGTGTGTGTGCGTGTCTGTGTGTGTGTGTGCGAGCGAGCGTGCGTGTCTGTGTGTGTGTGTGTGTGTGTGTGTGTGTGTGTGCGAGCGTGCGTGTATGTGTGTGTGTGTGTGTGTTTCTGCTGTAATTGTGTTTGTCAGACCTGCAGTTAATATCTGGACAGAAGGTCAGCGATGCTTCAACACATGTCAGCTTCAAATGTGGTCTCGAACGCGCACACACGCACACGCACACACACACACACACACGCACACACACACACGCACGCACGCACACACACGCACACACGCACGCACGCACGCACGCACGCACGCACGCACACCTGCAGCCAAGGTGACAGTGCTACTGTTGGAGGATAAAACCGTCTTTCACCTTCAGCCTCACATATTCAGTTCACTGTCACAGACGAGTGAAGAAACTAGAAAAAATTCTAATTTAAGAAGCCGCGATCTGAGAGTATTCTACGTTTTTTTTCCATAAAAAATGACTCTAACCAATTAATCGATTATCAAAATAGTTGGATGATTTATTTGATAGTTAGTAGTTTAATCTCTGCAGCTCTAGAAAAGCTCATTTAAAAATAAAAGTGATAAAGCCAATTTCGTGTTCATAAACAATAGATGTTGAACGTATTAGTCTTGTCTGCATTGTATAAACCAGTGGAGCTCAGCCAGAGAGAAAAAGATGAGTTTCTTGTGTATAAATTATAAAGAATTAAAAACATGTCTCATGCTCCAGATCTCTGTCTCTTCCACCCATGGTGCTGACTCAGCAGGGATCAGGACTAATGTTTTAGTTAATCTGCCAGCTACCTGCCTGTTAGGAAGCTTGGTGGGGGGGCGGGGGGTGTCTCTGGACCCCCCAGTGGTTTTGGGGATTGATGGGGTGTTTGTTAATTACCATGAGGAGTCACAAACTGGGGATAAAGCGTGAAAGCGTGTACGTTTTGGGAGGGAATCAGCAGCACTTTGCTATCTTAGCATTTCTTAATCCCGTGTTCAGCGTCTTCCTGAAGCTCGCAGGGATCCGTCTGAAGGGAATAAACGCTAAATCGAGACACTATAATACCAACAACACAACAATAACAACAACAGCAACTGCACATTAGACAAAAAAAAAAAGACTCAACTGGTTATACATGAAAAACACTAAGTCTACAAACTACAACACCGAAAAGAGATACAACAAAAATATACCTTATTTAATCATTAAATGAATACATTATTTTTATATCTCTTTTCGGTGTTGTAGTTTGTAGACAGTCCCTAAGCACTCATCTTGCTGCCGTCTCAGCGCCGGCTGCTCGTAGAGACCTAAGCTACTCCTGGTGTACTTACAAACTCTCCAATGCCTCGTTTTATGAGTACAGAACCTATTTATACTACTGTAGAAGTTTGGTACCATTAGGGTTGCAAAATTCCGGGAATTTTTAATATTGCTTGTTATAATACTGTTAGTCTATAACAGGGAACTTAAATGTAGTTGAAAAAACTCCATCTTGCAGCATAATCTTGGTTAAAACAACCTGATTTAATGCCACTTCAGTTGAATGTCCTCCCTATGTTCGTTAATGACGCAGTAATCAGCATAGGCTACTACATACTACAACATTTAGTTTTTAAAATACGGAAGGTTTTTTTTCTTTTTTGGGGGGGAGAATACATAACCCATTGCTATTAACCTATGTGTGTTAATTGTATAGCCCACTTGTTCTTGATAGGCTGGAAACAATAGACAGCAGTGATGGTTAGCTTAGCAGGTATATAACCATAACCATAACATAGTAAATCAAAGGCAGCATGCTAGCTACCTTCATGTGTTAAGCTAAAGGTCAATGGTTTGGGCTACTACTTAGCCTACTGCAGGGCTATTGAGGCCACGCCCACTGCACCGATCATTTCTAGAATCCAACATTCTACAGCAGATTGAAGCTGAAATGTTTATATTTATGTTTGTATAAGATGGAGTTTGTATGAATTACCCAACATTTATAGTTAATTCTCGTAAATTCCCATCAATTCCCATAATTTCCATTAATTCCCATGAAAGTTTCCAAATTGGAATGTTTCCAAAATTCCCCAGTTTCCGGAAATTTACCGGAAAATTTGCAACCCTGGGTACCATTCCAGACATTATTAGTGGGATACTTGACGAGATACACCGTTGGTTCCGTTAGCGCCTGCACAATACACACAATACACACTAATAATACATATAAAAAATGTAAAATGTGCCAGAATTAGCCAAAAGGCTATTTTACATCTGCTGTCCCTGGACAGATCGTACAACGTCACACCTAAAAAGATAAAAGGATTATAATAGTACATACAGGTTTAGCCCAATACAAGTAAAATTGACTATAAATGTAAAAAATAAAAAAATGACATGATCAACATATAAACAAGAACAGATTGTCATTATCAACATCAATACCAACACACACACACACACACACACACACACACACACACACACACACACACACACACACACACACACACACACACACACACACACACACACACACACAAGCCAAACGTTCAGTCCATGTAACAGACAACCTCATAGGCATAGCACAAGTGGCACAAACAGGCAGGACAGGAAAGACAAGATAGCAGCAAGATTTAGTGTCTACATGTA
Source organism: Zingel zingel (assembly GCA_023566125.1). Classification (NCBI taxonomy): domain Eukaryota; kingdom Metazoa; phylum Chordata; class Actinopteri; order Perciformes; family Percidae; genus Zingel; species Zingel zingel. The sequence continues at coordinate 3,536,380 of CM042321.1, read as the reverse complement.
ATGTTGACAGTCCTGATTGTAGACCCTGCAATGCCCGGCGTCGACTTGCTATGTCCGGCCAACGCCCTGCCACGCCCTGCTGTGCTCTACGACACCATGAACTATTACAACTACTCTAGTCATTATCTTTATTGTGACTTTGCTATTGCCATTGTTCATCAAACCCCCAACCGGCATCGTCAGACACCGCCTACCAAGAGCCTGGGTCTGTCCCGTCAGACACCGCCTACCAAGAGCCTGGGTCTGTCCCGTCAGACACCGCCTACCAAGAGCCTGGGTCTGTCCCGTCAGACACCGCCTACCAAGAGCCTGGTCTCTCCCGTCAGACACCGCCTACCAAGAGCCTGGGTCTGTCCCGTC
>CM042321.1:3471020-3531020 GCA_023566125.1 Zingel zingel | reverse complement strand
TGTTAAACTAACAAACAACTGAAAGCAATCTCCTAAAAGAAGACGGCTATTTAATCAGATAAAGTATTACTAAGAAGATGGGATTGAAGATTGAAGAAGATTAAAAAGTAAAGAGTAGAGCTGTAAAGAGGAATTGATTAGTTGTCAACGATTACATTATCGCCAACTGTTTTGATAATTGATTAATCGGTTGGTAGGGGTTTAAGAAAAAATTGATACACTTGAGTATCACGATATTTTATTTTGCAATACTGTATCGATTTTCAAAAAGGCAACATCGATTTTTTTTTAAATAAAAAAAAAAAAAATATATATATATATATATATATATATATATATATATATATATATATATATATATATATATATATATATATATATATATATATATATTCATGTAAGACAGTGGTTCACGTTTATGTTGTGTTTAAACCCCCTACCGCTAGATGGCTATGCTGAGACGCACCACTAGTGTCCTCGCCTAACAGTGCCTAACAGGGCCGAACAGGGCCTAGCAGTGCCTAACAGGGCCTAACAGGGCCTAGCAGTGCCTAGCAGTGCCTAACAGGGCCTAACAGGGCCTAACAGGGCCTAACAGGGCCTAGCAGGGCCTAACAGTGCCTAACAGGGCCTAACAGTGCCTAACAGGGCCTAACAGTGCCTAACAGGGCCTAGCAGTGCCTAACAGGGCCTAACAGGGCCTAACAGTGCCTAGCAGTGCCTAACAGGGCCTAGCAGTGCCTAACAGGGCCTAACAGGGCCTAACAGTGCCTAGCAGTGCCTAACAGGGCCTAACAGGGCCTAACAGTGCCTAGCAGTGCCTAACAGTGCCTAACAGGGCCTAACAGTGCCTAGCAGGGCCTAACAGTGCCTAACAGTGCCTAGCAGTGCCTGACTTTTTGCTTGAAGCCAACAACGTAGCTATGGCTGAACTTTGTCTACTTTAGCATATAAACATTAGCTCACTAAGAACTTGTGAACCACAATCTCAAACTGGCAGCTTGACTTTCTGTGTACTGAATTGTTTACCTAAAGTAAACTTCTTTGACTTTTATGAACATCATGTCTTTTTTTTACATATTAGTTTTTCTAAAATTATACCTTAAAAAAATCCCAATATATCGCCTTACGCACATTATCGGAATATATTGCAATATATTGAATCGTGACCCCAGGATCGTGATACGTATCGTATCGCCAGATTCTTGCCAATACACAGCCCTATCAGTTGGAGTCATTTATTTTCGTGGACAAAACAAGACGTTTGAGGACATCATCTTGGGCTTTTTGGGAAACACTGATTCACATTTTCACCATACTTAACTGTCACATACACACAGTACAATGTAGTGAAATTGTATTTCTGCATTCTTAACCCATCCTAGTATTAGGAGCAGGGATGGGTCTTGAGACCCGGTTCTATTAAGACCTGGTTCCAAATTTCTCAAAACCCAGAAATCAATAAGGTCTGAGCTTATCGACGCTGCTATCGAGACTAGTGGATCATATAACGCTATGTCTAGCCTCCACCCCCCGCAAATCATTCAAAACATAGTGGGACTGGCTACCGAGAGCACCGCTCTGTGGGCCGCTTATTCAGCTCGTTAAAACAAAAACAGAGAAGAAGAAATCAAACAGTCACAGACTCACAGTTTTTGCAATAAAAACAATAATAGTCCGGTTAAGATAAAGAATTTGTCGTCGCGATTTTCCACCAAATAACAGAAAAGTATCGATGAAGACTCGGATCGTTAAGCAGTCTCGAAAATGGTATCAATATAAACAAAAATGAACGATCCCCATCCCTGATTAGGAGCAGTAGACAGCTATACATACAGCATCCGGGGAGCAACATGGGGTTCAGTGTCTTGCTCAGGGACACTTATGACTTGTGGCAGAAGGCGCCTGGGACTGAACCGCCAACCTTACGGTTAGGGGGCCAACCTTACGGTTAGGGGGCCAACCTTATGGTTAAGAGGTGACCCCTCTACCTCCGAGCCACAAGCCAAACAACTACTCCAGAAAAGAATCAATGACAATGAAAATAATAGTTAGTTGCAGCCCTTGTTATTCAGAAAGACAGACAGACAAAAAGAGAAACCGTGACACAGCAGAGGTGCATCAGAGAGTGAAGTTGGACTGCCCCCCCGCCCCATTAATGAAAAACAACTTATTAGTGAGGAATTATCCTCCAAACACGGCCAAGAGTCCACAAAGCAGCTTGTCGGCTCACTTTCAAGCACCGCTAAGCCAATTGCAGCGTCTGATGTGGGTTTGTTCAGAGCCAATCAAAGTCAGGAAGTGTTTTTTCTCCTCTTCCCCTCCCGCCTACAGATGCAGGCTGGGAAACCAGTCACGGTTACAGCGAGGGAGGTGATGTCCACGGAGCGTGTGCCACCAGCCGCTGCAATTTACTCCCAGAGACGACAGACGCGATGTGATCTACACTTTCACTATTCTCCGCCCTCATTCTCTCTGTCGTCTTCCAGCAGCGGCGCTCATTATGGAGTTTCAGTCGTTCCCTGAACGCCTCTTTCCCTCCGCTGCAGATCTGAACCATGACTTCTTCGTTTTTTGTGAGCGTAAAACAAAAGTCGCAGAAAGAAAGATAGAATTTTAATAGGGGCTGTGATTTAAGGCTGCAACTAACCATTATGTCCACTGTCGATCAATCTGTCAATTATTTTCTGGATTAATCGATTAGTTCACGTGTTAAACTCAAGGCCACAACTCAAAGATATTCAGTTTACTGTCACAGAGGAGAGAAGAAACTAGAACATGTTCACAATCATCAGAGAAGTTGTAATAAAGAATGACTCAAACCGATTATCAAAATAGTTATTACGCGATTAATTTAGTAGTTGACAACTAACTCATTAATCTTTGCAGCTCTCACCTTGATAGTATTATAAGCAAATACAAAAGCCATGTCATCCCCAAAAGCAAACACACAAGCAAACATAAAGTAGGCAGCAGATCACACAAACACGCCCCTCCCCTCCGTCTCACCTGTGACGTTGACGTAGACGGTGGTGAAGGACGCCAGTGGCACGGCGGCGACGTTCTGGACTCGCACTCGGAGCGTGAAGAAGCGTGTGCTCTCGTAGTCCAGGTTCTCGGCCACCAGGATGGACGCCGAGCTGTCCGCCCGGTTGGGCTTGACGTAGAAGCGCACTGGCATGTTGGTCTCCGGCACCTGGCCCTCCTCCAGGTTGTAGGTGACCCGGGGGTCCCCAAGCGGTGACGTCGCCTTGATGGTCTGACGGGAGAGAGAGAGAGAGAGAGAGAGAGAGAAAGTGTGAGTGTGTGTTTAGATTAGATTATCTGTATCTGCGTTATATAGTGTTAGCATTCAGAGTTAGGCCATAAAGGCCATTGCTGCTAAGCGCTGTGAAGTTGAGCTATTTTCATTTTGGTGACCATGTCATCCAATCTGTCTGGCCACACCGGCTGTGTTTAGGCATGGAGCGGCCGGCCCACACGCTGCAGCAATCGTTTCGCCTTCTCCTCTATTTCTTCTGCGAGCCGCTGGCAGGTGTGTCAAGCCTGGCAGGTAATCACATACAGGAAGGCCACAGTGCAGTCTGATACTAATAAAACACCCAGATTGATGGGGACTTTGGTTTTATTCCAGTTAGCCTAAAAGCTGGTTTGATTTGCATTGAGAGATGATCTTATGGAAAGTACCCCATGCCAATCTCTAGGTATGGTGAAGGGGATGTGATGATGGGGGGGTATGGTGAAGGGGATGTGATGATGGGGGGGTATGGTGAAGGGGATGTGATGATGTGGGGGTATGGTGAAGGGGATGTGATGATGTGGGGGTATGGTGAAGGGGATGTGATGATGGGGGGGTATGGTGAAGGGGATGTGATGATGGGGGGGTATGGTGAAGGGGATGTGATGATGGGGGGGTATGGTGAAGGGGATGTGATGATGGGGGGGTATGGTGAAGGGGATGTGATGATGGGGGGGTATGGTGAAGGGGATGTGATGATGGGGGGGTATGGTGAAGGGGATGTGATGATGTGGGGGTATGGTGAAGGGGATGTGATGATGGGGGGGTATGGTGAAGGGGATGTGATGATGTGGGGGTATGGTGAAGGGGATGTGATGATGGGGGGGTATGGTGAAGGGGATGTGATGATGGGGGGGGTATGGTGAAGGGGATGTGATGATGTGGGGGTATGGTGAAGGGGATGTGATGATGGGGGGGTATGGTGAAGGGGATGTGATGATGTGGGGGTATGGTGAAGGGGATGTGATGATGTGGGGGTATGGTGAAGGGTATGTGATGATGGGGGGCTATTTTAATTCCAAAGGCCAAGGGAACTTTATCAGGATGCATAGTATCCTGGATCCATGAAATAACTGGCCTTTCAAAATAAAAGTCTGCCTGCCTCTATGGGAATCTAACATAGGGGTGTACTGACTTATGCCCCCTGTATTTTAAGGAATAACATTTATTTATTTACGATACATTATTCATTTACAAAGAAAATGGGTGTCCTTAAAGGTTGGATTTTCCTCATTTTTTTAATTAAGGCATTAAGATCAATTTCCAAAAGATGAATTTTTTATTCCTCTTTTTAGTCAAATTTAGCATGGGTGTACTCATATATGCTACATACTGTATATTATGTATGTATATATGTATGTATATACATACGTGTATGTATGGGCTAATGTTGTTATGCCTCTTAATACTGCAATATGTTTTATACGTGGATTTGTTTCCAATAAGGAGTCGGTGGGGCGGGTGGGGTGGGTGAGGCAGGATGAGGGAGAGCTTTAGCGAGTGTGAGTGTACATGTGCTGTATTGTCTTTGTCTTATGTCTCGAGGACCCCCTCAGAAACAAGGGGGGGTTATCCTCCTATCAATAAATTTCTAATTTTAAATCGGCCCAATTATCCTCCAATGTGGGGCCAACTTTACTTTATCCTACAGGGCCACTTTTTCTAGTTCTTCTGCTTCACGGTGCATATTTTTATTCTGCATGTGATCTTATTCAATACACGCCAAATCTGGTGCAGGTCTTGTATTTCTTGGGTATTTGGAGGTGACAAGATTCATTGAATAGGGGCCCAGTCTTACATTCAGGGCTATAAAATTCAGCAGCAAATCAATAAGAGTGCTTATTACAATCACGTCTTTTTAAAGGAAGCTGGATTGTGGATTTTAATTACTGGTTGTAGAGAATGTAACCAGAATTCATCTCTTAGGCTGATATCAGAAAGAATGAAAGCAGCTCATCCAGTAACAGCAGCTCCTCAAACCTCTCTGTATCCCTCTGATGCTTTCAACTTTGTATCTTTAGCTCTACAAAACTCTACTAAAACAATAACTCCTACTTCTCATTACAATCCATCAAAGAACAAACAAAGCCAAAGACTCGTCGTCCTGGCTCACGGTGACATCACGTTAGCATGCAGCTGTTTGCTGTCGACAGCGAGGTCGTCCGTCTTCATAACGGTTTCAACGGCTCCCAGACCCATAAACCGTAACACTCAGTGAAAACCTGACACGGTAAGATACACAACAGTGCTACGAAGAATGCATCTTTCCAACGGTCGGAGCTGCGCTTCAGTCCTTCTATGGAAACACAGCAGTCAGAGTTTTCTCTAACTCCTAAAAAGGGTTTCAGTTTCTGCTTTGTTGAAGTTCTTTGTGTGAATTTGCTGAGAAATGTTTGGCTCGGTGTGTGTGTGTGTGTGTGTGTGTGTTTGTGTGTGTGTGAGATCCACCAGAAGCAGAGCTTTTAAGACTTGTGTTATTCTCTTGGCTGTAGTTTAAACTGACATTCAAGTGTGTGTGTGTGTGTGTGTGTGTGTGTGTGTGTGTGTGTGTGTGTGTGTGTGTGTGTGTGTGTGTGTGTGTGTGTGTGTGTGTGTGTGTGTGTGTGTGTGCGTGCGTGTGAGCTTTTAACACGCTCCCAACCGTTCCAGAGAAGCATTGTGTTATCCACGGCTGAGAGATGCCAACCTCACTCTACTGTACTGAGAGCAGTCTTGTACAGTATAAAGTACTTGAAAGCAATACTTGAGTAAAAGTACAAGTATCTCACCACAAAAATGACTTACCAGAGTAAAAGTTAAAGTCTCCTTTTAGAATATCACTTGAGTAAAAGTCTAGTCCGGTCTAGTCTAAGATATTTACTAAGTATCAAAAGCATTTTTCTGATATTAAATGAACCTAGTTAGAAGCTAAAGTGAAAGAAAACGTTGATTTTAAACTGGATTGTGGCTTCCTTATAGTAAAGCATAATATTTCGGGGTTCCACACCTTCTTAAAACATGAAATTCAAAGTCTGACAAAAGAGAACAACTGAATTTTCATTTTTTGTGAGAAGGAATCTTATCTTATCTTCATAATCTTGGAGCAATGATTGGCCAGACCTGCTTTTTTTTTGCAATCAAATTGATCCTGATTTTATCTTGTAGTATCGAGTAACGAAGATGCTTAGGGCAGATGTATCAAAGATGTACTTTTAGTTACATTTCGACACTGACCGAGAGCGTGAACTGTACTCGCACATCCCTGAACACATTTGACGGATTCATGCAACTTTGCTGCGACAGATTGTTTTAAATGAAATCACTGTAATGTCGAGGATTATTTGTCACATTAACCCTTTAACATTTCTCATCACAATCCATCCGGTTTGTTTTTTATCGTTTGTTGGGTAGATTTTCCAGCGGAGGAAACGTGTTTCCTGGCGGCGACACGGAAAGACGCTGAGTGAGAAACGCTGTCCGCCACTTCAAACACCGAAACCCTCTCAGCTCAAACACACCGCACCTCTCACGGCTTAGCTCGCCACTTAGCATGTTAGGAAGGCAACACACGCACATAAACACACATAAACACAGGGGAATACAAAGACACGCCAACATCAAAGCTCAATCCATCCATTTCTTATCCGATGCTGGGGCCCCGGCGGCTGCAGGGGACGTCCCTCGACCCTGCAACATTTTCCATTTCCTCCTGGGGCGATCCCGAGGCGTTCCCAAACCAGATGAAATATAAAATCCCTTCTGCGTGTTCGGGGTCTAACCCGCTGTCTCCAACCAGGTGGAAATGCCTGAAAAAACCTCCAAAGGAGGATCCTGATCAGATGCCCGGACCGCCTCAACTGGCTTCTTTCGGACAACCATGGCGGAACCCACACTGAAAACATGTTTGACTTTTTTTAGCAAGAACACTGACACAGCTTCTACACCTGGTTATTAAGGACCGGAAAAACTCGTAGTAGTGACCAGGGGCTTAGCCGTAATTTCAGAAGTGAGGGAGACAGATTGTTCAGGAGGAGGATTTTTTATTGAAAAGTCCTCTTCCATTTGTTTCTCCTAATCACAGATTCCAACTAGCCTGACATTTCATTTATGATTGATGGGAACACTGACATTTCCATAAACCGCTCCATAGTGTTTAACTGCCACATCTCGCCCAATGGGAGACATGCTAACATTTAACTAGTAGGGGGGGTCCGGGGGCATGCCTCCCCAGAGAAATGTTTGACCGTAACAGCCCAAATTTGGTGGCCTCTGGCACATTATAATGCAATTATTCCATCATTTAAACTGATCTAAATTATTGCATATTTAAATGAGTTTTCCTCCCTATATTTTTGTATATATCTTTTCATATATTATTAGCCCTAGAGTCGAGTCCAGCAAGGGCGTAACTTTGGGTTCCACATTGGGGAGGGGGGTTGAAATCTCAACTTTTGAGCAAAATTGAAATTTTTAATGTCAAACACTTAATTTCCTGTATTCTGGTGAATTTTTCTGCACCAATTTGTGCCTTTCCTGCATCAAGTTGTGGTGCAAATGTCTTTATTTATGTAAAGGAAATTATAATGGACATGTTGGTCGTGTTCTGGAGGCGGAGCGTTGGCTCTGTCCCACAGCAGGCCTCGGAGGGGGGGGGGGCTGGGGGGGGGGGGGGGGGGGGGGGGCAGTGGAGCGTATCAGGCAAATCAGCACTAATGAGAAATCATCTCATAAGACATGAGCGCAGTGTGCTGAAGCTAAGCCGATCAGCTGACCATATCATCCCCCTCCGTTGAACGCCTGCGGAGATATCGCAGCAGATCGTTCTCCACCGGTGCTGCTGGTGGTCAACTGTGAGTCAGCAGCTGGAAAACACATCAGTCAGAATCACATGTTCGCTGTCGACTGAAGAGAGGGGTGGGGAGGGGGTCTGTTAAGGTCAACATCAACTAGAAGTGATGATTCTGATACCGGGTTTCCTTAAATGTATAGTAAGCGATGTCAACCAAATACCCTTTTTGTCAAATTCAGTGAACATCTCCTCACTGTCACCTAGCTCTCGATCAGTGTTAATACCCAGGCCTGGCTGTGTAAACGGAATACAAACAGAAAGGAGTGCACAAGCTTTTACACGATTACTTGTTGACTTTTTGAAAAATGTTGCAATTATTGAATAAAAAAAAAAAATGCAAAAAAGTTAAACAAATCAACAGTAAAAACACCTTACCATACCTTTTTGCTTTAATGAACGTCCGTTACATTCAAGCCATTGCCAAATGAGTTGCTACAAAGCACAGCTCTCTCTGGATTTCTCAGTATGACTATGTTCAGAAGATTGTGGCGTCAGGTGACTTTCCCGCGCAGAAACTCAAGTGAAGATAATGACTTCTTCATGGTTTTTAATCCTTTGTGTCCTCCTTGTGACTAACGTGACGCATAATCAAGGATTTTTGCCCGCAACAATCACAGAAAAACTCAGCATTTTTCTGGAAGGACTGGTTTATACTTTTACCATTTGAAAAAAAAAATGTCACTAAGAGCACAAGACTAAATATGATTTGGTAACGCTGACACAAGTTGACATTACATTTGTTTGGGATGTCTTTGTAATGACCACTTGACATAAGGTCATCCTGGGTAATGTCAAGTGGTCATTACAAAGACAACTTCTGGTCATGTCCCTTTGATTAATGTCAAGTTGTTATGACCAAGACAACTTCTGGTCATGTCCCTTTGATTAATGTCAAGTTGTTATGACCAAGACAACCCAAACAATGTCAACTTGACAAAAACCGAATGACACTTAATGACAGAAGTCAAACGTTTATGACTTGTTTATAATGTTTATGACACGTTCCTGACAGTGTCATGTCACGATTATGTCGATACCTTCAAGTAAAGTGTTACCTAAGCTTTTACATGCAAAGTAATCGCTTTTCTCGATTAATCTGTTTTTGTGATCGCTAGGAGATGAAATCGTAATCGTGGTTAACATTTTTGATTAATTGCACAGCTCTAGTACACCGCTCAACGCTTCTTTGAAAATAACCAAAAGGACCAAAGAAGACTTTAAATAGTCTAAGCTGTCTACGAATGTATGACGTGTTCATTGTAATGCAACAACACGGTGACTGTTGGACGGTCTGTTTGCGCTCCAATTAAAAAGCTTTTCTTGGTTGCTTCTCTACCTTAACAATGAGTCTCTGAGCTGCTGCTAAAAAAACCCAGTCTACAAACAAGAGAAGACAAGCTGTCTCTTCTTCAACATGTACCGGAACAAAACTAAAATAATTCGACGTAAGCGGGAGATAACTACGCTTGAGTGATATATGGAGATTTCACACACACACACACACACACACACACACACACACACACACACACACACACACACACACACACACACACACACACACACACACACACACACACACACACACACACACTCACTCTGCAGCGTCTCCCTCCCTCCACCTCGTTAACAATGTGATTAACAAACCTTATTAACACTGCTAAATTTAAAACAACTGTTCCTCCTTGGTGTGATTAACACAGCGGAGGACAGGAAGGAGGAGGGAGGAGGGGGAGGAGGGAGGAGGGGGAGGAGGGAGGAGGGGGAGGAGAAATCGTTCTGTCAGTACGAATATGTCACATGTTCACCCACGGCATCTGACATGTTTCCATCCAGGCAGTTCTCATGAACCATTCGTACATATAGCTACGAAAAGTAAAGCACCATAATGATGTATTCCACGTATTTATTACCGTCAGCAACAACCCGCTCTCACTCCCAACGCTCGAAATACCGACGCTTGGTCAGTAGGGTTGGGCATCGTTTTGATTTGACCAATTCTGATTCCAATTCAGATGCTTCCTTTCTATTCCCGGTTCTGATTATTTGAGGGGTGGAGTTGACACATGCTTATTTCACAGATAAGAGGAACATTTTATTTTGATTCCATGGTGATTGTAGCTCTGCATGGCTTACTGAGAAAGCTTAGTTGTTGCTCTAGCTGTCTGTGTGGTGTCTTGTTGACTTCTGTCTGTATAGTTTAACCTGTACTAATGTCTTGCTGTTTCCTGCTGCTCTGGTCTACAATTATCTGGCCAAAGGACTTCAGTTGAAAATTAGCCGGCTGGCTAACACCGGCACAGTTACAGAAATGTTAATTAATGTGTGTTGTCCTTCATAAAATAAAGAATAAGAATAAAACACAGGGCTTTTAAGCCATGGATCAGAGTTTGTGTCCTGAGCAAACGCAAGATTTTCACCCAGGAAAGGCGCGTTTGAGCGGTTTGATCCAAACCACGATCTATTTCTAATCTTAACTAGTCGTTTTGGTGCCTAAAGCTAACTGCTGTCGCTGCATGACATCACCTCACTTTCTGTCAGCTAAATTTAACTGTATCGGCCGCTGAAACGACGGGCAGCTCAAGGTGCTCTGTACCCAGCTCACAGGCACCGTTTGTCAGCTAAATTTACAGTAAGTGTAAAGACCGCTCAACTCTACTGTCACGTGACTGGTCCTCACGTGACCTAATTTGGTAGGGATATTATACGAAGCCGGTCATGAGAATGCGTTGTGGCAACCAAAAGTCATTACAATATGGCTGCAACTAAAAGACACCGCTTATTTCTTGTCAGAACTAAACTAAAAATAAAGTCACAGTCTCTCCTTCCGTCTTCTACCTCTATTTGACTCCCCCCTCCTCCCTTCTTCTCTCCCTCCCTCCAACAGTCTCCGTCAGGTTAAACACAGTAATCATGCGACTGTTTTTCGGAGGTGATGAGAGTCCATTATGATGCTCCGACAGCAGGTGTAATTATCTCTCCCTCCTGTCAATCATCTCTGACGGATGGAGCTGTGGGTGGGACAACCTCCAATCACCATCATCCTCCTACTCATCATCATCATCTTCATCAGCCTTTCTGTCTTTTCAGTGATGATGTTGGGTCAAAAAGGAGGAGGAGGACAGTTTAAACACACACAGGTTCACACTCAGACAGACACACACACACACACACACACACACACACACACACACACACAGGATTACACACACACACACACACACACACACACACACACAAACACACACCCTACAACTGTTTGGAAACTGACTAACCTCCATGAAATTGAGCAGCTGGAGGGAAAAAACTCCTCCACCTTCTGAACCAGCGGCTTAGGAAAAGAGAGCAAATTAGGATGGAGGGATCAAAAGAGTGTGTGTGTGTGTGTGTGTGTGTGTGTGTGTGTGTGTGTGTGTGTGTGTGTGTGTGTGTGGTTGTGTGGGTTGGAGAAGGGAGTCAGGTGAGGCAGGTTGGTTGTTTGCTCGGCAGAAAATGTTTGGAAGCGCTCGGCTAACGTGCTGACACAGAGAGAGTGAGAGAAAAAGAGAGAGAGAGAGAGAGAGAGAGAGAGAGAGAGAGAGAGAGAAAGATGGATTGAGGACAGGGAGGAGAGAGGGATGAAGAGGAAGAAAGAGCGTTTCCAGCCTCCTCAAGGCGCTCTGCACAGATGTGAAGGAGGATGTAAACTCCTGCAGGAGGTTTCAATATATTTCTTTTCCTCTCTTGCTCGTGTCACACTCATCCTCTCCAGATCTCAGAGCGACTAACACTGATCAGAGGGGCAGGCCGCAGTACTTCCAACCCAGAGGTGGAGGAAGAACTTAAGACTGAAGACTTTTCTGTTTGTCGCTGCCTTTTTTATTTAATCAAAGAATTATGGATTTCTTTCCCCGCACTGTAAATTTTACTTTCGTATTTTATGGAGACAGAGAGCATCGGAGGGGGAAACAATCGGCGCCATAAGATGCACCTAACGGATAAAACGCTGACAAAGTGACTGTAGCTAGCCTGAAACATCAGATTTAACCATGTTAAAGGATTGTTTTAGCAGCCGTTGTCTACCAGAGAGGACAAGTTAGCTGTTAGCAAGCTAGAAAGGTGCAAACACAATGCTGCATAGCCACTACAAAACATTCTGTCAAAGTGCTTTAGCTATAACTTACAGAACAATAAATAGCCTAAAACTGACATATGTGATGACAGATGTCAGCGCACACACAACATTCAGCATGAGTTACGTAGGCTATGGCGAAAGCTTTGCGAGGAGCCCCCCCCCTGCAGAAGATTAAATCCCTTTTGGCACTCACCACTATCTTGGCGTCTCGCGCGGTGTTCTCCGGCACGGTGACCCAGTACTCGGGCTGCTCCCAGTGCGGCGGCTGGTTGTGGACGTTTGTGATGATGACGCTCAGCTCCACGGAGCTGCTGCGGTTCCCTCCGTCCGACGCCACAATCTGCTGGGTGATCCTGGACGTCTGCGGGGAAAACCACAACAGTCACTTCACAAACTGACGGAAGAGAATTGATCAGAGCGGCTTCTTTTTTTTTTATTTCAGGTTTGAGATTCTGGAGAGAATATTTATCCAGAAGGGTTAGCTAGGTAGCCTAGCTGCTAGAGTGGCTCGCCCTCATACTCTGCTTCTGACTGGCTAGTAGTCCTTACCTAGGTACTGTCAGGGCACGCCCTCATACTCTGCTTCTGACTGGCTAGTAGTCCTTATCTAGGTACTGTCAGGGCACGCCCTCATACTCTGCTTCTGACTGGCTAGTAGTCCTTACCTAGGTACTGTCAGGACACGCCCTCATACTCTGCTTCTGACTGGCTAGTAGTCCTTACCTAGGTACTGTCAGGGCCCGCCCTCATACTCTGCTCCTGACTGGCTAGTAGTCCTTACCTAGGTACTGTCAGGACACGCCCTCATACTCTGCTTCTGACTGGCTAGTAGTCCTTACCTAGGTACTGTCAGGGCACGCCCTCATACTCTGCTTCTGACTGGCTAGTAGTCCTTACCTAGCTACTGCACATGTGCGACTCCCAACAAAGATGGAACAGAAGTGTGATGCCTCACTCTGTAGCTTTTTTTTTTTTTTTTTTCACTTCATTGTAAGGCAGCCTTTAAAGCTATAGTGCGTAGTTTAACAACACTGTCAGCGCGTCCACGTGATACAAGCCTTCCGTGATCTCGCACCCCCACCCCCCACGCAGTTGCTAGTAGCCAAGGAGGATTATAAAAACATGATGGACTCTTCAGAAGAGGTCATTATCTTCACTTGAGTTTCTGCGCGGGAAAGTCGCCGGACGCCACGATTTTCTGAACATAGTCATACTGAGAAATACAGAGAGAGTTGTGTGGAGCTGATAGTCTTCATTAGCTTTGTAGCAACTCATCTGGCAATGGGTAGAATATAACATACAAAATTATAAAAAAAAGTTACGCACTAAAGCTTTTAAAAAAAACACTATATCACGATATCCAAATTTTAAGACGGTATCTAGCCTCATATATCGATGTGGGTAGAATATCGATATATTGATCAGCCCTAGCACACATTTAAATGAAGGAAAACTTGGTCTTGGTGTGATCAAAGTCAGATTTGAATGATCGTGGGGTTGTTTGACGGCTCTGAAAGCCCACTGAACACTTGTGAAATGAGTCCATATTAAAGCAGAGACGGAAATTGGTTTGTTCATATAAAGGGAATAAAGAATTTGGGAGGCGGTAAAGCTGCCTTTGCTAAATTATTGACTCAAGTGTCGTTTAAAAGATCAGTGGCAGCGCGAAGGCAGAGGAGGAGAACAGAGAGGAGATGACGGTGTCAGAAGAAAAAGAAGAATATCAGACGTTTGTTTCACAGCTGACAGACTCGCTTCGTCGGGCATTCTGTGTTTGACTTTGTAAGACTGTACAAAGAAGAAGACAAACAATCATGGCGATCCTTAAACATTTGAGACAACAGTCTGTTTGATGCAACTTTTCTTCTTCTCACAGCGGGGAAACAAGAGACACACGGTGTGACTTTATGACCCTGACACCAAAAACCAGACATATAACATCACAGCATGACGGTACTGTTAAATGTCTCGCTAAATTAATTAAAGGCCTTTTTATGTTTTGTAACCAACCTAGAGTACAAGGTAGAAACGTTGTTGAACATCGCGATAATGATCTAACTTGGGATAAATAGACAGATATTAAAGTGTTCTCAGTTATGCTGCTTTCAGTATTCTGCTAAAATACAACACATTGCTTGTTGAATTTAAAAAATAAAAATGACCAACATTATTTTGAACAAATTGAAGATTAAATTGAACATAAAATGCAACAATTAAAGGACAAATCTGGCTCAAAATGAACCTAGGGGTTAATAACGCGCGTACCGAGTCGACCGTTATGTGGGATGTGTTTTCATGCTAATCAAATGTGACGAGTTTTAGCGCAAACCGCTACGTTTATTAAAAAGATAGTTTATAAAGACAGTACTGTTCACGTATACAGGCAGGCGCCATCTTGGGAAAACAGTCCCGACCGGTCAAACGCCGAACGCCATGCTTGAGCTATGTTACTGGTTACACGGCGTTCAGCGTTCGACTGGTCGTGACTGTTTTCCCAAGATGGCGCCTGCCTGTATACGTGAACGGTACTGTCTTTATAATCTATCTTTTTAATAAACTGTCTGTTAACTTACAAAGTTCTCAATGCTTCTGTTTACATGTAGGGACCTTCATTATGCTACCATGGAAGTGTGGTGATATTTTGAGCCTTGTTAGTGGTATAGAAATAGAGATTTCTTTTTACTTTACCCTCTGTCCCGACGACTAGCGTTAGAAGCTAATTAGCGGTTTGCGATAAAACTGGTCACATTAGATTAGCAGCAAATCATATCCCAGAGAACGGTCGACTCGGTACACATGTTATTAGCCCCTAGGTTCATTATGCGCCGGATTTGTCCTTTAAAACACTGTCGTGTTCTACTAATACCCTCTTTCAACTCTCTCTATCGTCACCGCAACTTGATATCGCAATGACGATTAAAAAAACGATATATTGTGCAGCGCTAGTGTCTGGATATGTTTTTTTTTTCAAGACTTTTTTCTGGGTCATAACTCTTCCTCCTCTCCGTAAACTTTGTTCCCTTCCAATGAGCACCGGTGTTTGAAAGGATACCAGAGGCGCCCCTGTCTTTCATATAACATATGTGTTATTGATCTGTTATAATTCACAGCATGTGAATACTAACTTTGTATGCATGAACACAATTCCCTGCACATGCAGAGTGCTTTGCTGCATGTGTGCGGACATCAGTTTGCTGCATAACGTACGTTCTGTTAGGGATGAATGCGGTGCATGAAAAGGATGCTGTGGAACGTCCTTGGCCTGATTTTCCAGCAAAAAAACACGACGACAGTGAATAAACCGAAGCAACGGCGCAGCTAAAGCTCAGAAAACAACCCCTAGTTTTGATTATCATAAAACTTTTTTTATATTTATTTTTATTATTAAACTTTATTTCAAACAATTATTATAAAACTGAACAGGAAACTTTGGCATGGAGCTGAGAGCTACAAGTGTTGCACACACACACACACACACACACACACACACACACACACACACACACACACACACACACACACACACACACACACACACACACACACACACACACACACACACATGTTCCTTCAGAAGATGCATACCAAACATGTTAGCCGTTATTAAACAGCTCTCTGCCTCCGTGTATATTTATATACAGAGATTTTTTTCCATCAGGGGAACATATATTATATTTGTATATGTTTGTGTTTCTGTGTACTTCTATATCTTTGTGAGGACTACATTTGACGTTCTAGACCCTCAGAATGTGGGCCTTTTGGAGAGAGGACATTTGAGTCCTGTTTGGTGTGTCTCTGACCTGTGAGATGGGGTGGTTGACGTAAATCCAGCCCGTGCTGGGGTTGACGTGCAAGTAAGCTGGCTTCTGATTGGACAGCGAGTAGGTGATGGCCGCGTTGCTCCCCTGGTCATCGTCGTGCGCCGCCGCTCGCAGGAAACTAGTTCCCACCGGAGTGTCCTCCCGCAGGAAGTCTGAGAGGAGGAGAACAAAAGGCAACAATTCAACAAGGTGTGGCAGGACATATATGAAGCCTTGTAAACTTAATGGCTAAGAAATAAGGACTACGTATGGTGACTGAGAGCTGGAAACCAAGTGTAAGTGTGTGTGTGTGTGTGTGTGTGTGTGTGTGTGTGTGTGTGTGTGTGTGTGTGTGTGTGTGTGTGTGTGTTTGGGCTTTTTTAACTATATTCGTGGGGTCCAAAAACCGGGAGTCCAGTATACTTGTGGGGTCCCGACAGCTTTGTGGGCCCAAAATGCTGGACCCCACAAGGTTAAAGGTCTGTTTGAGGGTTAAGACTTGGTTTTAGGATTAGGGTTAGAATTAGGTTATGGTTAGGGTGAGGGTAAGGGTTAAGGTTAGGCATTTAGTTGTGATGGTTAAGGTTAGGGTTGGGTTTGTGTGTCAAAGATATATGTGGATGAGTGGGAATGAATGGTATATGTGGATGAGTGGAAGCATGGTTGGGTTGGAGGTGGGTATGTATGAAGGATGAATATGAGTGTGGTTTAAGATTCTGTGGAGTAGAGAAATACTGTTACTAGTAGGAGTTGTACTCTGATTGGAGTATGACATTACACAGTGTGCTGGTATATGTATTACTTCTTGATGGAAATAATAAAAATAATAAAAAAAAGAGAGGAGGAGAGATTTACTTTCAGGGAGCAGACAACATTTGAAGTTACATGGATCGGGTACGACTTGCATCAGGTTGGTACTGCTGTCTGAGCTTAAACACTGAACTGCATTAGATGTGAGTGAACCCAATGAAACATCACGTTCTGTGATGGTAAGCAGATATATTAAGTGTCGTGTCAGCAGCGCGTCACCTCAGTTTGTCAGTTCTGGGTCTCGCTCTGCAAACGTCAACAGATGCATTTTTTATAAACGTATGAACATAATCCTGCTGACGAGGACGAGGGCGATCGACGGAAACAACGAGCAGAGAGGAGCTCCCTCCGCAATGCTGCTTTTCAAGCATTATGCCGGTAATAAAGTCCTTTTGACATATGTGGCTCTCTGAAAACATTTCACCTGAATATTCCCGTCAGACCCTGCCGAGTCATCGTCACAGAGAAACAACCAAAGCAGCAGAGAAGAGCGGGCGCAGGATTTCGGGGCTGTTTCACATTAAACAAAAAGGATCTTACTCTTTAACTAAAAGGTCTATCTCTGTAGGGATCCTTTCCATAATGTCAGACACTTAGAATAATAATCTGAGCCTGTCAGTGGTTAAAAAAAACAGCAATTGCACAGTAACGTTACACTGTAGCTTGTTTCGTCTCACTTAATAGTGGACCAGTTAAAAAAACTGACGGTCACTTAAATACACAAACATCAGGAAATAGGTTTAAAAATACCAGGGATGCACCAAATCCAGCTTCAGATTCGGCTGAATATTGGGCTTTCTGACGGGGTTGGGTTTCTGCCGAACATTAGAATTTTTTTCCACCGAACCGAACCCTACGCTTGCACTACGCTGGTCGACGTAATGACGGCGCCGTTGATTACGGGAAGGTGTTAACGTAGGTGGAGCGTTCAATGCAGCAGGCTGTGAGGAAGTGGAAATGGAACTGGTGAGCAGAAAAAGTGATGTTTGGCAGCACTTTCAGTCAAAAGAAGGCCGTTCAAGTCCAGCTACATGTTCAATCTGCAATGCTGATTAGTCTGGTGGTGGCGAGGACCCTAAACAATACACAACATCACCGCTGTTACAACATCTGGTATCAAACATCTGGAAGAATACGAGTTGTGATGAAGGAATCTACAGACAGCAGCCAGAATGCAGTAACTTCAGGTACGGCAAAGGAAGGACAGTCACAGCTAAAAACTTAACTTAAACTTAAAACATAACTACTTTATAGGATTATAAATCTAAAAGGCTAATATTTTGGATATTGATTGGATCTTGAGATAGGGTAAACATAGGCCTATGGTAATTGTCAAAATAGTTTTTCCTACTTGTCTTCCCGGCATAATGTTGCCTATTCTTTTTTTTTTTTTTTTTTTTTTTTAACAGTTAAAATAAAATAAAATTAAAAATACACTGCTGTGGACCTTGTTGACTTCATTAATGTGTTGACTGAGTTCATGGACTGAGGATGGGAGGAGGATTCAGCAGAATCTCAACCAGTGGATTCGGTATTCGGCCGTACCACAAAAATCTGGATTAGGTGCATCCCTAAAAAATACCGAAGTTATCCTTTAAGTCAAGTCAACATGAAACCAGTTTTATTTATTTGAACCCTTACTGATACAGCGCTTTTCAACGCGAGAGCAGGCATAGCAGATAAACATACAGTCAGGATATAAAATCTATCTCCTCAGAATGACACTTAAACAGCTGTGATCTGAATCCAGGGAGCATATCCTTATTCATAATTGAGAAAAGCAAATTGCAAACCCTGAGTACGTCTTGCAAGCTCAGATTTAGTTACAAGTCGGGAAAAACCTCCACACCCAGTCACGGGGAATGTTTAGACGAAGCAACAAACTATCACAGTAACCATCTCGTGGCTGTAGGCTGAAAAACGTCTTTTCATCAAGGCGATATGAGTGCATGGAGGATTACACGCCTTCAGGGCAACACGGTGACACCACACATTGTGCTACAACCTTGTCAAAACATCTGCGTCTGCCATTTCCTTTATGCCGTATCCCCACTCCTCTTGACGTGAATCATTGTGGGATCCACTACCGTGAAATGTCCCACCATCAAAGTCCCAAAAAAAAGCAGAGATTTGATCCCATTTGCTAACAACATCTCTGTAGCTCAGCTACTCTCCTTTAGTTCTTCTGTTTCTGTGGAGCGTCTGGTTCTGCTGCTAAAATTCCAAAAAATCCAAACGATATCCAACTCTATATGCCCGTAGGTACGCATAGATACGGACCCTAAGCTGTAACCTGACTACACCTTGCAGCGACGCAGACTACAACAACTGGGATCAGTTTGCTTGGCTGTAGCTTTGTAGCGTTGCTTTCCCATCTACTCACTTCCGGGTTTTCCTTCTCCATAAACAACATGAAATCAAGGAGAGTGAACATCCGGGCTCCCACTGCCAGCGGACAGGTCAGAAATGAATGGAACCGCTCCGGTCTGCTGCTGTTGAAGCTTCCTGTGAAAATCTTAGTTGTATAAAATGTGCAAGCGAACATAGGCGGCGGTGTGTGACAACTGCCACCCTGTAATTTCCAACCAATCGGACAATTTGTCACACCCCGGCTGTGAGCGACCTACGTCGTGGGCAGTTCACATTGAAATCGACCCTGGTCTACCCTGATCAAACCCACCTCGCTACCTGGGTCACGAAGTCGAGTAGATGGAGGAGGGTTACCCCATTCAAACACACCGTCGACTTGGGTAGAACCCTGACTGAGCCATTGGTGTGAAAGTGGTATTAAAGAGACGCGCTAGAATGACGCAAAAACACGCCAGCACACAAGTCTAAATCCTCATAACAGCGTAGGCCACTTATGTAGGCTACGGCTCTGTGTAGAGGGGGGTGGATGGGTCAAACAAACAAACGCGTTAAGTGTCACTTAAACATGTTCCCTAACTCAAGCTACGTGGTTTTACCCTGCACGTTGCAAAATGACACTAAAGGGTTACCCAGAGCGTTATAAAGTCACACCAATGGTTCCTGATTTGACGAACTGGGAGAGAGAATGTGTTCATTTTTTTGGAGTGCAAAAATATGATCAATACATTTAAATTCATACAGAGGATATGCAGCGTGGGAAAGACAAACGTACATGCATCTCTCTAATGAATGCATGTCCCAGAAACATTTCAATCTGCCTGTTAAATAGTCAATGAGCCACTCTGTGCGCTTGCCTAATCTGACGAGGAGATCTCCTGACACGACGCTTATCAAAACACATATTTGCACATGCAGTAAACAAACACGGAGCCACGGGAGCCGACGCCGAATATTTCATCAGCCTTAAGAGCTTTCCAGGATTACAAGGATGCAGATTGATAGACGATGACGAACAGAAGCTTTACACATTTCACCTGTTCGCTTCAAACACACACACACACACACACACACACACACACACACACACACACACACACACACACACACACCATCCTGGTGTAAGAGGACAGAGAGAGTGTACCGACGTTAGCGGGGATGAATGAATCTTGTAATCTTGTTTCACGATTCCAGATACACAAGATGGAAAACAAACTAACTGATGAGGCTGAGCTGAGCATCAACGGCATGTGTCGACCATTTCTAAACTGCAGTACTAATACCACAAGTTGCAGCAATGCAATGGCAGTATTAGTAGTGTTAGAAAAAGTAGCCCCAAAACACACAATGAACGAGAATTACCGCCTCGCGGTTGTTTTGCCTTTCGCCAACCAGTCAAGTTACATCTATGTCTGTCCAGAGTCATGTGATACATGCAGTGTTACGTCATAATTCAGATGTGGGTTTTCGTTGGCCGCCCGTCACGGAGCTCACAAAGCGGAAGTGAAGGAGAGGAAGCATTGGCGTTGAGCGGCTTGATTGAGAGTCAGCGTTTCCTGGTGTTAAAGGTGCGTTGGTAGGATTGTGAAGATCCAGGACTTAGCCAAAAAAAACTTTTCCTAGTTTATGCTATTGTTATGTTCAAGTTTTTAAACATGTACAAATGAAGGGTTAATGGAGTGGCAGATTGACGAGTGAAAGCGGGCTGGCCAGCTGTCTGGATTTACCCTGCAGAGATCTGAGGAGCAGTTAACCATAGTCCACCAGAGGTTAGAACGCCAACACAGAGAAAGAGGACGGGGAAGGACATCCGGCCTATATAAGTGAAATCCGGCGGAATTTCTGTTGACAACGGAGCAATCCCAGAAGTGAAACGTCATGGATACAGACTAGTTATGCCGTGACAGTAGTGAAGACTTTGAAGCAATTTAATAAAAAGGTACTAAGGGTATTTTTTACGACCATGTATGAGACACTCACTCTGGTATTTGCAGTAATCTTTGCAGTAGTACAGAGACACTCACACGTATTTGGAGTAATCTTAGCAGTACTACACAGACACTCACACTGGTAGCGGCTGTTTTCAAACTTGGGGTCGTTGTCGTTCTGGTCGGCGATGAGGACGGTGATCTGACAGATCCCGATGAGCGGCTCCTCGGCCTGATCCGTGGCCGTCACCGACAGCGTGTACTCCCGCTGACGCTCCCGGTCGAAACTCACCGTCGAGGCAATCACACCTGACAAACAAAGGAAGGGACAGTGTGTTACTTTTTCCGTAAAATGGCAAACAGGATTCAAATAGCCGAGTCATAACGTGGAACTCACCGGTGTCAGGATCGATGTCGAACCCGGACGACACGCCGTCTCTGTGCATGATGCCATATTTGACCTCTCCGTTGACGCCCATGTCGGCGTCGTGGGCCTGGACGCGCAGGACAAACGTCCCCGGCGGCTGGTTCTCCAGGACCACCGCGTTCAGACTGTAGTTATGACACTGAGAGCACAAACAGCACAACCAGAAGCTCGGTGTTTAATCTACTTCCTTAAGAAAACACACTCAGGGCCCTATTTTAACGATCTAAGCGCCTGGTGCAGCTGCGTTTAGGGCGTGTATGAATCCACTTTTGCTAGTTTGACGGCGAAAAAAAGGCTCCGTGTGCCGGGTCATGGTTCAAAAGGGTTGGACTTAGTGTCTTCATTAATCAGAGGTGTGTTTTGGGCGTAACATGCAATCAACCAATCAGAGAACATCTCCCATTCTCTTTAAAAGCCAGGTGCGTTTGGACCTTGGAGCATTGCTGTTATGATGGCGGATTTGCACCGTAATATTTTTATTTGTAATCTTCTGCATGTGTGTATGCTGCTGTGCGTCCCTGTGTGTGTAACAAGCATAGTGTGCACGCTGTGCACGAGCCTAGGAGCATTTTACTAATTTGCTGTTAAAATAACAATGAAATGCTGCGTTATTGACTTTAGACCAGGTTTTTGTTGGTCAATGGCGTGATCACTTCCCGCTGCCTCAAGATAGCAATACGTCCAGAATGCACCTGAACACACCTCCCTGTAAGACCAGCACGCCCAGAATGCACCTGAACACACCTCCCTGTAAGACCAGCACGCCCAGAATGCACCTGAACACACCTCCCTGTAAGACCAGCACGCCCAGAATGCACCTGAACACACCTCCCTGTAAGACTAGCACGCCCAGAATGCACCTGAACACACCTCCCTGTAAGACCAGCACGCCCATGGCTACAGATGGAAATGGAAATTGACAACTGTGTTGGTCTTAAACTAGCAAAGACACTTGCGTCGGGCTTAGTGCTGCGCTGCGCCGGGTGCAAGATAGGACCCTCAGTGTTTGATCACAGACCGTAACAATAATGGACGAAGCTTCTGGGTCTGAAACGTGAAGCCAATGCTGAAGCTCCTTAAAGGGTTACTACTGTTTTTTTCAACCTGGACCCTATTTTCCTATGTTTTTGTGTCTAAGTGACTGACAGGAACTACTATTTTTGACATTGGTGAAGTATTAACACTCTCCAGTGTCTGACAAGATTATGGAAAGGATCCCTTCAGAGATAGACCTTTTAAACCTCTTTGAGACCTTTCTGTTTGACCAGAATGAACTAAATACTTTTAGCGTGTACAGAGCCAACATATTTCCACATGTAAATCAGTAAACTATGTGTTTATTTCAACCAAAACTAGAGTTGTGATGGTTGGAAGAGTGGAGAGACAACGCAAAACGGCTTTTCATAGTTTTATTTTCCATGGAGGAAGGTGTGGCAATGCAAGACTGCAGATGGAAAAGATTGAAATGTCGCTTTCTTCATGTTTATGCCTGTTAAGCTGATGAGAGACCTCGCCCCCATCGGAGCACAGAGTCGAGTGCTTCTCTCACCTCCTGGAAGAGCGGTTTGTTGTTGTTGATGTCGTTGATTCCTACGATGACCTGGGCAGAGCTGCTGAGCGGGTACGGTCCCCCGGACGCGTTGTCGTCGGTGGCGGTGATGTTGAGAACGTACTGCGGCCCCCGGAGCCTCGGAGGGGGGCTTCTCCGCAGCTTGATGATGCCTGCGCGCGCACGCACACACACACACACACACACACACACACACACACACACACACACACACAGCGGGGTTTACAGGTTAGATTTAGTTTGAAGGAATATATTAAGTCTCTTAAACTTAGGCTACATGTACATTGCTACGTTTTGGTTTGCTCTGGCGTTTCCCCCTCTCATTCCCCCTGCTCTGGCGTTTCCCCCCTCTCATTCCCCCTGCTCTGGCGTTTCCCCCTCTCATTCCCCCTGCTCTGGTGTTCCCCCCCTCTCATTCCCCCTGCTCTGGTGTTCCCCCCTCGCATTCCCCCTGCTCTGGCGTTTCCCCCTCTCATTCCCCCTGCTTTGGTGTTCCCCCCCTCTCATTCCCCCTGCTCTGGTGTTTCCCCCTCTCATTCCCCCTGCTCTGGCGTCTCCCCCTCTCATTCCCCCTGCTCTGGCGTTTCCCCCTCTCATTCCCCCTGCTCTGGCGTCTCCCCCTCTCATTCCCCCTGCTCTGGCGTTTCCCCCTCTCATTCCCCCTGCTCTGGCGTTTCCCCCTCTCATTCCCCCTGCTTTGGTGTTCCCCCCCTCTCATTCCCCCTGCTCTGGCGTTTCCCCCTCTCATTCCCCCTGCTTTGGTGTTCCCCCCCTCTCATTCCCCCTGCTCTGGTGTTTCCGAGCCCCTAAACCGGAGACATCTGGAAACTCTTCTGACCCGTTTAGTTTGGAATCTGCGGGTTGTGTTTCAGTCTCAACGGCCACAAACGGAGACCTTTGGAGACACCGACTCTGACGCCAACGTTTCTCGCCAACGTTTCTCTTCCTGTTTAATCTGTTAAAATTGACAGGATAGTTTGAAGCCATGAAAGGGGAGAGAGAAGAGGGACGACATGCAGCAAAGGGCCGCAGGGTCGGATTCGAACCCGAGCCGCTGCCGAGGGCCGCTGCCGAGGGCCGCTGCCGAGGGCCGCTGCCGAGGGCCGCTGCCGAGGCCTACATGGGGCGCACACTCTACTGGGTGAGCTAGAGGTCGCCCCAACAAATGTATTTTATTTTTTTAAGGAACATTTTATTCACAACATTTGGAAAAAGAATTCACAAAAATGTAAAATTTTCACAAAAGTCACCAGTTTTTCATGTCCTTTGTAAATTCTGTCTATTTTTGTAATTTGTTAACAATTTCATGTTTTTTCCAGAGAGAATTAAAAAAAAAAAAAAAAAAAGTAGAGTGGAAATCTGTAAATTAAAACAGAATAATTCTGTAGAACAGTTGTTTCTAAAGTGTAAGTTAGTTCTGCTCTCAGCATGTTCAGCACATCAGTAAATATAACAGTATTTAACAGAAGTCTGGTAAAGGTTGTTGGTAAAGTTCATGTTTTCCACTTTCTCTGAAATACAAACATTTCTTTAAAGGTTTAAATTGCTTTTATGTTCACAGGCAGTAAAGAGTTGAGCTTCCTGCAGCCAGAGGACAGTTATCACAGTAAACAGACTCCTCTTCAGAATACGTAAATAAATAGAATAGAGGAAAAGAAAACACCTCAGAGCTGCTGAGGCCCTCAACGTCATCATAAACACAAACCTCACAGTGTTTGGGATCAAAATGACATTTTTGCAGACTGGTTTTCACTTTTTTTTTAATATATGATTTCACGTAAAAGAGGAAGATTTTCGTTGATACTGTGTTGTTAAGGCTACATCTACTCTACTATGTGGGTTACATCTACTCTACTACGTGGGATAGATATACACTACTACGTGGGTTACATCTACTCTACTACGTGGGTTACATCTACTCTACTACGTGGGTTACATCTACACTACAACGTTTGTTACATCTAAACTACTACGTGGGTTACATCTACTCTACTACGTGGGTTAGATCTACACTACTACGTGGTTTACATCTAAACTACTACGTGGGTTACATCTACTCTACTACGTGGGTTAGATCTACACTACTACGTGGTTTACATCTACACTACTACGTGGGTTACATCTACACTACTACGTGGGTTAGATCTACACTACTAAGTTGGTTAGATCTACACTACTACGTGGGTTACATCTACACTACTACGTGGGTTACATCTACTCTACTACGTTGGTTATATCTACACTACTACGTTGGCTACATCTACTCTACTACGTTGGTTATATCTACTCTACTACGTTGGCTACATCTACTCTACTACGTAGGTTATATCTACTCTACTACGTTGGCTACATCTACTCTACTACGTTGGTTATATCTACTCTACTACGTTGGCTACATCTACTCTACTACGTTGGTTATATCTATACTACTACGTTGGTTATATCTATACTACTACGTTGGTTAGATCTATACTACTACGTTGGTTATATCTATACTACTACGTTGGTTAGATCTATACTACTACGTTGGTTATATCTACTCTACTACGTTGGCTACATCTACTCTACTACGTTGGTTATATCTATACTACTACATTGGTTATATCTACACTACTACGTTGGTTATATCTACACTACTACGTTGGTTAGATCTACACTACTACTCTGGTTATATCTATACTACTACGTTGGTTATATCTATACTACTACGTTGGTTATATCTATACTACTACGTTGGTTATATCTATACTACTACGTTGGTTATATCTACACTACTACGTTGGTTAGATCTACACTACTATAATTTCATACTATAAATAAAATGGAATTGAATAGTGTGGAAGTAGCCCGGACGTATACATTTGGACTGATATTGATGAGATGTTAATTTTTCTGTCTTGGTTTCCCCGGCTCAGAAGAATTACTTCTGTACTTTAGCAGTTTAGTTACAACCCTTTAGATTTCAATTAGTCTCATGCCTCTTGAATTTAAACATGTTGTTTTTAATATAAAAGCTGGATATCCAATCCGCCCATGTCACATGAAGTGTAAATTAGGGAATTGGACTTATACAAGACATCCAAAATTGGGCCTGGACCATCCAACATAAAGACTAAAAGGGCTTCAACAGACGTTTAATTTCATTATTGATCAAACTATTGCTTATTTTCTTAAATGTGAAAAGTGCACATCACAAGTTCTGATTGTCCATCTTCAAATGTCTTGTTTTGTCAGATCAACAGTCATACCTCGAGATATTAACTTTACTGTTTTAAATGACCAGGAAAACCACATTATCTTCACATCTGAGATGCTGGAACTATCTATTTTCAGCCAAATTTTCTTAAAAATGTGTTCAAACAATTAGTCAGTTTCCCATCGATTGATAAGTGATTAGTTATGTCAGCTGTACATGTGACGTTGGGGTTTTTTGAGTTTTTTTGAGTTCAAACATTAAACACCGTTTCGGCTGTGTGCGCCGTCACCATTCAGCAGTGACTGTCGGCACAAATATCAGCATGCAAAAAACATCACATTATTCTATCTGAGGCCTAAAAACAAATGTCAGACTTTGCAGCGCTAACAATCACTTCTACATTAACATAACAGAGCAGTGGGGCAAACAAACAGACAAATAAGCAGCTTTGGTAGCAACATGAATGGAGACACGGAGCGAACACATCTACATGAAAATACTTCACAACGCTTTGAAGTGACAAAGTAGAACAGCCGACAGAGCCAAAGGCCATCTGCGGTGTCTGTGTGTGTGTGTGTGTGTGTGTGTGTGTGTGTGTGTGTGTGTGTGTGTGTGTGTGTGTGTAAGAGAGTCTTAATATATCATTTATGTGCAAATGTTCATGCTTATATCTGTTTGTGCATGGACGCATGTATGTGTGTGTGGCAGAGCAGTGGAGCTTTGCATACTGGGTGATAAGGTGGCACAGAGGCTTAGAGAGACACACACACACACACACACACACACACACACACACACACACACACACACCCTAAGAGATAAACATGACGGCGCATCACGCTGCTGCACATGAAGTTTATCTTCAAAAAGTCTCGCTAACACACACACACACACACACACACACACACACACACACACACACACACACACACACACACACACACACACACACACACACACACTTCATGTGAATACTTATTTATTCATACATTCATGCATGTGTAACTTGACGGCAGGAAGACGCCACTCATTGCAGGAAATATCTGCGTCCCGTGGGATCGCCGCTTTAGTGTTTGTATCAAACATTAAGAACTACTCCCCGGACACGAACATCCGTTTCCTGAGCCCGTTCTCATTACCAACTCGGAAAATACTGTGGGAGGAGGGTCTGACCGTTAAGGCGCGCAACTCCAAGATTTTGTATTTAGATCGCCTTGCAGTGATTGGCTACAGGAGAGAGGAAGTCCGTTCTTATAGCCGCTTTGACCGCAATCAGTATGAAAGACCATGCACGCTGTCCGCAACGCCCCGACATCGCTGAACGCAAGAAGCATGAAACAGCTTTAAGGAGGCAGGATGGGGGTGGATGGGTCAAACAACACAGGACTTTCACCCAGGAGACCCAGGAGACCCACCCACGATATTTTCCTAAACCCAACTGTCTCAGTCTTATGCCGCATGTCAGTTAAACGTACGTCCAGACCCGGAGCGTCAAAAAAAGTGACAACAAGAGTCTCGATCAAGCGCGTCTAAAAATGACGCTAAACAAGACTTTTTGCATGATTAACAAAACACCAAAGGCACTCTGACCGAACGATGACGCGATGGGAGTGAAAATGTGTTGGTTTCCAGAGTGAAAGTCTGGTGTTTTCTCCTTGACTTCTTCAGGACATGAACTCTGCTCCCCGGCTTGAAAGCCCGTGTTTTAGGAGCCAAACACCCCCCCCCCCCCCCCGACCTCCTCCTCGCGCTCTTATCCAGCAGCAGTCAACGTGCTGCTGACAGTAATACATACGTGGAATACATACCAATCAAAGCACTTTACTTTCCGTAGCTATATGCACGAATGGTTCATGAGAACAGCCTGATTACGACCATGTTTTCTCACCCTTCTGGTTGTCCAGCAGGAAGTTGCTGTCCTCGTTGCCGCCGGTGATGGCGTAAGAGACGCCGTCTCCGTCCGGGTCGTTGGCGTGAACGATAGCAACCAGCGTGTCTGGACCGGCATCCTCACTGAGGAACGTCTTATAACTGATAGAGAGAGAGAGAGAGAGAGAGAGAGAGAGAGAGAGAGACAGAGAGAGACAGAGAGAGAGAGAGAGAGAGAGAGAGAGAGAGAGAGAGAGAGAGAGAGAGAGAGAGAGAGACAGAGAGAGAGAGAGAGAGAGAGAGAGAGACAGAGACAGAGAGAGAGAGAGAGAGAGACAGAGAGAGAGAGAGAGAGAGAGAGAGAGAGAGAGAGAGAGAGACAGAGTGAGAGAGAGAGAGAGACAGAGAGCGAGAGAGAGAGAGAGAGAGAGAGAGAGAGAGAGAGAGAGAGAGAGAGAGAGAGACAGAGAGAGAGAGAGAGAGAGAGAGAGGAGAGAGAGAGACAGAGAGAGAGAGACAGAGAGAGAGAGAGAGAGACAGAGAGAGAGAGACAGAGAGAGAGAGACAGAGAGAGAGATACAGAGAGAGACAGAGAGAGAGAGAGAGACAGAAAGGTGTTTTTTTAACATTAAGGCATGTAAACATGTTCTAGTACAAACACAAAATGAAGTACAATGAAGACCAAGTATTATCCTGAAAATGCTATATAACAGTTGCCCTTTAAGCTAAATAAAGTCTTTAAAAGAGACAATGTCACAAAAATGAAAACAGGGCAGAAAAAGGGCGGATAAAAAGAAAGGAAATAAAGTTTGAAACCAGTTCAGAAACATAAAGTGAAGCCGAATAAGAAGGTGTGAAGGAGAGAGACAGAGAAGTGAGAGAGGAGAGGTGAAGAGGGTAACAGATGGAGGAGGAACGGTGGAATTCAAAACAGATTCTGAATTAAAAAACAACTTCATTAGCAGTCTGGACTCTGTGGGCGAGAGACACCGACAGGACAGAGACAGAGAGAGAGAGAGAGCGAGAGAGAGAAAGAAAGAGAGAGGCTGATGTCATTAGTACACAGAGTCACATTTAAACCCAGAAAAGGTGATGAGAAGTTAAACAGAGAACTGCAAGAAAAAGTGGAGGGGAAAAAATTATGACATTAATCCTACGCATTCTGGGAGAAGACGGGAGCCTCGTCGTTGCTGTTGGCGACCCGGATGCGGACAGAGGCGTGCCCGTGCGGGGGGGCGTCCCCGCATCCACAGCGACCACCACGAACTCGTAGGCGTGATTGGGTCGCTCGTAGTCCAGGCGACGGGCGGGGCTGACCACGCCCCCCGACGTGATGTCAAAGTCGCCGCCGTGGACGAAGTACGAGAGCTCCGCGTTCACGCCCGAGTCCCCATCCCGGGCCAGGACTGAGGGGGGGGGGGGGGGGGGGGGGGGGGGCAGGAAATGGAGGGGAGGAAGAGGAGAAGAGGGGGAGGAGAGGAGGAGGAGGTAGGAAGAAAAGAGAAACGGTCAGTTTTGGTTTTTTAAAGGCCCACTGTTGGACCATTTTCAAGAGACAAATCACAATCACAGAAATCAAAAACAAATCAAGAAAAGATAATCCTAAATCAATTTTTTTTTTTTAAAATGACAAAACCTGTCAAATGAAAATGTGCTTTCTTCATCATAAGAAGAACATCCCCACCCCATCCCCCCCTCCCCCCCCCCCCCCCCAGCTTTACAGCGCACACACAACTGAAATCCGGCAAATTGTCTGCTAATAGGAATGTTCCACCCTTGATAGAAGGATCAGTAGAAGAGACAAGGGGAGGAAAATAAGAGGTGGAGAAGTGATAGAAAATAGATAGAGACAGGAAAAGGTGGATGATGAGGAGGAGAAGCAGACAGAGTAAGACGAGGAGCAGAGGATGAGAGAGGGGGGGAGAAAAAGAAGAGCAAAAATAAGACAAGGGAAGCGAGAGGTGGAGGAAAAAGGACATGAGGGTTAAGTGGGGAAAAGGAGGGAAAAAAGGAGGAGAGGAAGGAAGAAACATATGAGGAGGAGAGGAAGAGAGGGGCAAAAGGGAGAAAAGAAAATGAAAAGGGAGAGGAGGAATGAGGGGAAAAGGAAGGAGGAAAATAAGAGGAGGAGATGGGATAGAGGAATAAGGGACATGGAAAAAGGAAACGGGGGAGGAACAAAGTGAAAGAGAAAGGAAGTAAGATAGAGAAAGAAGAGTAAGAAGTGTGTGGAAAAGATATAAAGCAGAGCGGAGGAAGAAATAACAATAACAGTCTGTACACTGTTGAATGTGTGTGTGTGTGTGTGTGTGTGTGTGTGTGTGTGTGTGTGTTGTGTGTGTGTGTCGCTGGCTGTCAGCCTAATAAGAGCAAAGACTCGCTGAAGTCGGACTGTTTGATCTCCACCAGTCACCTGCAGCGATGACAGATGGGTGTGTGTGTGTGTGTGTGTGTGTGTGTGTGTGTGTGTGTGTGTGTGTGTTACCTTGCAGCAGGGAGCTTCCCGGCGCGATGCTCTCAGGTATGTTGTCTCTGGTGTAGATGGACTGGAGGAACTCCGGCGTGCAGTCGTTTTCATCCGTCACGTGGACGACAACCTGTCAGGGAGTGTCTGGCGGTTATTTTTGTTTCATATTGGATTCAAATTCATTTCCTCGTGGTCATTTAATCCTGTGGATAATCTGTACTGACCCACCAGGAGAAGCTCGGAGGCAGTTTTGACTCACATTAGCTGTTCAAGTTGAATTACTAATGTTAACTAGCATTTTAGTTAGCAGTAATTAGCCTGTGCCTATATTATCTCCTTAAATATACCTACGCTCTCCGTAGAGCTGGGCGATATGGAAAAAACTCTAATATCACAATATTCTTGACCAAATACCTCGATATTGATATTGGGGGGGGGGGGGGGGGGGGGTTTTGTTGTGTGAACATTGTGGGGGACACATTATTACCGGGGGCCCCTGGGGGTCCCTCCCGCCAAAAAGTTTCAGCGTCAAACACTTTAATTTCCTACACTCTAAAAAATAAAGCCGTAAAATAACGAAATAAGTTCTGGCAGATCATTACGCGGACTTTGTCCCGTAATAAAAAAAATAAATAAAAAAAAAACAGAAGTTATGTGTAGCTACAGTTAAAATACAGAATATTTATTTCTACTAATCTCTACTACTATTTAAATCTACTCCTTTGGCTGCAACTATCTATTTGTTAGTTTGATTGTCGATAATTTTCTCGATTAATGGATTAGTTTATTTACGGAAGGGGACAGCGCAAATTAATAAAATTTCCCATGGGTTAAAAAAGCCAGAATTAGCCAAAAGGCTATTTTTCATCCGTCGTCCCCTGCCTTCGATGTTAAAAAAGGCTTTTTAAAATACAAAAAAAAAACAACACAAGCAAAACAGAACTTAGCATAAAGCGTCACAGAGACAGAAAACAACAAAACAAAGTACAACACACAACTTAGCACAAAACAAGACACAACACAAAAACAGAAAGATATACGACAAGGCAAAACAACACGGTATGAAGTGAAAAAAGACACAGCTTCGTCTCTAAAATGTCAGAAAATGTTAAAAAAAGGTCGATCAGCGTTTTCCCCAAA
Source organism: Zingel zingel (assembly GCA_023566125.1). NCBI lineage: Eukaryota > Metazoa > Chordata > Actinopteri > Perciformes > Percidae > Zingel > Zingel zingel. Next base: position 3,499,206 of record CM042321.1, on the reverse strand, counting down.
AGCCCAAGAAGACGTCCTCAAATGTCTTGGTTGTGACGGGAAGATTTCATTCTTAAATCTTTCCGCTTGGTTGGCGGGGAAAATAAAGTGACTAATCATCGGCTCATTAACTGTCAGGAGACGACCGTGTGACGAGCTCATGTTTGGAAAATGTCAGTGAAAGCTGCAGGCAGCAGAAAAGTGCAGACGCTTCATTAAGATGTTCACGTTTAGCGCTGCTTTCTACACGACTGGAGCGTTGTGTTCTGGATTAAGGTGAGCATCTTTGTTACGGCGCCGTCAATATATCTAATATCTAATCTCTCCCCAAACTTGACAGCTTGAGCGAGAGATGCTTAGTGTCGGGAAGGCATTGAACAATAACACATTGTGGTTTGACTGTTCCGTTTTCCTAATTCTCCTCCATTGACTGAGAGTTCATTAACTCTCCTGTTGTCCTCGGGTCAAATTTGACCCGTTTACAAAAACTTTCTATATCACAGCTATGACAAAAGTACGTTTTTTTAAATGTACGGAAAAAGTGACAAAAGAACATCAAAAACATCGCCAAAGGTGACAAAAACAAAAAAGGGAGAAAAAAAACATCGGAAAAAGCAACAAAAACTTTTTAAAAAAAATTGACTAAAACATAATTAAAAAAACTCTAAAAAAGTGACAAAAAAATTTGAATAAAATCAACAAAAACGTTGAGAAAAGTGTAGAAAAAGAACAACAAAATGTTGAAATATCGACCCAGAAAAACACAAAGTTGCACGGTCGACACAAGGGTTAAATTGTTCTGTGTAAGCAGTGCCGGCCCGTGGCATATAGGCAGTATAGGCAAACGCTCGGCCAGTCCAAACGATGAAAGAAAATTGAAAAATAATTTAAAAAAAAACGAAAAACGGCGGAAAAAAACATGTAAACAAAGTGACAAAAAACGTTTCAAAGAGCAACAAAAACCCAATAAAAAGACAGAAAAAGCCACAATGTTGGAAAAAACACCCCACCTAAACCATTAAAATAAGCGACAAAAATATCGGAACAAAATAAATTAATTAAAAAGCACCAAAAAAGTCGAAAGAAAACGATAAAAATGTTGAAAAAACGTCATAAAAAGTGACAAAAATGTTGAAAATGACAAAAAGAGCTGAAATCTTGCCTATACAGGCACCAAATTGGTTAGGGCCAACACACACGCACAGCCACACACACACACACACACACACACACACACACACACACACACACACACACACACACACACAACACACACACACACACACACACACACACACACACACACACACACACACACACACACACACACACACACACCGGGCCTTTAGAGAGAATTAGCCAGCCAAGCTTATAGAGCAGCAGAGGCCTTTGGGCGACGCTGGTAGTTTAGCAGCTATTCTGCTGGTAGTTTAGCAGCTATTCTCTGTCTGTTTACACCATCTGGACATGAGCAGGTAATAATGTGGGTGTGTAGGTGTGTGTGCACGTGCGAGAGTGTGTGTGTGTGTGTGTGTGTGTGTGTGTGTGTGTGTGTGTGTGTAAGTATGTGTGTTTGTTAATGTGAACAGAAGTAGCTATCAGCTGTATAAAGTCTTTGGAGCTTACTGTAGTAATGAGAGTCAAGACTTAGCAGCCAGGTTTCTGCACTTAGCAGAGTGTTAGCTTCTTAGCAACGTGTGCGTGCGTGTGCGTGTGTGTGCGTGCGTGTGCATGCGTGTGCGTGCGTGTGTGTGCGTTTAGTTTAATTATGCATTACGCAGAATAAACAGCAACATGAAACAGTTGCATCACAGCATCTCATTCCGCGGCAGCGCTCTCTTTCTCATTTATAATTAAGACGTTTTTCCACAGAGAGCGGCATGTACAACAGTCCAGAGGGTCAATGTCTTCGTCGAGTGTGATGAGTCAAACAGATTTATCCTGTAATATCGGGGGAGCAGCGGACGTGCAGCTCAGCGCTGACCTTCCTGACCCAGTTGCTTGAAAAACGGACTCATACCGTGATTGACGCGTAAGCGATTAAAGTGCCTGCAACTTCCGAAGAGTCAGCAGGAATGATGAATTCCTGCAACATATAAAGAAATACTATACCATGTCAGAAAAACACAGCTGACCCCGGCTACACTTCAGTATGGAAGTGACTAAGGCTGCGTTCACACTCATGACGGCAGTCGTTAGAAAAGTGAAAACGCAAGGTCTTTTTTCCAGCTGCGGCGATGTGTGTTGCCGCTGTCTAACTCTGTTCGTTTTCGGGAAACAACAACAACAACCCTTGAGCTAGCGAGTTACACGCTGAAAATGTCAGAAGAACATTTGGATGGTGCAACAAGGTAAGTCTGCTTGGTTCTTTACAAAGAATATGTTTAGGGCGTTTCCTCTCTAACCGGGAGGTTTTGGGACTGATTGGTGGGATTGCTGTGGACGAAGTACACACGGAGATACACTGGTAAGAGATAATGAGGTTAGATGCTGCGTTCCAGACACAATTTTTAGCCCGTAAGTTACGACTTCAAGTCACGACTTGGTAGCGTTCCAGGCAAAGTCACGACAAACTCTTCTAGCTAGCGTTAGCTAGTGGCTACCTACCGTTGACGTTAGCTAACGCTAGCGGATACTATCGGTTTCTAGTCGGCAACATATTTTGGGCTTCATTTAAGAAACATAACCTGTAGTAGTCAGTCCCTCCAGAAAAACGTGATTATGTGATCGCATAATTCAATGCATAATCAGCCTAAGTCTGCATATTTCTGCGGGGGGGGGGGGCGCATTTTTTCAAATACACCGCACTTTCACCACATAAATTGCAGATTTCCGCGCAAAATATGCGGGGCTTGCTGGTATTTCATAATCCCCGTATTTTCGTTGCAAAAAAGTCACATATATCTCAGCAGAAAGTTGAAAAATGTTGCGTTTACTTCACACAAGAGCAGCTGTTTTCCCCTGCTGCCATGGGAACGTTATGAAGTGACGTAATTACACGACGTGAACATCATCGAAAAGCTAGTTCCTGCAATTTCATCGCATAAAATTGCATAAATATCGAGTAAACACGAGTTACAGGTTGCCTGGAACGCAGCATAACCACGTACCCAGATAATTGAATCAGCTCACGTTACTGTACTATGTCAACAGTTAGCTTCATTTAATATTGTATGTGGCGTTTTCTTTTGCGGGGTGCAAATGTTCCACCAAAACAAGTTCCTTCCTGAGACTTCAGCCACCTTGAGCCACCTTCGCTGCGTCCGGAGCTAAGCACCACCCAAGACGATTGGGATTGGTTTAAAGAAATGCAAACAACCCAGAGTGGTTTCTCCTATCCCAGAATGTATCTGTGGTTTAGCCAGACCTTACTCCACAGCGGTGTAAGGAGAAAGAGCTGGCAATGTGAGACCCTCTGTTTGTGTGTGTGTGTGTGTGTGTGCGTGTGTGTGTGTGTGTGTGTACCTCTGCCACGCCGCTGAGGCCGGTGTCGGGTTCGGAGGCGCGGACCTGCAGTGTGTGGAGGTTGTGTCCGCTCTCGTAGTCCACCGTCCTGGTGAGGCTGAGCGCTCCGCTCTCCTGGTTGATGCTGAACAGATTCCCAGGATTCACCAGCAGCATGTAGGACAGACTCTTCTTCTGGAAGGAGACGGCCTGAACCACCGAGACACTGCAAGACACACACACACACACACACACACACACACACACACACACACACACACACACACACACACACACACAAAGAGAGAGGCAAGACTTAGATCACATGTACTAAACCTGGCCCCTCACAAACTGATATCCAGCCCGCATTTCAATTTAATATATTTTGACCCACATAGTTGTGCGACATACCAAAAAGACTGGAAACTGTTTCTCAAACTGTAACTACGGTCAGAGCTGAATTTGGCAGAATTATTCTCTCTCCCCTGACTCTCGTTCATATTTTTTTCTGAATTAAGGTCCCATGACGTCCACCGGAAGGGGAGTGACTTCGCCTCTCTATTAACCCTTGCGTTTTCCTTTACATTTTCAATGTTTTTTTTTTATATCAGAAATATTGGTTTCTTTCAACCAAATTACCCAAAAATAATAGTTTAAATGGTTTCAAAACAGTCTCCTGACTAAACTTTGACATGTACCAGTCTGTGATCCACTCAACATCCTCTGATCTTAACAATTAGTCGAAATAATTCATAATTTCTGCTTCTTTTTTAACTCAAAAATTAAGTATAATGTCATATAAATTAGGTGTATTGACCATGAATTAAAAGAAATGTTGAAAAAAGTGACAAAAACTTTTAAAAAGTGTCAAAAGCATAGAAAACGTAACCAACGTAAGAGCTAGCTAACCAGACATTGAACAGACAGAAAACAAGATAATGCATTAACGTTAACATAGCATCGCAAAGTTATCAAGAACCATTGAACTCAACACAAACAAAGGCACTAAACATACCTTGTAGCTCATTTTCGACTGTAGCTAAACTCCTTCCCCATTCATTTTAACACTTTTATCTGTCATTTTCTACAGGTATCGTAACCGTTTACCTCTCTCGTTTTTGTCAATGTCCCGCTTCTTACAAGTACATAGGGAACTTTCAAAATAAACATCCAGTTAAACAGGAAACAGCATTAAAAAAGAATGCATGACAAAGACAAATGTAACCTTATTCTATGGCTGTGTCGCTTTCCGCATACTTCCGTCAGGACACTGCTAACGTGCACTGACCACTTACTGCCGTAGTGCCCACTTTGGATGGTTTGTATTGTCCCAAAAGGAACACTTATGTTAAAACACTTACCGGAAATGACGCAGGACGAACGCAACACATGTGAACGGGATTTTTCAGCCTGCCAACAATATGGGCTTTCCTGTATGCAAAAGAGTAGCGGTCGCTCGGCTCGCCGCCTCTCAAAATCATATGAAAAACGTTTAAACTGACCTTTGTCGATCAAAAAGACAGACAGATTCAGCGACTGCACGGGCTATTTCTCACTTAAAATGTTTTCAGAAACACATTTCGGTGAACTATTTTCGTAAAATACGAGATCATATTCCGAACGAGCCGCCATTGTGGTCAGTTTTGAAATTCGGGAGTAGCCAGACCCACGTGACGCGTTCGTCCAATCAGCCTCCCTTTCAGCTTCGTAGTCAAGATGGCGCCCATTTAGTGCGAGTAGGGTCCATCGTTCCACACTGAACTTTTTGACCGTTTTTAGGGGGTCATCCGGGTACTTTCAGTGCACTGACTTTTCGCATTATCTACACTATATACTTAAAACTAAGTGTTTGACATGTGCAAGTAGGCGGTTTGAGACACAGCCTATGTCATTTACATTGTGCCTTGGGTCTTTTGGACCAGTTTTAGCTAAATATGGACTTTGAATTAGGACAGTAGTTGGGACGTTACCCCATAGATTGTAAAAAAAATAGCAGACGTAGCATCCGTGACGTTAGGCTATACCCATTGGTTTGTGGATGATGTTTTGAAGCCTTGAGTTTTGCGATACGAGCGTTGCCATTTAGATTTTTCCTGTCTGGAAAATGAACATTGTGCTGCATTGAAGCAGACTTGAAACGAGACCATAAACTCATTATGAAAATGTTAAATGAGGTAATCAATCATGTGAAAAGTAGGCTCATTTTCCTATAGACTTTTATAGAAACGGACTTCTGTTTGGACCCGTTAGAGTCGCCTCCTGCTGGAAGATTAGAGAGAACGCAGCTTAAAGGAGCTTTAGCATTGGCTTCACTTTTCAGATCTGGACGCTTCGTACATTATTTTTACAATCTATGGCTGTGACTGATGACACAACGAGGGGACGATGACGGACAAGAACGCTGACTGAAAGAAAAAGGCCAAAGATGTGACCACTGGATGGCAGAATGCTTCTCCACATTCCTGTTTCAAAACAGGCTTATAAAGTGAAGAGGAGCCGTGACGCAGGGCTGCAGCCTTCACGGAAACCATCACAACCTGGTTAATCAATTAGACTAAAACACACACACACACACACACACAGGACATTAACACATACAGTATGAAGGGACACAATGGAGGCAGAAACACACACAGACACACTGCTGTGGGGTGGCATGGATACTTGGATATTAATACAATGTGCTTTGCGCCAGCAGCCCTGAGGGATACACACACACACACACACACACACACATACACACACTCCCCTTCATGTTTATCCAGACCTCGCTTTTAATAAATATTTGAATTTGCCACACTTTCAAATTCTCCGCCTCAGGCCACACTCAAACATCTGGGTCCTCTTCTTCCATCCCCCCTCCTGTCCTTCTCCTCATCTCCTCCTCCCTCCCTCCCTCCCTCCTTTCTCTTCTCCTCCTTCTCCTCCATTCTTCTATCCCTTTCTCCCTTTCTCTCTCCTCACCCCCTCCACCTCTTCCTCCGTCTTCCTCCTCTTTCGTTTGTCTCGCTCTACAGGGCTCATCTTTTTATGCATCACATGACATGCAAAGCTAAGGAGCCGGCCGTGGACACATGCGCACACACACACACACACACACACACACACACACACACACACATGCAAATGCCATTTCCACACTCAGTATCTGAGGCGGTGGAATGTAAATTATGTTTCTGTAAATATGGTGGAAGACATAGACACAAACAGACACTTGTGCCCATAAACACACACAGAGCAGATAAAAACACGTATAAAACTACAAGTACTACTATTAGTGTGATTTTAATCTATAGCATGAGCTTTTCACCCATTTGTACTCATATAACTGGTGTGACAAATTCTGACAATAAACATCTTGAATCTTGATTCAGGATCGGTTTTAAATTCTCTCCGTCTGTTGAATGAGGTTGGCTCGTGTTTTCATGTCACTTCAAGCTTTATTCTTTGTCCTTCGGTCAATTATTTGTCCTTCTCTGCTGAACCTGCCCTAGTATATCAGCTAAAGCCACAAAATATAACGCCAAACATAAAAAATCTCCTTCTGCTTCCGTTTTCTTTTTTTCAGCATTTTATGCTTTTTTTTAAGGCAGAAATAGGGAGGAAAGAGGGGGCGGGGGGCGTTCAGAATAACTACAGTAACGCCACACATCATCAAACTGCTTATCAGACTACTGCAGGGACTCACGGTTGTCCGACAGGCGTGTTCTCCAGTACGTCCAGGCTGTAGGTGGCGTTGGTGAACTGCGGTGGCCGGTAGCCGGCCAGGATGGCCACTGTGGCCGGCGTGCCTTTGCGACCACTCCCGTCCATCGCCTGCACCCGCAGAAGGTACTCCTTACTGGGGGTCAGAGGTCGTCCTGTGGTTCTAATCTCACCGGAGCGACGGTCCACCTCGAAGCACTCCTCACCACCTGCATGGACGAGACGGAAGAAAGAATGTTGTTTGACATACTGATTCAGTTTAAAACAGACATTGTAGAGAGACTGCAACAGGTATGTAGCCTGGACGCCAGCCGAACTTAGCCCCGCCCACAACATTTGAGGTTGGGAAGTTGGGTCTAGACTTGATCGAACCAGAGCTGTCCGGACCAATCAAATTGTCTAAAGCGGGCTTTAGAGGATGATGGACAGGTGATCAACAGTAACGTCATCAGCCACGTCACCAAAGAGCGCTTGGGTTGAATTTGTTTACAACAAAGATGGCTGCTGCTGGAGAATTGAGATGTGTAGATTCCACCATCGCGTCTGTTATAGAAGATATCGACAGCACATTCATTTTTAAAGAGGAACAGAGAACCGCGATCAAGGCATTTGTCGATCGGAGAGATGTTTTTGCCGTCCTTCCTACGGGATTCGGAAAAAGTTTAATTTATCAGCTGGCCCCGATGGTCGCTAAGAAGATGGGGGGGTGGGGCTCTGATTGGTTGGAGGTCTATCCAATTAAGTGCAGGGGCCTTTTCTTTCCTGGTTGGGTTGAAACACGCCCCATAATCACAGCCTAATGGAGCAGTACCAGACTCAGATTCTGACTAGAATTACTGCCGTAGTGCCCACTTTATACACCTGTTTATACACACTTACTGGAAACGACGAGCGGGATGAGCGTGACGAACGCAACACATGGCAGCTGATTGGACGAACGCGTCACGTGAGTCTTGCTGCTCCCGAATTTCAAAACAGACTCTAATGCCGTCTCGTTCTGAATACGATCTCATATTTTACGAAAATAGTTCACTGAAAAGTGTTTCTGAAAACATTTTAAGCGAGAAATAGGCCATACAGTTGCTGAATCTGTCTGTTTAAAAGATTTTCGTCCGATTTTGAGAGGCGGTGAGCCGACAGCTCCTCAGGTGGAGTGTGGAGTGCTGCAGGTCAGTCACATGCAGAAATGGTAAGTGGGAGAGATGAGGAAGGCTGCCCGGAGCTGGAGTATGTGCCAGCGTCGTAGAAGTCTGGTGTGTGGGAACATTTTGGATTTCATGTTACCTATGATGACAGCGGGAATAAAACAATAGATAGAACTGCCACTGTGTGCATGTATTGTGCAACATGCATTCAATATGCTAATTTTAGCTATATATATCATATGCTGAAGTATATTTCTGGAGTGTTAAAGATTAAAAGAAAAAATAACCAGAACCGTACAGAACCGAAAACAGTGACCCTAAAACCGTGATACGAACCGAACCGTGGATTTTGTGAACCGTACCACCCTTAATGTACGTATAATACATATGATATCCTACGAAAATTAGACGACCGCCAGCTGGTCAAGTTAAGTCGGCTAGAGTCCAGTGAGCAGCCGGCCCTTTTAGCGGCAGTGCCAGTTGAGTTTAGCCGACAAAAAGTGAGGGTCGCGCGGCGACGACATTTAAAGGCGAAATCCGCTCCCCGGCTTGAAAGCACTGTGTTTTAGGACCCAAACATCCAGCGGTCCAGTTTAAAACCTAAATGAAAAAGATAGAAGCTGGAGGGCTACTGTGTATTTCTTCCTGAGGACCCTTCTGGACCCTTCTGGAGCAACATCTGTCGGTGTGTGTGTGTGTGTGTGTGTGTGTGTGTGTGTGTGTGTGTGTGTGTGTGTGTGTGTGTGTGTGTGTGTGTGTGTATACTCTAAAACCCTTTGAGGACTCAGAGTGCGGGTTCGTTTTTACGCCCCGAGTTAAGAGAGGAGCAGGAGGAGGGGGAATGCAGAAAATACCTAAAAAGGGAAGAACAGACAGAAGGAGGAGAAGGAAAAAGAAATGCAGAAAAGGAGAAAATGAGTAAAGCACAGAGATGATGGAGGAAGTAAGAAGGAGTAAGGATGGACGAGAGGAGAAAAGGAAGCCCAGCTGTTGACCAGAGGGTTTTGAACCAGCAGCAGCTGCATCCAACCTGTCAATCATCTCCTCCTCTCTATTTGTGGAGAGATTTTTTGACGTGAGTCTAGCTCGAAGACTTCCCGTTTGTTTCTGCAGGTGGGGTTTCATTATTAGGGCTCTTACAGGTCAGTCTTACTGTCTGCTCGCCCGTGGACACTTTTGATCAAGATCCACTTAAAAAAGAGTCAGCAGGAAACATTTAAAAGTCAGCTCAAGTTTTTAACCAATTCACAGAGTTAGTGACACACAGCCAGAAATGAGAAACCTGCATTTGTTTACTTCTGTGTGAAAATAAAGGCCACTGTTTCTACAAAATTACTATCCATTTTGGGTGGTAACTGTGACATAGCCTAGAAATTTAGACGCAACCTAGCGGCAGCAAATGCGAGCTGGAAAAACCAAATTCTGGTCAGGCCAATCACTTTGTGTATAGAGTCGGTAGGCGGGCTTAACATTAGGACAGCAGAGTTGCGACGGTTCCGCGTGAATTCTCTGCTACTTCAAAACAAAGAAGATGGCTGCTGCTGCTGGCGAAGAGCGGTCTTTGGAATTGGCTTTTGCCGCGACTCTGGAAGACTTAGGAGTTAAGCACTGAAGTCATTCTTAAAGGTCCCATTGCATGAAAATGTCACGTTATGAGGTTTTTTAACATTAATATGCGTTCCCCCAGCCTGCCTATGGTCCCCCAGTGGCTAGAAATGGTGATAGGTGTAAACCGAGCCCTGAGTATCCTGCTCTGCTTTTGAGAAAATGAAAGCTCAGATGGGCCGATCTGGAATCTTGCTCCTTCCTCCTTATGAGCTTATTACGACTCATATTTACAGTACGTTTAACATGGCGGCGCCCTCTAGTGGGGCTTTACGGAACAAACAGAGCTACGTCACGTTCTGCGTCATGTGCGTCTGTTTTTAACCCAAACCACCATCTTTTTATAAACTTAACTAAGTAGTTTTTGTGCCTTTACCTAACCAAACTGCGACCGTTTTACCAAGTCACCGCAACCGTTGACAATATTCTCTGGTTCCTGTGGGTTGTATTGGAGGGGTAGGAACAAACGACCGATATCGTCGTATGGTTTGGAGAACTTGTGGCTGCCACCATTATCATCGTACACTGCATATGTTTTGTCCTAAAATGCTAACAAAAACTAAGGTCGGGGCCTTAACCGTCAATTGATGGATGACATAATAGCTGTGTTCGAAACCGTTCCCTCATTCACTCACTCACTCTTCTAATACTTCTAATACGTCCGTGAAACAAACCGAGCACTCAGGAGAATAGTAACAGGTTGTATATTATAAAATGTAGGGTATATCGTATGTACACTCAGATTAGCAGTGCATTGTGGGTAATGCAATTGTGTTCTTCCTTTAATGTTAATTAATATACAAGCAGAGAACTATTTTGTAGCCCAACAAATGTAATGGATGCACAAACTTTTTCTAAAAGCAGTTTCCCTCCGATGTAAATTTAAGATCCTCAAAGTGAGTAAAATCGCGTTAATGCTACTAATTGGCTTCACATACACACACTGCATGAATATATTTCCATATTGGCATGATATTAAAAAACATTTTTAATGTAAATTATTGGATTATTCGTCGGTACACATGTAGTCACATTCTGCCAAAGGGAAGTCAAAAGCTCTTAATATATGAAAGCATTGGAAATTAGCTCTCAAAATATCTCTCCTTCTTTCTCCTCTTCTTCTGTAGAAAGAAATATAAAAAATTAAAAATCCACAGCCACCGGCGCCCATCCGCCCACCCTCCCACTCACTGCCTCTCCAGAGACTTTCCTATTATTCCCGAATCTGGGAGCTTTCTTCGCCCCAGGGAGCGATTAGCTGCGTGGCTCCATGCCGTTTATGTGCGTTTTTCTCTCCCTCTCCCACTTGACGGTAATTGAAATTCAACAAGTCAAATTTTATTTATAAATCGCTCCTTTTGAACAAAACAGGTTGGTCACGGAGTGCCTGGCGGAGAAGCAGTGGATCCTAATTACAGATACAGGTATACAGATACAGGCAGCAGCAAGAACAAACAGGTTTTGGGAAAATATGAGTGGAATAAAAAGGTTGTGGTAGGTAACACATTTTAGCATTTTCTGCAAATATCAGACGAAGGGGGGAATTTGGATCCTGTTTTTTTTGCATGTTGAACTTTAATTTTTACCACCAAAGGGTCTTAAAAAAATCATACCGTTATGGAATTCAGGGGTGTCACGGGTGATTTTTATAGATCCTACCAAGCTACTTACCTGATGCAGTTTGTTAAATAAAAACATTTGAGAAGCCGTCATTGGAAACTGTTTGGAAAAAAACACATGGCAGGTGATTGGATGAACCATCTGTCTATCACTTCCTCCATTGTTGTTTTGAACCAACAATCACGGCCATCAGTATCTTTGCCTAAACATGATTGTTCGGTCTGCTGCTGTTTGGACACAAACGCATTACTTGAAGCCTATGTCTCGCATTGCCAGCTCTATCTTCACAGTGCTGCGAAGGAAGGTCTGGCAACAGGAGCATACAATCTGGGATAGGAGAAAAAAACACTCCGGGTTGTTTGCACGTCTTTAAACCAATCATAATCGTCTTGGGCGGCACTAAGCGACGGTGGCTCTGCAAAATAGTCCCAGGAAGGAATCCTACCAATTGGTCCCAAAATGTCTCAGTTCAGGAAAACATATTCTTTTTACAATCATTCCCCGAAAGAACCAAGCAGGGTTGCCTTGTTGCACTATCCAAATTTTCTTCAAAACTTCACGTTTCTATTTCTAAGTTTGTTGTTGTTTCTTGAAACGAACGGAGTTAGGCAGCGGCAACACACATCCCCGAGTTCTGGCGATTATCCTGGGAATTAATTGTCATCGATCCAGACTACCAAGTTGGCGACGGCCAGAGCCACCGGGAGCCGCACACTTTGGGCTTTGTTTTGGCTTTTTAGAAACCTATTGGTGACGATGTCACTTACACTAAATACTATATCCATATTTCCTACAGTCTTTGGTTCCTAAATATAATAAAGAAGAGAAGTAGAACATGAAAGACCAAATGAAAAAGTCTACTCACTGTCTAGTAGGAGGAACTGGGCTTGTCCGAGCATCCCGTCTCGTTGCCGCGCTGACAGTCGGTACACTACAGAGCCGGGCGAGGCGTCAGGACCCACAGCGCTGAGGTATGGCGAGGGAAACATGGCCCACTGCAGGTCGGCCTGGCTGGGCATGATCAGAGTTAACCTGCACAGGTACCACTCCTCACCTGGAGGAGAGAGATAGAAAGGCGATATAAGGATGCTGATTTTTGCTGGAAATTACAGTAGTGACAGTTGCTTTGACAAATAAGCACACTTATAGATTCACTTTAACATTAAAGGAAAGAACAATAACAAAGCATTAAAGTTTAACACCTGGGAGGAGGTTTTGTGTCCTGCAAGAGGAGCTGATTAGAGCCACTAAATAAGAGAAGGGAAACAGGAAGTCTGCTGGTGTTGATTGTTTTTCACAGTGATGAATTCCATTCATTAGTTTTAAGTCTTTTAGCCGTCGCAGCTGCAGAAATGTGTTTTATCCGCCAACTTTATAGCCCCTGCATGCAAACACAGACTGAAACATCCACTTTGTATCGATTATGTGACCAGTCTGCCACGTGACTTAAAAAACCCAAGGACTGAAGTGAAACCAAGGACAGAAAAACTGTTGAACAGTAGTCATGTTTCCATTCAATTGCCAAGTAAATTATATTAGAAAACTATGAAATGTCACAAAAAGTAAAATATGAATTAGATGTGTTTCCATCAACTGGTTTTCAGCGAATAAACTGGGCTTCAGCGTAGTTTGGTCAGAAGTTGGTGCAATAGGCTACGCATAGCTTAAAGCTGCCAGTAAACAGAGTAAAAGAAGTAGAGGTTGCTAACAGAAACAAAACAAGTCACCTTGGCCATCTAACGGCATCTACGAGAGAAAAACAGAGAGAGGTCTAAAGGAATTTAGTTCAATCGGTCAGGTTCCCCCGAAAAACGCTCCCATAGGTTGTTTGTTCAAGCAGCAATTACGACTCATATTTACATTTACTACGTTTCAACTTTACGGAACAAACAGAACAAACAGTGTCAGTACCCGATCCGTGCCGCCTGCACGATCCGTTCTGCGCATGTGCAAGATGTTCGCGCATGCGCTGTTGTACGAGGATTTACGCCACTGCCCGATCTGTTCCAGGCTAGCCTCCACCGGGAAGCTAACGTTAGTTTAGCTAACAGCTAATTCGGCTGACCGCTAGCTGAGACAGCATGTAAACTTTAAAAGACCCTCAAAATAAAACTTGAAAATAAACGTTAACATATATAACAGCTGTTACGTCAGTTCTACTTTACTTGTGCTCATTTAAAATACAATCACTCAATACTTGTCTTTATTGATATTACTGTAAAGTCTTAATTTAGCTGTAGCCTGCTTTTCCCATTAAGTCTGACTTAACTTTATTTTAGACTGAATCTAGCTGTTAGCCGAATTAGCTGTTAGCTAAACTAACGTTAGCTTCCCGGTGGAGGCTAGCGTGGAACAGATCGGGCAGTGGCGTAAATCCTCGTACAATAGTGCCTTGCGCATGCGCAGAACGGATCGTGCAGGCGGCACGGATCGGGTACTGACACAGAGCTATGCCTAGTTCTGCGTCACATGCGTAACCATTACGTTCTCAGGTTTATATATGAGGACGGAAAACGCTCTGTTACCTTTCTCACATTAGTAACATTAGCTTTTAAATTCTTATCTTAAGTCAATATTGCGTGCATCAAGGTGTTGTTTAAATGTATTTATTATTAGGCAGGCAGCTTTACAAATCTGGAAGCAACTGTTGTTTGTGTATTTTAGTTTCTGCTTCGTTTCGTTAGCTTGCTTTGTGACCGGCTGCTATTGTTGTCTGTCTCGGCTTTGTAGTGACGCTACTTGTTAGCTAAGCTAGCTCCACTTGTTCAGACTGTGGCATGAAAGCTGAGTCGCTTTCAGCCAAAGGGGACGAAGTGACATTTCTGTAAAACATCTGTTGTGTTTTCACATCTTTCATCTCCGCCATGCTGCTGAAAAGAGTGAAGAAGTGACGGGGGGAGGAAAGCAAGCGGCTCCTCCAAAATAAAACAACAAAACTTTTCAGAAGATCACAAGGAAACATCCACACAGCAGGAACTCGCATTCGCCCAGTCAAAAATACACACACACGCACGTTTGTCTCCATCTACGAGTCTACTTCTTTCTTTCTTTCTTTAAGTCTTTTTTTCAGGTCGTCTGGTTCTGAGGAGGGATTTGTTTGGTTTGGAAGGGGCTTTGGCGCTCGCTTGCTGTTTTGGCTTCTGTTTTGTTTCATGGCAGCGAAGAGAGACAACAGCCCGAACAAGAGATACAACTTCACTTCAGGGAGACGAAGGGAGAAGAGATGAGGATGTGGAGGAGACAGATAAGGAGGTGTCTTTTTATATCGTCTCTGAAGGTCTGTCAACTAACTGAGAGCAGGAGAGGGAATGAGAGAAGGAGGAGGAAGAAAAAGAGAAGGGGAGGAGGAAAAGAGAGGATAGGGATGAGAGGAGTTTTGGAGAAGACGAAAAAAGAATAGGAGAGGGGAAGAGAAGAGAAATAGGGATGGAGGAAGAGGAAAAGGAATAAAAAGAAAGGAGTAGAGTAAGAAGAGGGAGGAGAGGAAAAGAGGGAGAGAGGAGTTTTGGGGAAAAACTAATAATAGGAGGCGAAAGAAGAGAATAAATGAGACTGTCCTCCGAAAAACGCCCACATAAGTCGCTTGTTCCAGCAGCAATTACGACCTATATTTATGTTTATAGTGACAGGAGACCGAGATTCAAGTTTGTTTTTTAAACTTAACAGAACAAACGTAGCTACAATATGTCACGTTCAGCGTCACGTGTGTAACTGAAAGTGAAGGAGCTTCTTCTAAACGTAGAAGTACTAAAGAACTACTAAGAAGTTTTAGTGCCTAAACATAACCAAACTGCGACCGTTTTACAACGTTAAAGATGTGTTTAAAATCGCGACCGTTACGTTCTTCTCTGGTTTAGATATGAGGACAGAAAATGCTCCTGTGGGTCGTATTAAAGGAAAATTCTGGCGCAAAATGAACATAAGGGTTAATAACGTGTGTACCAAGTCGAACGCTAATCGAATGTGTCTCTAGCTTGAAACAACCTACCGCAAAACCGGTGGTTAGCTGCTAACGCTAGCTTTCGGGGCACTTGATAAATCACTATTTTATACCACTAACAATAGCACCACACTTAAACGGTAGCATAATGAGGGTCCCTACATGCAAATTGAAGCATTGAGAACTTTGTAAGTGTACAGACAGTTTATTAAAAAGATAGATTATAAAGACAGTAGCGTTCGTGTTTACATTCAGACGCCATCTTAGAGAACAGTCATGAGCAGTTGAATCACGAACGCTGTGTTTGAGCTGTCAAACTGCTTAGTGGTATAGAAATAGTGATTTACCAAGTGCCCCGGAAGCTAGCGTTAGCAGCTAACCACCAGTTTTGCGGTAGGTTGTTTAAAGCTAGAGACACATTCGATTAGCATGATAACAGATCCCAGAGAATGGTTGACTCGGTACATGTTACCCCTAGGTTCATTTTGCACCGGAATTGTACTTTAAAGGGGAGCAAACAAATGGCCGATATCGTCGTAAAGATGTATCTATTAGTTGTCAACTATAATATTAATCACCAACTATTTTGATAATTGATTAATCAGTTTGAGTCATTTAAAAAAAAAAGTAAAACTTCTCTGATTCCAGTTTGTTGAATGTGAATATTTTCTAGTGTCTTCTCTCCTCTGTGACAGGAAACTGAATATCTTTGAGTTGTGGATAAAACAAGACATTTGAGGACGTCATCTTGGGCTTTTTGGGAAACACTGATCCACATTTTTCACCATTTTCTTTCTTTTATAGACCAAAACAACTAATGGATGAAATGAGAAAATAATCCACAGATTAATCGACAATAACAATAATTGTTAGTTGCAGCCCTAGAGGACAAGCTGGAAGAAATATGGATGGAGGAAGAGGAGAAAAGAGAATAAGGAGTAAGTGGAGGACGAAAACAAAGAGATTGACCTTTAAAAACACAAAGTTAAGAAGAGGAGGATGAGATGAAAAGGAGGGGGACGAGGTGATGAAGGAGAAGAGGAATCTTCCAGCTCAGTGCTTCCTCTTATGCGTCGCTGGACTTCAGCCTTCAGTCCGCTCATAAAATCCAGAATAATCACATCTATTTCTGTCTGTTTTACATATGCTGCGCTGTGGGCCGCTTAAAAAAGTGAAATGAAATCTGTCCCATAATTGTAATGAACATCAACACATTCTGATGCAGCGCCAGCGGTCAGCACACGTGTGATCCGGTGCAGAAACTATGAAAATTCAACCTCGCTGTATGGAAACACACATCCGGGAGGGAGGAAACGCCTCCTTCTTTTCCTCCAGGCCGATGAAAGGTCACTGACACCAGAATAATGACATTTAATTAAAACATAAAAAACAGGATGTAGTCTACGTAGAGCTACACGCCCTCCGGTTAGTAAAGGCTGTTACCAGAGGTACGGGTGTTGTTGTTGGTCCTAATGCAAGCCTTTCAACCAAGGTACAAAATTAACTTTTTTGTCCACCAGCTAAATAGTGTAGTGAATATTCAAAATGTACCAGACACTCAATAGACTAACATTGTTTTTAGGCTGGTGAGTGAAGCAAATTAACCAGCCCGTAGCATATTTTACTAGCATTTGGCTAGTGGATGGTGCTTATTTTGGACCCTGCTTCCAACGCATTCTCATAAACAGGTTTGTATGATATCGTATGAAATTACAGCGACCACCGATCAGTCACGTGACAAAGTTTAGCCAAACAGTTGCATTACAGTTAAATTTAGCTGAGAAACGGCGACTATGAGCTAGGCATTGGCCGGTATAAGATTCTTTTTATTTATTACTTTTTTAGAGTATGTTTTGGGCATTTTAGGCCTTTATTATATAGGACAGCTGAAGATGTCAAATTGGAGAGAGAGGTGGAATGACATGCAGCAAAGGGCCGCAGGTCAGAGTTGAACCTGCGGTCACTGCAACAAGGAGCGAGCCTTTGTACATGGGGCGCACGCTCTATCAGGCGCCCCTTGTTATGGGTTTGGTGTGTTTTTTCTTGTTTTGGTAATCTGTTTTTCTGTTTGTTTTCTGTCTTGTCTGGTCTTGTTTTACTTCCTGTGTTTTCCCACCCTTGTGATTGCCCTGATGTGTTTCACCTGTTTCCCTGCCTTGTGTCACCTGTCTTGTGTTTCCTCGTTACCCTGTGTCTTTAATCTTTGTCTTCCCCCTGTCCGGTGTCAGATCATTGTATTGTTTTTATGTTTTGGAGTGGCTGTTGTGAGTTACCCATTTCATCTCTGTGTTTTTGGTCCCGTTTATTCCCGGTTTACTTTCACGTATTTTGGATTTTTCCGTTACCTGCTGTTTTTGCTGGAGACCTTTTGTTTGTATTTTATTTATTCTATTAAATACTCAAGCTCTATAGACGGGTTTCTTGTTTACAAACATTACTGGGTGCGTGGCATACCGGGGGCAGAAAGCCAGATTGGTGAACTGGTCTGCTACTGCAACAACCTTAAGTATTGAAGCTTTCCTTATTGTTTGTATATAAATAAAACATGATTTTAGTTGGATCTGTTTGTCGGTCTTTAATTTTGCAGTGTTACTGTGATATGTATGGCTAGAATGATCATTTTAGGCTAATGTAATAGCCTATATATCTATGGTAATAGCCAATGTTAGCAGCAGGGTTACCCCTGAGTGTACCACTATGGTTGGTTTATGCCTTAAAATAATGGCCAGGATTTTCGGGAAAGGGTACGATATGTGTGTCTCCATTTCAAACATCACTACAGGTCGACTGTTTTTATCAGCAGAAGTTGATTGTGGGCGAGAGGGCGACAACACTGTTGTGGTTAGCTCGCCAAAACTCTACTGCTGCTGTCTCCGCAACGTTAGCTAATGTCCGCTAGCATACCGTACGTGTTGGCTAACTATAGCCAGTTAGCTTTGTGTGTAACATAACAAAAACCCACCCATCTCGTAGGAGCGAAGCTTAATATTTCATTCAATACAATGATGGTACAAAAGGAGCACTAACGCCATATGTCTTATGTTGACAACGTGGACGCAGATATAGGAAACTCTGAAGGCAGTCGTAATATTTACCTAGCCGGCTAGGCTAACGCTGTTGCGCTAATGTTAGCAAAACATCGGCGTAGCTTTAGCTAGCAGTCTAAACTTGTCTTGAGTCCGGACTCGAGTACTACAGCCCTGACAGGTAGCTATCACTTAGCTGAACAACTGAACAAGCTGCAACTTCTCTGACTGATCCAATGGGAGCCTGACTCTTGCATATGACCCCCGTCTGTCCTTCTTATGGCTTGAAGCCATAGCCTCCGCCGGTTTTTGGCAAAAGCATGCTTCCCCCTAGGTATGTTAAATATCAGGCACCCAGCACTAGCTCTGTTTGTACAATTAACCACGCAATAACTCCTTGGCATTTTGACTTACACTCTGCTACTACTAGCTACATGAAACACGTCTTCTTTCTGCCCCCCAGTTGCGTGCGCAGGCAGTGATGACGTTGCCGAGAAATCCATGTATTCTGCCAGTTGCCTCTGCTTTTGGGTCTGCCAAACTCCAGGACTTGACACCCCTGGTATAAGATTCTGCAATATGTAGGGATGCACCGAATCCAGGATTCGAATTTGGCCGAATATTGGGCTTTTTGACGGGGTTCGGTTTCTGCCAAACCTTAGAATTTTTTTCCACCGAACCGAACCCTACGCTTGCACTACGCTGGTCGACGTAATGACGCCGCCATTGATTACGGGAAAGTGTTTACGTAGAAAAAGCAGAAATAGTGTTGTTTGGCAGTACTTACAGTCAAAAGAAGGTGATTAAAAGTCCAGCTACATGTTCAATTTGCAATGCAGATTTTTCTCATGGTGGCAAGGACCCCAAACAATACACAACACTGCCGCTGTTAAAACATTTGCCTATGAAATATCGTCTGGGTTAACAAACACATTTTTCCATTGAACACAATGCATTTGTTTTTTTAAACACACTGCACACTGGCAGGGAGAGGGATTTCTAAACTGCACTTTCTTTCCTTGACGATTCATAAAAAACAGCTCATACCGCAGGAACGGTATGACGGGTGAAGAGCACGATAAGGTAGTCTCGCATTGCCGGACCTTCCGCTACAACGCTGCGGAGGAAGGTCTGGCTAGTCCACGTAGGATGAAGCCTTTTAGACTTTAATGACTCCCTGACTTTTCCTCTAGCGCCACCCTCAGGAAAAACTCTGTGAAAATTGCTAAATCATGCACGTATATATTACAAATCTTCTGCAGGATTTTGGGACACTTTATCTGCTGACTGTCCAACAACAGAGATCAGCCTCTTTACAGTTCAGCGTTCGCTCGTATCCTTCCACTCGGTCTCCTCGGCTAAAGGAAAATGTGCCTCGCAGCCTGAACAATGAGCTTTTCCCTGATGCGCGCCAGAGGAACTCACTGAACACATGCATGCATGCATACAAAACTGCAGAGGAACGTCCGGCTCGGGGGCTGCAACCCGCCTGGAGCGAGGAAGGGGAGTGGAAGAAGACGAAGGGCTGAAAACCTGAATGCTGAGCAGTCTTTGTCCTTTCAAGCGTGGCATCATTTCACTGGTTCTTTCACAACTCAATCTGACATGAAACTACAAGTTTGTGTCTTTATTTCTTCTTTTGTCAGTTTCTGCATTATGTTTTTTTTTTATAAGTCTGCTGAGGTGATTCTGACGCAAAGTTTCGTTTTTTTTTATCCGTAACACATGAAGAAACCTGAATATAAGCTTAATTTTGTTCTGCTCAGCTTCCCATCGATAAGTTATTGCATTCATTTGCTTCAACCCACAGTCCCTTGTGTTTGGAGGGAAGTTTTCCTGTCGTTGGTTATAGATTCAAGTTTCACTCCCAATGGACTGCGCCACAGTTTTAGCGTTAGAGGAGCATTTCAGGGCATATCTAACTTTCCTCGGTGCAATCAGAGAAAAAAAAGACACGAAACGAGCAATTTTTTTGGTCAAATGTCTTTAGATGCAGTCCAACAGCGTTGTGAAGCCGGAAGTCCTGGCAGATCACCACTCGGAGAAAAAAAGAAAGACATCACTCTGTCCCTCATCTCTGTTTCTTTAAATTCTCTCTCCTCTTCCTCCCCCTGTCATCCCCGCTTTCTGTCTCTCTCTCATATACATCCAGGTCCCTGCTGAACTGCTGTCACATCTGTTGGTTTTTCTGCACCTTTCATGTAGTGGTGTTGTCTAATGGGTATACTGTACTGTATATGTATGGGCCTATATATATATGGGCCAGAATGGGGTGGGGGTGGCATATCATAGTGGGGGGGTCCTCCCCCACAGAAGTTTTGAGCGTCAAATACTTCATTTCCTGCATTCTAACACACTTGTATGCACCAATTTTACGGTGGAAATACTGGGTGGCAGTAGCTCAGTCCATAGGGAGTTTGGTTGGGAACCGGAGATCGAAGTACGGAGTGTGGACTGATAACTGGAGAGATGCCGGGTCACCTCCTGGGCACTGCCAAGGTGCTGTTGAGCAAGGCACCAAACCCAAAATGACATATAATCATCTTTTCCTATTCTATTTTTTTCTGGAAATGAGAGAGTTAAGCAGTGTTGGCACTGAGTTTGTATTCGTCCTCAGCTGAATCTGTTTGGCTGTGACGATGGCCTAATTTCCTGCCGGGGATCAATAAAAAAGTTTCATAAAGCTGTCAGCTTGCCTGTTGTGTCTAACACAGAATGCTGCGTTGTCCCAGTCAAACAGGAAGTGGTGAGAACGACACGTCCTTTATTAAAGAGGATCAATAGTCCGTGTTAAGCCGCCACTTACTCATTTGAATCTCAATGCCGAGCGTGTCACAGCTTGTTATGCCAAACGGGGCTAAAAAGAGAAAGGGAATTGTGCTTTTGTTTACACCAAACTCCATCATGCTGTCTTTTAATTTTATTCATTTATTTGTTTGGGGAGGGGATTTGTTTGTCTGACACACACACACACACACACACACACACACACACACACACACACACACACTGCGTATCGGGATCAGAGCGCGAGGCGACAGAATCGAGAGGACAGAGTCACAATGAGAGGAGCTATTTTTTCTGTCTTCTTCCTCTGAGTCTCTGACTTGAATGGCGGCTGATGTATTCAGCATGAAGCGCAGCCGTGGCAGCCAACCCAGCTCCGCTTCAGAAATAGCAAACTGCTGCTCGCAAGAGCTTCAATTAGGGGAGGGATGTAAGATGTGGGGGGATTAAATTAAACTGTGGTCGCGCCCACAGGTTGTCACACAGCCGATGATGATGAAAGGTGATTAAAAGTGCAAGACGTGTTTATTTATAAGGTGCTTTTAACAAATCGGTTTGTCACAAAGCCTGCGACGCAGTGCGGTGAGAGAAACAAACAGAGCTAAAAACAGGTGATAAAACGCGGGGGGGGAAAAAAAGATGAGAACTAAAGCGCGAGAAGATTTCACATGACACATAAAAGACAAAAGAGGCAGAGATCCAAAAACAAGCAACTCGACCCCAAGATAACCTCACACACCGTTTGTTTTGCTTGTGAGGCTTCAGGAGGAATGGGGGAGAAAAAAATAAGTTTTGGTGTCATAGAAATCCCCCAAAAACCCCCAAAAACTTTTCAGAGGTCAAACATACTGCAAGGAACACAACAACAGTTCTGCTGTTGTCCATGTAAAGGTGCATTCAGACTGGAAGTTTTAGTGAGATCTGTTCTGGCTGCAAGAACACACATTTCCCTTCAGTTACAGTAAAGTTAAAGGACAATTCCGGCGCAAAACGAACCTAGGGGTTAATAACAGATGTGTAACCACTCTGTCGTTCTCTGGGACATGTTTTCATGCTAATCGAATGTGTTTGTAGCTTGAAACAAGCTAGAGTGGACCGCTGATTAGCTTACAACGCTAGTATTCGGGGCACAGGGAAGATTATAAAGACAATCGCGTTCTCATATACAGGCGGCCGCCGTCTTGGGAGCTGCTGTCTTTCTACACTATCTTTTTAATAAACTGTCTGTACACTTACAATGTTCTCAACGCTTTGATTAACATGTAGGGACCCTCATTATGCTACCGTTGAAATGTGGTGATATTTTGAGCCTTTTTAGTGGTATAAAATAGCGATTTGTTTTTACGTTCCCTGTGCCCCGAACTAGCAGAAAATGTAACGAAAATGTTTTGGAACGTTGTAGAAATGTAGTGGAGTAGAAAGTATGGATAATTACTGCAAAATGTAACGAAGTAAAAGTCAAAAGTATGCACTATTGATTCTACTTAAGTAAAGTACAGATACGTGAAAAATGTACTTAAGTACATTAACGAAGTATTTGTACTTCGTGACATTCCACCACTGCTTAAGGGGGCCGGTGTTTTAACCCAAACCATGATCTTCTTTCTAATCTTAACTGGTCGTTTGAGTGTCTAAATTGAACTGTCGTTGCCGCCTGACGCTCACTTTTTGTCGGCTAAACTCAACTGTAACTGCTGCTGAACGGACGGTCCCCTCACGGTGCTCTGTACCCGGTCACCTTTTCTCAGCTAAACTTAACTGTTAGGATGCTAAACTTGACTGTCCTGTGACCGGCTGTTTGGTCGCTGTAATTTCATAGGATATCAAACAAATTGTTGTGCATAAGTGTTAACATGATATCATACAAACTCGTACACGAGACTGAGTCACAGCTGTGTTTGCACCGGAGGAAGATCAGACAGATCAGTTACCTGAACTCTACAGAACACACACTGTGACACGTGCACTTGAGTGCAACACAGGTGTGTGTGTGTGTGTGTGTGTGTGTGTGTGTGTGTGTGTGTGTGTGTGTGTGTGTTGATTGACAGTGTGGGATGCGTCTCCGTGGTGACTCGCAGAGTGCAGGTGTTCCCGTGAGATCGGTTGCCTGGGGCGACATGTTAAGTCTCTGTGACATGTGAAAGCACTCTGACTTTGTGTGTGTATGTGTGTGTTAGATAGTGAATATGTGTGTGTGTCTGTGTCTATGTGTTGCGTGATGACTAATTACTGTACATTATATTATATTTCTCTCACTCTTTCTTTATTTTAACCCTCAAATATCAGTATCAGTGTCAGTGTTTCAGGTTTTTTGTTGTAAAAAAGTTAACTTTATTGTCAGATGTGCTATACATGCATGACATACGGCACAAATGCAATTTCAGTCCTTTCAGACCCATGGTGCAAAATGCAATAAAAAAATAAGTGTTCTATAAATAGAAAAGACATACAATAAACAATCAACAATCACAATCAAGGCATTTGAGTATTTACATGACAAGATTAAATTAGGATAAATAAAAAGTATTTAAAGTATTTTAACAGGTGAGGTAGAGCAGTGTAGTGCAAATAAACAGGGTATAGTGAAATGTGCAGTCCCTGAGTACAGAGTGTATGAGTATATGTAAAGAGAGGCGAGTTATTACGGAGTGATAATGAGCGGAGGAGATGAAACTTGAGTCTGGATTCGGGTTTTTGCAGTCGAGGTGAAAGTGAAAACATCGTCGGACAAACCCTCCCTCTGTTTGTGAACCCGGCTCTCCATCTGGTCCCTGGGAGCCAGCGGACACAGGCCTGCTGCATCCTAATTAACCACCTTATAGACTGGCCTACTTTACCTCCACACACACACACACACACACACACACACACACACACACACACACACACACACACACACACACACACTCACACACACTCACTCACTAAGCCAAAGTCCTGCAGGCACACAGTTAATTAAGCCCCATTTTTCACTGCTGATGAAGAGAGAGAGGGGGAGAACGATGAAGGATGGAGAGAAAGAGAGAGAGAGAGAGAGAGAGAGAGAGAGAGAGAGAGAGAGAGAGAGAGAGAAATAGAGAGGAAGACAGATAGAGAGAGATGAGTTTAAAGATACAACGGCATGGCATATAAGGATGAGAATAATAAATGAAAAGAAAACGTAAAATCAATGCATGAGTCTGTTTTGGAGGGACAGACAACACACAACACAACACACACACACACACACACACACACACGCACACACACACACACACAGACACACAAAGTGATACAGGGGTAAAGAGAGTTATTATGACTGATTTGGCGTTTCTGAAAGAACTGATTATTTTTCCGAACATTGGTTTCATTTTAAAAGCTATAAACAATATCTCATTTATAAAATGTGTGTGTGTGTGTGTGTGTGTGTGTGTGTGTGTGTGTGTGTGTGTGTGTGTCGCTGGGTCCGAGGGCATGCCCGAGAACATTTTGGCCTTAATAGCCCAAATTTGGTGGGCTCTGGCACATTCTAATGCCACTATTCCATCATATACACTGATCTTAATTATTGCATATTTTAATGAGTTTTCCTCCCTATATTTTGGTATATATTTTTTATTACATGTCATTTTAATTATTGCCTATATCTATATGAGTCCATCAATCAGCTGACACAACCTGAGTAATGTGCACACTCACTACTTATGGTGCGTTCAAATCAACTCAGACATGTTGTAAGTGTGGGGGGCCGAGGGCACCGACATGGAAAGGAAAATGCGCTACGCTCTTGCTTCTGTAGAGCGCAGGATGTAGCAGGCGTGACAGGAAGCCATTTTCTGACATTTATTACTGTAGAGTGAAAAACAACTTGTAAGCCAGTCTTTCAGGGATGGAGGTGTGTGTGTGTGTGTGTGTGTGTGTGTGTGTGTGTGTGTCTCCCTGACCACTCATGTCTCTATAAGTCCTGGTGGAGACGTGGACGGGCCCTGGACTCTCCGGGGTGTGTTCGAGCGAACAGCAACATGAAAACTCAATTAGGGTTTGATTCTGTGGTCGGAGAGGAGGAAGTGGAGGGAGGACGGAGAGAAGAAGACACAGAACAGAACATGGAAAGAAAAGAAGAGAAAGTCATCTATATCCAGTAGGGAGGAGACGCTCAGTATGTGAAGACAGCGAGAAAGTTATAAACAAAAGAACAGAAAATGAATGTAGAGATCTTTTAGGATGACTTTACTGTCTGTCAGAAGCTAAAAAGAAGCTTAAAAAAAGATACAGACATTCTGAGCAATCCTGTCTAAATAACGTTTCATAGTTAAGCTAAAGATTGGCGAGGGAAAAACTGGCAAGGCAATTTTCAAAAGGGTCCCTTGACCTCCCACCTCAGGATATCTGAATGAAAGTGGGTTCTATGGGTACCCACGAGTCTCCTCTTTACAGACGTGCCCACTTTATGATAATCCCATGCATGTTTTTCCTTGACAACCATCATGTTTTTCCCAAATTATGTGCAGATTTCTAGGCATTCTCTTATCGAATGGCTTGAAAAATAGTTCAAATAGATATATAATAAAACAAATAATCTCCCACGGACTGTCCGATCTAGGCTTAGCCCTGAATATTTACAACATCTAGCTCTGCCCCTGAGTGGGAGAAACATATTCTTGGAACAAGCTGCGAGCGAAATGTTTTATTTGCTCTGGCAGATACATCTGATCCCTCCTGTTCAGACATATTTGCATTTGTCTAACATGGAGCGGGGCTCAGACGATGACTGACGACTCGCGGAGCCTTCACGCTTAACGCAAAATACGTGAAGTCAAGAAGGTTTTGCTTACGCACCATTGCGAGCATAAACCTATTGTGGGAAGGTGGAGCGAGATTGAGGCATTCGACAACCAAGATGGCTGCAGCAGATGTGGATAATGTAGATAGAGGAATACTTTATTGATCCCCAAGGGGAAAGTCAAGGTCCCAGTAGCTTAAAGACATCACACACAACATACACATACATCATAAACAGGGTGATAAAATAACAAATCCACATGAATAATATGGACAATAAAAGAAAAGATACTAAATAAAAAATGCACATGAATGTATTAAGGGATGTATAAGCATGAATGCAGTGACAGGGCAGGGACTGACCCTGTGATTCAGTCTGCATGGTAAGGTGCCCTATGAGAGGGTGTGTCATGGTGGTAGTGCAAATAAGTCCAATAGTGCAAGGATAAAGTCTAGAGACCAGCATTAAATATGTTTTAGTTGCTGACTCTTCTCCAGTGGTGTAGTCTACTTTTTGTAGTGAGTAAACTGTAATTTCCCCCTCCCAGCATTAGACTCGCCCGTCCCAGAGCGACTCGTCCCAGAGCAACAACCCCATAGGTTTTTAGTAACGTTACCGTGTAAAGCATCAGCCTCATCTGGCTCATATCCTGTCGTTTCTGCAACGTTAACGTCTGCTGCAGTGTCACTCGCAGCGGCAGTATAGCTTCAGGGGCAGGCTTAGCAAATCACTGAGAGAGTGCAGTCTGAAGTTGCTTTCGTTTCATAGATCTACTTTAGTGATTTACATTAGTCAATTTCAAATTCGCGCAAAGAACGACTGCCGAGCAACTGTGTTGTTCCTGGGCGACTCGCAACACAGACGGGGTGAATTTATGAACGCAAGAGAACGCAAGTTCTCGCACAAAAAAAAATCAGCGTTACGTAACGTTATCCAGCGTTTTTGTTAGTGGGTGTATGGAAATCCTTGAGCTTTCCTGGTGGGTATACTCCTATACCTGTGTATGACGTAGACCTGTGGTTCTCAAATGGGGGTACGCGTACCCCTAATGGTACTTTGGAGGACTGCAGGGGTACATTAGATCTTTGGAAAATGTTTATTTAAACTATATCATTCATACATAATTCCTAAAATAATGATACACTATTATAATTAATGCATTTAGTGATATATTCTAAATATTTGAAATTAATTGAAAGTGTTTTTTTAAGTTACAATATCATTGTAAATCAGACACTGATGGTGCAGCGTTATATTGTGCCTCTTTATATAGCTAGGCATTTTGTTGCTACCGAAAATGTTTTGTGCTGGTCAGGGGGTACTTGAATAAAAAGATATTTCGATGGGGGTACATTATTGAAAGAAGTTTGAGAACCGCTGACGTAGACTACACCACTGCTCTACAATGAACGCAGCTAGAACTACCTACTTAAATGCCACAAATAAAAGACAACAGAACTGAGTAGAAGAGATTAGATTATATACAAGACACCAAAATGTGACGTATTCCTGAATCTGCAAATACAGCCAATGGAAATTTTAAAAAGCAAATTAAATCTTTTTTGAAATATATAACTATTTTACCACGTAAAGATCTGTGTTGCTGTGTTAGAAATATCACTAATTACAACCATATGAACATTAATCTTAAGATATTGTCCTTTTTTTGTGTTTCTTTGTATAATGTGAGAATGTGTTATTCCTGATGGCCAGCAGCTGCGGTGACACACACTGGAGCTTTGGAGTTCAAAAACATGGGATCAGATGAGACTTTGGAGCGACATAAATTAAACATGGCCGCTGTGTCCGCAGAGCAAACTGATGACATCGTTGCATCAGCCGCCGCCGTTCGTTTCCCAGCGAGCTGAGGCTGAAACTAAGAAGCCTTCTGCTTCGCTCCGGTTGGCAGCGAGGATCCCTGTTTCCCACGGAGGGGAATACAGAGGGGCCCCTGATGTTGCGTTCAGGAGCCTCAACCCCCCACCAAATTCAATCCATTCAGACACACCGCAGATCCACAGGCCTGATTTCTATTGACACGGCTGCAGAGAGGATCAATGACACAGGAGGAAAGAGAGTGAGGGGCGAAAGAGAAGAAAAACATCAGAGGGGGAGTTTATCAAGGGAAGGACAGGAAAATGGGGCAAAAGGAGAGAACAAAAACTGTCATAAA
>CM042321.1:3436020-3466020 GCA_023566125.1 Zingel zingel | reverse complement strand
CCGAAAATGCCTCTATTATTGCATGTGTGTGTGTGTGTGTGCGTGAGTGCGTGCGTGCGCGTGTGTGTGTGTGTGTGTGTGTGTGTGTCCTGCACAGCAGCTAATAAACTGCTACGATTAATGTGACTTAAGAAAAGATGCAAATGTGTGAGTTCAACACATTCTCATGAACGGCTTCATATGATATCGTGCAAAAGCGTACACGCAACAATTCATATGATATCCTATGACAATCACAGCAACCGCCGACAGGTCACATGACAATTAAGTTCAGCGTCTTTACAGTTACATTTAGCCGAGAAAAGGTGACTGTGAGCCGGCTACAGCGCTCCGTGAGGGGACGGTTGTTTCAGAGAGCGTTACAGTTGAGTTTAGCCGACAAAAGGTGGGCGTCATGCGGCAATGGGAACGAAAGAAGATTGTGGTTTGGGTTAAAAACACCGTCCTCCTTAAAGGTACAATAGGTAAGACTTATAAAACTAACTTTCTGTCATATTTGCTGAAACTGACCTTATGTTCCAGTAGAACTACATGAAGCTGGTCATTAAAAAAAAAATCCAGCTCCTCTGGCTCCACCTACAGCCTGTAGTGTGATTTGCAAAAATCCACCACTCCCTGTTCAGATGCACCAATCAGGGCCAGGGGGGGTGTCTAACTGCGTGTCAGTCACACACATTCATTCTCCCTTGTGGGGGGAGGGGCTTAGGAGACCGTTTTGGGCTTTAGCAGAAAGGGGGGGAGGGACTGAGAAGTTGTTGATGTTGAAATTTTTTGGCTAAGTCCTGGATCTTCACAATCCTACCTCCAGCACCTTTAAGTAGTACTCCTGGGACATGAACACCTGTTTCCTGGGTGAAAGTCTGGTGTTTTCTCCTTAACTTCTTCCGGGACATGAACTCTGCTCCCCGGATTGAAAGCTCTTTGTTTTAGGAGCCAAACATCCCCCCAACCTCCTCCCTACGAGGATCCTCACGCTCTTACACAGCAGCAGTCAACGTGCTGTTGACAGTGATAAATACATGGAATACATACCAATTACAGTACTATTTCACTCTTGGAAAGAAAACATATTTCCATAAATGTTGATCTGTTTCTTTAAGCCGTTTTTTCCCCCAGTGTGGATGATGTAAAAAGCACACACAAAGTTGAAGGAGATGGAGCAGGTCGGGTTAATTGTGTTGAAGTGTGCCGGTCGATGAGGCTCACATAGCGGATACCATGTTTGACTAATGAGAGCATCTGTCAAGACACACACACACACACACACACACTCGCAGTGCCGCGCGTCCCGGGAGGAAGGGAACTCTGTTCTCTTTTCAGTCTCATCACAGTCTCTGTCATCTTCAATCTGCCTCACATCCCGTCTCCATGACGACTTGTCCCCGCTCTTCACTACAACCGCTGCAGCGATCGAAACATCATCATCATCATCATTATCATCATCCCCCCTCTGAGACCCACAGCCGGCCAGGAGGGGGGGGGACCTGCAGGTCAACAAGGTGTAATCCGTGGCGTTCAAAGCACGGCTCTGGGACCTGAGCGGGTCCCTGAAGGGGTTTTTAAGGGTCCTTAAACCTCCTGAACCCTGACCTGAACTGTTCAAGAAGATTTTTTAGAGCGTCGAAAAGAACAGAAAAGGCAACAAAATGCATGCACACCAATACGCATGATACCCTACGAAACTAGAGAGGGGCGGACTGGGACAAAAAACTAAAATATAACTGTCAACTTTGCACATTTAGCTGTGCCAGCCTCACGGTCTTTCCTTTTTTTCTACCTTACTTTTTCCACACCTCCTTTTCTCTTCTTACTGTTTTTCTCAATTTTTTGCCAGTGGTGTTAATATATGAGTGTACTTGATAGTTCACTTGAATGTATACAATTTGGATCATGACCCCTGAACTCTCTGCTCGGGTGCTGCTAGCATATCACTCCGCCCAAGCAGCAGAAGTAGCAGTGCTTCACCTTCTGAGAATATAGTTCCCAGTATGTACATGGTTAGAAGATGGCTGTGTCTCATGTGACCTTGTTATTTGTACACGCTGTGACTATACAAATCACAACATGTAAATAGGAACATGTTGGTGTTATTTTGTCACTTATTGGGAGCAGTAGGCTAGTTGGAGCTCCAGGATCTGTGCTAGCCTAAGCTACCGGTGGGGCCGTCAGACAGAGTTATGACACACACGGAGATGAGAAGGGTATGTATGGACTTATCTAACTCTGGAGGATATGGGGAATAAGTCAAGGTCACAATAAGTCGGCATGTTCCTTTAACTTGGGAACTTGAGATGTGCTACCTTTTCTTCACTTTTCAGAAAAGCCCAAACCCACCAGACTCCATGTAAATAATCAGTACTTTTAGCGTATATAGAGCCAGCATATTTCCACATGTAAATGGATGAATTAAGGGTTTATTTCAACCAAACCAGAGTGGTGATTGTTGGAACAGTGGAAAGATGAACCAAGACAGCTTTTAATAGTTTTATTTTGTTTCTGTCGACTTTGAATGAAGTGTGTTTTATGATGATAAAAGTAGTGATTATTTACATGGAGTCTGGTGGGTATGGTGATGGTGATTTCGGGGCTGTTTCATGTTTAAAAAAAATTATCTTACTCTTTAACAAAAAGGTCTATCTCTGTTGGGATCCTTTCCGTAAAGTTGTCAGACACTTAAATATAATAAAAATAATAATCTGAGCCTGAGTCTTACTCAGTTCAAATCTATGTCGCCGTTTTTAATTACCACATCTAACTGATCTTTATTGAACATGTTGAAACTTCCAGTATTAGTTGGGCCGCATTCCTGAGACATTCTTGTTTTTTCTCAGGACACACTGAACCGTCTCGTTCTTAAACTAAAGTGAAAACATCCAAAAATGACCAGAGTTGGAGTTTTTTACACATGACAAACATTCTCGTTCTCATTATGTCTCACTTGATCTTTCTCTGCGTTCCTGTTGGACTCGACAGCAGAGGGAAGATGACTCACATCAAAGACAGTCAGCGAAATGTGAACGCCTGACTCGCCTTCACTGATGTGTGTGTGTGTGTGTGTGTGTGTGTGTGTGTGTGTGTCGCTCTCTTATCAACTCACAGTCGTACAGAAACTCACCATCACCAAGACCAGTGTATTAAGAACAAGACAAGACCAAGACTTTGAGGGGTTTAGACCGAGACAAGCTCAAGACAATGCGGGGTTAAGACAGGGACAAGACCGAGAAATTGAGGGGTTGAGACCGAGTCAAGACAGAGACTTTGAGGGGTTTGGACAAAGACAAGACCAAGACAATGCGGGGTTGAGACAGAGTGTGAATAACTCTGCATCTCTTTGAATCGCCAGGCTGCAGAAACGATGTGACAGATTGACAGATTGGTCTGTTTTCCCCCCAACCAAGTAATTTGGGCAGTTTGTGTGTTTGGCTTGGAAACATAATCTTAACTAGCAACACTGCTTGTAGTTCTAATCCTACATTTCCCTTGAACACATTGTCGTGACGTGTTGTACAACCATTGGCTACGTGCCTAGCGTGCGGTATTGATTACTAGCTACCCTGAAACGGAGAAGACGAACAGTTAAGAAAAGTTAGTTAGGAAAAAAACAAACAAACATTTGCCTAGTGGAGAGTCTGATTGGCTGATAACTTTAACAAGCTGCTAGCCGTGTTGGCTGCTGATCAAAAAAAGTTAATTTAAAGCCCTGCACACCACGATCACGTTATTGATCACGTCTTGACTTAAAGAACAAATCCGGTGCAAAATGAACCTAAGGGTTAATAACACGTGTACCGAGTCGACCGTTCTCTGGGATATGTTTTCATGCTAATCAAATGTGACCAGTTTTAGCGCAAACCGCTAATTAGCTTCTAACGCTAGTCGTCGGGGCACGGGTAAAGTCAAAAGAAATCGCTATTTCTATACCACTAACAAGGCTCAAAATAGCACCACACTTCCACGGTAGCATAATGAAGGTCAGATTTGTCCTTTAAAGAAACAGCAAAAAGAAGAATTTCATGTTTTGTCGGAAGGGTCTTCAGTCTCAGCAGAAAGAAATGATTGAATTTGATTATGATCGGTTGATGATAGGACGGCAGCAGTGTGCGAAAATGCTGCAGATACACAGAGTGTGCTTTAACACCATTAAAGGAGAAAACTTAAGACATCAGCCGCTAACCACACAACAACTCTGTCACACTTTAAAAGCAGAACTAACAACTAAACATATTCTCTGTAAAATTTAAGTTGGTACACATTATTTTTCATAATGCATGATGCTTTTGAAGTATGACAACACATTGGCAGCAAATGCAAAAATTACAAACATTTTGTAATTAGTGTAATTATTTAGGCAACCGGAGTCTGTACATTTCTGACTTTGTTGGCCTTGTGGTCTGTGGACACTATGATACTATGACACTGCCTTCCCCCTGTGATCTTATCTTATAAGACACTTTGGACAGTAATGCACACACTCTACTTCCCCTTCACAACAACACGTTATTATTAGCTGTTGAATTAAAAGAAAACAGTCACATCCTCAAAGTAGAAGTCCAGTGACGACCGTCACAGCAGAGCAGACGCCCTCCTAACAGCTCTCATACAGGACTGCAGCAGGACTTTAAACATTTGTTCAGGATGAACAGAAATCCACAGGAGGAAATAGGTAATTAAAATTACTCTATTATTTATGTGTCTATATGTAAATCTGCTATATGTTTATGTGGCAGGATGTTGTCTACATTTGTGTTTGATGTTTATCTTTCAGAGGAAATGGAGGAAGCAGCTAACTATGTTAATGCACCAGCATGCACTGTGGAGAAAATGGCAGCTCGTCCAGGTACACTTATCATATTATATCACTTTGTCTGCTGTACAACTGTAGGCAGACAAATAGGCTATATTAGCCCTCCTACACAATCTGGACTGTGGTCATAACATCTACATCTTATAACGTATTGCCTGTTATATATTGTTCTTATTCTTATTCAATCAGTCAGTT
Organism: Zingel zingel; assembly: GCA_023566125.1. Taxonomy (NCBI): domain Eukaryota; kingdom Metazoa; phylum Chordata; class Actinopteri; order Perciformes; family Percidae; genus Zingel; species Zingel zingel. The sequence goes on along the minus strand of CM042321.1, from coordinate 3,461,021 downwards.
AATATGTTTTGTTAATATTTCATAGTCATAGTTAATATTTAATAATAATCTAATGCACTGTTCACTTTTGCACTATCACCATTGCACACAGTCTACAATAGCACCATGGTCATTGCATTTCTATGATTTTTATTCTTATGTATGTGTGATATATGTGTGTATACGTGTTTGTTGTGTTATGGTTGTCTAAGATACTGGATGCCTAAAATTTCCTTTGGGATGAATAAAGTATCTATCTAACTATCTAGTTCACACATTTAATATTGTTAAACATGAGATTTATTTATCAATCATAATGCTAAAAAATGTGATAGTGATGAAGATTGAAAACGTTTTTGTATTTTTTCTGTAGCACTTTAAATATACACCATACAACAAGTAGAGCTGACCGGGCAATCTAATTGGTCAAATAGACATTAAGATCGTGGTCCAGTCAGCATGACAGCACACCCAGAGCCATTTGAGCACACCACGTACTTCTCTCTTTGTGATAACCAGTTAGATTTTTTACACTGTGTGAGGACAGGCTGGTCTCATGATCCATTCGTACATATACAGTGGCCCCCTTGAACTTTTCGACCTTTTGCCACATTTCAGGCTTCAAACATAAAGATATAAAACTGTAATTTTTTGTGAAGAATCAACAACAAGTGGGACACAATCATGAAGTGGAACGAAATTTATTGGATATTTCAAACTGTTTTAACAGATAAAAAACTGAAAAATTGGGCGTGTAAAATTATTCAGCCCCCTTAAGTTAATACTTTGTAGCGCCACCTTTTGCTGCGATTACAGCTGTAAGTCGCTTGGGGTATGTCTCTATCAGTTCTGCACATCGAGAGACTGAAATTTTTGCCCATTCCTCCTTGCAAAACAGCTGGAGCTCAGTGAGGTTGGATGGAGAGCGTTTGTGAACAGCAGTTTTCAGTTCTTTCCACAGATTCTGGATTGGATTCAGGTCTGGACTTTGACTTGGCCATTCTAACACCTGGATATGTTTATTTGTGAACCATTCCATTGTAGATTTTGCTTTATGTTTTGGATCATTGTCTTGTTGGAAGACAAATCTCCGTCCCAGTCTCAGGTCTTTTGCAGACTCCATCAGGTTTTCTTCCAGAATGGTCCTGTATTTGGCTCCATCCATCTTCCCATCAATTTGAACCATCTTCCCTGTCCCTGCTGAAGAAAAGCAGGCCCAAACCATGATGCTGCCACCACCATGTTTGACAGTGGGGATGGTGTGTTCAGGGTGATGAGCTGTGTTGCTTTTACGCCAAACATAACGTTTTGCATTGTTGCCAAAAAGTTTGATTTTGGTTTCATCTGACCAGAGCACCTTCTTCCACATGTTTGGTGTGTCTCCCAGGTGGCTTGTGGCAAACTTTAAACGACACTTTTTATGGATATCTTTAAGAAATGGCTTTCTTCTTGCCACTCTTCCATAAAGGCGAGATTTGTGCAGTATACGACTGATTGTTGTCCTATGGACAGAGTCTCCCACCTCAGCTGTAGATCTCTGCAGTTCATCCAGTGTGATCATGGGCCTCTTGGCTGCATCTCTGATCAGTCTTCTCCTTGTATGAGCTGAAAGTTTAGAGGGACGGCCGGGTCTTTCGGTAGATTTGCAGTGGTCTGATACTCCTTCCATTTCAATATTATCGCTTGCACAGTGCTCCTTGGGATGTTTAAAGCTTGGGAAATCTTTTTGTATCCAAATCTGGCTTTAAACTTCTCCACAACAGTATCTGGGACCTGCCTGGTGTGTTCCTTGTTCTTCATGATGCTCTCTGCTCTTTAAACGGACCTCTGAGACTATCACAGAGCAGGTGCATTTATACGGAGACTTGATTACACACAGGTGGATTCTATTTTTAATCATTACTCATTTAGGTCAACATTGGATCATTCAGAGATCCTCACTGACCTTCTGGAGAGAGTTTGCTGCACTGAAAGTAAAGGGGCTGAATAATTTTGCACGCCCAATTTTTCAGTTTTTTATCTGTTAAAAAAGTTCGAAATATCCAATAAATTTCGTTCCACTTCATGATTGTGTCCCACTTGTTGTTAATTCTTCACAAAAAAATTACAGTTTTATATCTTTATATTTGAAGCCTGAAATGTGGCAAAAGGTCGAAAAGTTCAAGGGGGCCGAATACTTTCGCAAGGCACTGTAGCTACGAAAATTGTTGCACTGTAGTTCATATATATATATATATATATATATATATATATATATATATATATATATATATATATATATATTCCTACCACAGGCAATACAACTTGTTAACACTTCATCACTGAGTGTTAGATAAGACTCATATACATCACACAATACTGCACTAGGTGCAACTTGCACAAACATAGGTTTTACTTACATCTTTATAAATACTATTTAAGTAGGTTGTACATTATTTATTCACCACTTGTATATATGGTTGTACATTCTTTCTTTTTTGAATAGTTGTTCTTGTATTCTATCTTATTTATTATTATATACTATCTTATGTATATTGTTGTGATATGGATCCCCTTGGGTCTGAAATAAAGTTTATATCTATATTCTATATGTGTGTCTTGTATTTTACTGCTGTAGGACTGAAATTTCCCAATTTGGTATCAATAGAGTCTTATTTCTGATTGATTAATCAACATCATTAAGTAAACTGAATTCTTATTTCTCTCTCAGACCAGAGGTCGCGCTCCTTCTCTCAGTCTTTTCTACCGATAGCAGTGTGTTGGCTGATACTGTTAGTCATCTTTGGCCTCTGCATCTACTGTGAGTACCACTGTCTTAACTTGTTGTTGTTAGTCCTTATTTAAAGGACAGGTTCACATCTTATCAAGTCTGTCAGATACCTACATGTACATAGAAACAGTTTTTGCTTGGTGTAATCATTCCTCTTCATACAGGCTCTGCTCAAAGATGTATTCCAGAGTTGATCTGAAGCTAATATGAGGCTTCAGCAGTCTGAGTTAGAGAAATCAAGTGTGTATCATCTAAAGTTACAACCTTTATAGTACCAAGTTCACTCTTTGTGTTTTCCCAGACAGGATTTCTGAAGCAGAGTGATAACAACACAAAGATGTTTAAAGATAAAAACCTATTTTGACAAAGTTAGACGACTGAAGTAGGACTGTGGACTAGAGATTATTCTCCAGTATAAACAGGAGGAATGATCAGAGCAAGAAAACTCAGTTTTAATGTTCATATGAACACCTCATTATTGTTTTAAGACAGATTTGAAACATGTGAATTCATCCTGTAATGTATTTTATTATAAGGTGAAACACTAAAGTGGCATAATTGATAAAAAAAAAAAAAATGCATTATCACTATGATGATCACAAACCTGACTGCAGTAAACCAGAAGCTGGAGACACGAAACCAGGAGCTGGAGACGGAGAGGAACAACTTAAGAGGACCAATACAAAACATCAGTCGAGCTCAGTGGAGCATTGATCAATACTGCCCCAAAGTAAATAACGGTATGTTAAGATCACAATAATGAGATCCAATAATAACCAATAATAATAATAATAATAATAATAATAATAATAATAATAATAATAATATCACAATGCAGTAATGTTGTGTATTGGTTGGTCTCTGTAGTTTCAGAGAGACAGTGTCAACCTTGTCAGAAGGGCTGGGGACTCTTCATCAAGTCCAGCTGCTATCTGGTTAATAACGCTGATCCTCCTGATCAGAAAACCTGGGAAGAAGCTCGAGAAGACTGCAGAGAACGGAGTTCAGATTTGGTTGTTGATGATGAAGATGGATGGGTAATGAGAAAACTGTGGGAGTTTTTATGATACAATTATGAAATAAAATGTATTTTCTCTAGACGTGAACACACTGCGAGTCTTTAGATCAGTGTGTTTATTAAAGTATATTGTTTAAATCTCTGATTAATGTTTCTCTCTTGTCAGATTGTACTCTCTGTTTACAGCCGGTACAGTGGATACTGGATTGACCTTAGAGCTGAAGGAGGGAGATGGAAGTGGATCAATGTAAGTGATCTGACTGAAAGGTAAGAGACACATTCCTAAACACTTTGAATCATAAATCTATCAGCCTTGATCTAAACATCATGTTCTTCCCTCAGCTTCTGGATGGAAGACCATCAACCACCACCTGCTGCTGACGGTCAGTGTGGAGTTTCTCTCTTGTACGGATGGAGATCAGAGAGCTGTGCTGAGAGAAGGCGATGGATCTGCCAAAAGAAGGCTTTAACTGTTTAAACACTGCAGTCAGACTTGAGAAGGTTACTGGATGCTCTGCATGATAATATCAACTGGATTATAAATAATCTATGAAGACTTCTACTTCACAATTTAAATATGTTTTGTTTTTCAAAAATATTAAGGCATTTTATTTAGTTTACTATATAAAAAAGAGAAAACAAATATTTACAATTACTTTTAAAGCTGTGTGAATGTGTGTGTGTGTGTGTGTGTGTTTGTGTGTGTGTGTGTGTGTGTGTGTGTGTATGCGTGTGTGTGTGTGTGTGTGTGTGTGTGTGTGTGTGTGCATGTATGTGTGTGTGTGTGTGTGTGAGTGTGTGTGTGTGTGTGTGTGTGTGTGTGCATGTATGTGTGTGTGTGTGTGTGTGTGTGTGTGTGTGTGTGTGTAAATGTAATGTATAGGTGAATTAGATAGTGAGGTATGCTACTAAACTGTTAACTATTAATAACTCTGAATGTGCTTTTGTTCTCCTTTGTTAGAGATGTGATGCTTATAATTTGTATATCAGCAGATTGATGAGAGGGACAGACAGACTGCTCAGCTTCCTGTTTCCTGTGTGACAGGTTATATTGTTGCTACTCATGAGCCAAAATGGAGTTACAGCATCACTTGTTTTTCTTCAACATTTAATGTAAAGCATATGAATATGTAGAGTGTTTAATCTATCTAGAAGCAAAGTTCTGTTTCAATACATTAAATAAAAACCCTGCGACACATTGTTGTTATCGTCTTTTCCGTACATCATGCTGACTCCGGCTCCTATATTGCACCCGCGGCGCAAAGCCCGATGCAAGTGTCTTTTTTGGTAGTTTAAGATCGATGCAGTTGTTAATTTCCCGTCCAGCGCCCACGTCGTTTACATAGCAAATGCACCTGCGCCCATCTGTGGCCCATGGGCGTGCTGGTCTTACAGGGAGGTGTGTTCAGGTGCATTCTGGGCGTGCTGGTCTTACAGGGAGGTGTGTTCAGGTTCATTCTGGGCGTGCTGGTCTTACAGGTAGGTGTGTTCAGGTGCATTCTGGGCGTGCTGGTCTTACAGGTAGGTGTGTTCAAGTGCATTCTGGGCGTATTGCTATCTTGAGGCAGCGGGAAGTGATCGCATCATTGACCAACAGCTGGTCTAAAGTTAAAAAAACGCAGCATCTCATTGTTATTTTAACAGCAAATTAGTAAAATGCTCCTAGGCTCGTGCACAGCGCGCGCACACTATGCTTGTTACACACACAGGGACGCACAGCAGCACACACACATGCAGAAAATTACAAATAAAAATATTACGGTGCAAATCCTCCATCATAACAGCAATGCTCCAAAGTCCAAACGCGCCTGGCTTTTAAAAGGAATGGGAGATGATCTCTGATTGGTTGATTGCATGTTACGCCCAAAACACGCCTATGATTAATAAAGACACTAAGTCCAACCCTTTTGAACCATGCGTCCGGCACATGGACCCTTTATCCCGCCGTCAAACTAGCAAAAGTGGATTTGGACACGCCCTAAACGCACCTGCGCCAGGCGCTTCATGCTTCATGAGATGTAGCAGAGTAGAAGGAGGAAGTGGCATTAACCCCCCTTAAAGCTCACAACATTTGGATTTAACATCATTATTGGCAAGACAGTGATGCGGCTAGGACCGAGGCGAAGGACTACCACACATAGAAACACCAAACTGCTTTGGTAGCTCAATCTTGTTGTAACTGATATCTGCTGAAAATTCCATCTACAGATTTTGCTCCGGTACCTCTACAAAATTCACATTCAGCTATTTTTAACATAGCACCGAGCTAATCCTCCTGTTCAGTAAGGACAAATTTGGGTTTCTTTCAACCAAGTTGTCAAAAAAAGTAACGTGGATGGTTCCATGCAACGCTCTTCACAAGTAAAATAAATGATCAGTTCACTACTTTCACTGAATTTGGCTATTTCATTAAATATTATAGCATTTGAAAAAAAAAGAACGTTGAAATAAGCGACAAAAGTGTTGAAAAAGACGACCAAAAAGTTGCCATGGTCGACGGGAAGACAACACAAGGGTCAAGTACAGTACTAGAGCAAATGTACTTAGTTACATGAAACCATTTGACAACAAGATAACAATGTTTAAAATAGCTACCATATTAATCATAAAGCTCCATTATACGCAGTATTCTTTAGTCTCAATTTTTACAGCTTTTTAGCTTGTTTTCACAGAGTTTGGTCTGTTTTAACCGAAACCTGGAGCGCTTTGTTGGAGTACTCGAGATCGTCTCGGTCTTAAGACCAATTTTTGAAGGTCTCGGTCTCGGAATCAACCACACTTTTACTCGGTCTTGTCTCGGTCTCGGATAAAGAGGACTCTGGATTTTATTTCAAGACCGGTCAAGACCACAACTTCAGGGATTTCGCTAAATTTCCTGTGCATTGTCTGATTTATGCCTATGTGTTAAAACTTGTAAATGCAACCAATAACTTGACTTATATCTAATTCCTTTTACACACATTCCCAAGAAAGTGAAGGAGAAGAAGCTCTGGCTGTCTAACAGAAATCTGGTCTTGGATTTGACTCGGTCTCAACCCCTCAAAAAGCATTTAGGTTTAATATGCAGCCAAAACATTTCCAAACATCTTTCACTGAAAAGTTCTGCAAAGGCTGGGGCCTTAAAACACCATTGGGCTAGATTTGAACTATTGCTGAGGGTTGAGACGGAGGCGGTTGAGGGTTTCTATAAAATTAAGGCTGGAGTCGGTCCTGAGGTAATCAAACGATGGAGAGAAGCTGAAGGATGGAGCGAAGGAGGGAAGATGAGGGCAGAAAGCCCCCCAAGGGAGGAGCACAAATGTAGAAAGAGAGGAGCAGAGCGGGATCAGTCAGGGAGATAACGATAACACCAGGACCTGACAGAGAGGCCCAGAGGGCGAGACAGATCGTCTAATGGAGCTCGGCTCAGAGAAGAGACGTCCATAATGAAGCCTGGAGGTTCCTGACGAGCGTCTCTTAATAAGAAACTCAAATCCCACCAAAGAGTCTGTCAACGAGACGCACAGAGGATCAGCTCAGGAAACTAACGTCTAATGGAACTCAGCTCAGAGGTAGTCTACAGCGACGACATTTCATTTGTCTGTTACCGTCCTCTTTCTTTGTGTTAGCGTTCTAAACTCCGGTCTATATATAAGGACTATGGTCTCGCATTGCCTTCCTCCACAGCGCTGCGGAGGAAGGTCTGGCTTGTCCACACAGCATTCTGGGATGGGGAAAAAACGTGGTGTGGTTTACTGGCATTCATTTTAACCAATCACAATCGTCTTTGGTGGCGCTAAGCTCCGGACATTGCCTCAGTGCCTCAGCAAAATAGCCTCGGGAAGGAACTTGTTTTGGTGGAACGTGTGTACGTTCAAAGGTTGTTTTAGTCGTGCAACAGAAAACTCAGATTGGACAGATAGTCTAGCTAGCTGTCTGGATTTACCCTGCAGAGATCTGAGGAGCAGTTAACCAGAGTCCTCACAAATCCACCAGAGTTTAGAATTCTAACACAAAGAAAGCAGAAGGAACGGACATCCGGCCGAAAAGAGGGACATCCGGCGGAATTTCAGGGGGCACCGGAGCAATCCGGGAAGTGGAACGTCCTGGATATAAACTATGAGGACTATGGTTAACTGGTCCTCAGATCTCTGCAGGGTAAATCCAGACAGCTAGCTAGACTATCTGTCCAATCTGAGTTTTCTGTTGCACGACTAAAACAATTTTTGAACGTACACACGTTCCACCAAAACAAGTTCCTTCCTGAGACTATTTAGCAGAGGCAACGTGGCTCCGTCCGGAGCTTAGCACCGCCAGGGATAATTGTGATTGATTTAAAGAAATACCAATAAGATGAAAGGTCCATAGTAGGAATAGGAACACCACAAAGGAGGCAAAGCAAGTGTTGTGTGCGTTTCTTTCTACTCAACAGCCTGGACATCGACATCATCTACAGATACTCTACGGTAGAGAAGAGAAAGTCGCACTGAGACGTGTTGAGTCTGGAGTAGAGGAGAGGAGACAACAGGAGGATGGGATGGAGAGAAACAGAGAGGGGAAGAAAAAGAAAACAAGGAGGTAGTTACATTTTTAAAAAAGGAAAGTGAGAAAAAGATGAAATGGGAAGAGGAGATGACGGGATGAGATAGAGAACGAGAGGAGAGATGGAGCATAAGTTTAGGAAAGAAGCCGAAAGAAGGAAATAAAGACTATAAGTAGAATATGAGGAGGAGAGGAGGTGACAGACTGAGACTCAGAAAGATAAAAGAGAAGAAAGAAAAGTAGATGAAGAGGAAAGGAGACGATAGATGAAAGATGGAGCTTCAAGACGGCATAGAGGAGAGGAAGAAGAGGAGTATGAGATAAGGAGGGGAGGAAGAGAAGGGAAGAAGAAAGGATAAGTGGGAGGAGAAGGTGAAACGCTAAATGTTATAAACCCTCCTCTGAACAAAAAGAGGAGCGCCGGCAGGCAAACCACACACAAAAGAAGAAGCTGCAGGGTGTGTGTGTGTGTGTGTGTGTGTGTGTGTGTGTGTGTGTGTGTGTGTGTGTGTGTGTGTGTGTGTGTGTGTGTGTGTGATGCAAGCCAGCCGGGCTCTGCTGTAATCGAGGCCGGATGGACATCGGGGCTGAAAGTTGCAGCAACCCTGCAGGCTGTGATGTATAACACACACACACGCACACACACACACACACACACACACACACACACACACACACTCTCGATGTTACTTTCTTTCTTCACTCTTTCACCATGTTGAGGTTGTTTTTTGGTTCACTGTTTTTTGGTTCAATGAAGCATTCGTACATACAGTATATCTCTGAAAGTAAAGCACTGTCATTGGTATGTATTCCATGTATTTATTACTGTGAGCAGCTTGTTGACTTCTGCTGTATAAGACAAATGAAGATCCTCGTAGGGAGGAGGTCGGGGGGGGGTGTTTGGCTCCTAAAACACAGAGCTTTCAAGCCGGGGAGCAGAGTTCATGTCATGGAAGAAGTCAAGGAGAAAACACCAGACTTTCACCCAGGAAACAGGTGTTCATGTCCCAGGAGTACTACTGTACAGTCCCTCCAGAAAAACGTGATTATGCGATCGCATAATTCAATGCACAATCCGTATCCGTATATTTATGCGGGGGGGGGGGGGCACATTTTTTCAAATACGCCGCACTTTTGCCACATAAATTGCAGATTTCCGCGCAAAATATGCGGGGCTTGCATGATTTCATAATCCCCGCATTTTCATTGCAAAAAAGTCATACACATATCTTAGCAGAAAGTTGAAAAATGTTCTACTTCACACAAGAGCAGCCATTTTCCCCTGTTGTCATGGGAACGTTATGAAGTGACGTAATTACGTGACGTGAACATCATCAAAAAGCTGCAGACCCTGTGATGAATGCTGCGTTCAGGCCACCTGGGAATAACAGGGACCGCCCCCGTGATTACGTTGTTTTTCCGACTGCCAGCGTTCACATGGTCGGGATGCGTGTTCTTCTTCTTCTGTTATATTAGCGTTTGGCATAACAACTTGTTGCATGACTGCCACCAACGGTTGGCCGTAGCCGAGAGCATCAGGAGGGTGAAAACATAGAGGCCACAATAACAAAAGATCTGCTGCTGTTTTCTTATAGGAGCATACAAACAACACATGGACAGGTGTTAGTTTGTGTTATCTGCAGGACAACGGACGGGAAAGGACACGGATAAGGTGTTGGTGTTTTATACATAGGCCTATTTATGAATAATTTGAAACATGTTATGTCTGTGTATGTTTCTCAGCAGAGGCGTTTGTCCACAATAAACAGTTTATTGTCATTGAAATATGTTCAGTGAACCAAAGTCGCCTCCATCAAACGTCAGTTGTCAACAACGTGTCACTAACTGGGAAAATCGGTTAGCAAAATCTAGCCCCAGTTTCCCACCTCTGATTCCCACAGGAAGGGACGTGAACGATGACGTTTTCACTGGGAAAAATGTTTTTCCGAAGTATATGAACGCAGCAGAAGCCATGATGAAACCGCATTTTTTGCAAGTTCCCACAATTTCGATATAATTTTTGCATAATCCAGGATTTTTGCAACAATCACAAAAAAACTCAGCATTTTTCTGGAAGGACTGACTACTTAAAGGGGAACTATGCCGTTTTTTTAGCTTAATTTACCTTAACTGAACAGCTTCAGAGTCATTAGAATGGTTATATGACTTTTTTTGAGTTGAATGGTGGTCGTCTCGCTCCCCCTAGCGCCTATGAGCGGAAAAACCACCCTCGCAACTTTGGGCCGGCGAGTCCCTCAGCGTCAGGAAGTATGGCGTGATATCAGGTCTCGCCATGTAACGAACTGCTTCACAGCACTGCACACATACGCCCATCCAGGAACCGGCTAACAAGGTAGCGATGGAGTTTTTCACACTATCGTCATGGCTGAGCCGGCTAAAAAGAAGCAGAAAGCTAGGAAAGCATTGTCGGAGGAACAGAGAAAGAGGAAACGGCAGACTGACCGAGAGAGGAGTCAGACACGAGTAAACATAGGAGCTGCCACATATCTATTCTGAAGCTGTAGGGGGGGCTCTATAGAGAGACCTGCCAGCAAAAAGGCAGAAAACAGCCAAGAAATGGACAAAACTGCACAGCGCCTCTTTAAACCCAAACCACCATCTTCTTTCTAATCTCAACTAGTCGTTTTGGTGCCTAAACTTTACTGCTGTTGCAGCATGACGCTCACTTTTTGTCGGCTCTGATGGACTCACCCATTCTTGTTTAGAAGAAAACATGACGCAACAAGGCTGATGGGAAACGTAGTCCTAATTTAGAGAAACACTAACACTCGTTGGTTTACAGCCCTTCTAGAGAACCCTCCCTCCAATCTGTGTGTTTTTAAATGTAATGTTCCAGCGAGGAAAAAAATTCCCAGAATCCTTTGTTTCTCATTAATTCGCTCTCTCCGTTTCTCTCTCTGCCTTCTGCTAATTACGCCGCCGGAGCCTTTGATCTGTCCGTTAACCCTCCGTTAACGGAACAATTAGTCAGCAGCCATTCAGGTGAGGATTGATCCGAGCCGCTCGGCGCCTACAAGGCTTTTAATGGATTTAATTAAACTGCCAGTGTGTGTGTGTGTGTGTGTGTGTGTGTGTGTGTGTGTGTGTGTGTGTGTGTGTGTGTGTGTGTGTGTGTGTGTGCAGGAGTGTTTGTTAACACCCAGAGGGGGATCAGAACAAAGTGAGACAGGCCTGAATATCAGGGTTGTCAGGGAAACGCAATTAAAATGTGGACATACGTGTGGCGCTTTGTTAAATCCGAGACACAGACTGAATGAGGGCGGAAACAGAAGCTGCAAATGTATTTTAAAATAATAACAAATGATGAAACACATCAGTCGCGCATTGAATCTGGGTTAAATTTCCCTCAGCGCAGCAAACAGGCTCCTCACATTACAACAAGAGATCTGTGACAATAATGGAAGAGGGTGATAATAACACATTTATATATATTTATTTATCAAAAAATGAAGATACATTAGGTGTATTTATCCCCGAAGGGCAATTCTACAGTCCACCGAGACATATACACATTCATGCCGCCTGTCATGAATGACAGCAGAGGCTCAATATAAAGGCAGACGGGAAAGTGCGAGATCCATAAATATGCAACGGCTGCATTTGCACATAACGCATCAAGCTGTTCTCATGAACCATTCATAAATATAGCTAAACGAAAAGTAAAGCTCTGTAATTGTTGTGTATTCCACATATTTATTACTGTCAGCAACACATTGACCACTGCTGTATAAGAGCGTGAAGATCCACGTATAGGGAGGAGGTCTGGGGGGATGTTTCGGCTCCTTAAACCAACACATTCTCACTCCCACCGTGTCAAAACGCGGCGCTTGGTCAGGTGCCTTTTGGCGTTTGTTATTGACGTAAAAAGTCTCCTTTTGTTAAAACAGTTAGGTTTAGGAAAAGAAAAACCAACAGTTGCAACAGAAAGCTGTCACTCATCCAGCCGGACACAAACCGAGCTCCCGCCATAGGTCAGAGGGCAGTTGAAGCCCCGCCCCCATCGATGTGTCAATCAACCAGCGCCGGGGCCAAAAGCCAACCAGCGTCTCCCAGGGAGATAATACGGAGAGATGACACGGGGAAGCCAGAGGGCGAAGGTTCAGTTCCCTCATACTTCAAACTGACAAAAAGGCACTTTGGGTCAAAACGTCAAACGCTCATCAACGTAGAAACATTTCCTCAATTAGAAAGTTAGAAATGTTGATCTTCAGAAAACCTCGGCAAACAAAGACAGAAAAAAACACAAACTTAGCTTTGCTTCTAAAGCATCCAGAGCTGCAAAGATTAATCGCCAACAACTTTGATAATCAATTCATTGGTTTGAGTCATTCTTTTAATAAAAACAGAAGTCAGACATTCTCTGATGTCAACTTGTTAAATGTGAATATTGTTCTAGTATCTTCTCTCCTCTGGGACAGTAATCTGAATATCTTCTAGTGTCTTCTCTCCTCTGGGACAGTAATCTGAATATCTTCTAGTCTCTTCTCTCCTCTGTGACAGTAATCTGAATATCTTCTAGTCTCTTCTCTCCTCTGGGACAGTAATCTGAATATCTTCTAGTCTCTTCTCTCCTCTGGGACAGTAATCTGAATATATTCTAGTCTTTTCTCTCCTCTGTGACAGTAATCTGAATATATTCTAGTATCTTCTCTCCTCTGTGACAGTAATCTGAATATCTTCTAGTCTCTTCTCTCCTCTGGGACAGTAATCTGAATATCTTCTAGTATCTTCTCTCCTCTGTGACAGTAATCTGAATATCTTCTAGTCTCTTCTCTCCTCTGGGACAGTAATCTGAATATCTTCTAGTCTCTTCTCTCCTCTGGGACAGTATTCTGAATATCTTCTAGTCTCTTCTCTCCTCTGGGACAGTAATCTGAATATCTTCTAGATTCTTCTCTCCTCTGACAGTAATCTGAATATCTTCTAGTCTCTTCTCTCCTCTGACAGTAATCTGAATATCTTCTAGTATCTTCTCTCCTCTGACAGTAATCTGAATATCTTCTAGTATCTTCTCTCCTCTGGGACAGTAATCTGAATATCTTCTAGTCTCTTCTCTCCTCTGGGACAGTAATCTGAATATCTTCTAGTCTCTTCTCTCCTCTGGGACAGTAAACTGAATATCTTTGAGTTGGGGACAAAACGAGACATTTGAGGACGACATCTTGGGCTTTTTGGGAAACACTGATCCACATTTTTCACCATTTTCTGACATTTTAGAGACCAAACAACTGATCCATTCATCCAGAAAATAATAGACAAATTAATTGACAATAAAAAATAATCGTTAGTCGACGCCCTTGAAGATGACCATCCAATCAAACCTGCACAGTCTCAGGCTACATCGTCACAACTACATTTCAAACATCTCTGTCCTCACAAGCGTTTAACATTCATGTTGTCTTCCTGTCGACAATGCAACGTTTTGTTTCTCTGGGTAAAAAATGTTTTTCTAAATTTTAACTTTTATTCAACATTTTGGTCGTCTTTTTTGTCACTTTTCCCAACGTTGACAAATTTTTCTGTGATTTGGTTTTGTTGTTGTTTTTTCCAACATTTTTGTCAGTTTCTTCAACGTTCTTTAAAAATGGTAGAATTTTTTTGATATGAATTGAACACCAAACACCCAAATTCAATGAAAGTATTGAACTGATCATGTATTTGACTTGTGAAGAGTAATGGTTGTATAGAACCATCCATGTTATTTTATTTGACAATTTGGTTTAAAGAAACTCAAATTGCTGATATAGAAACTTTCTGAAAATGGGTCAAATTTGACCCGAGAACAACAGGAGGGTTAAGCACCGCTTTCAGAACTAATCTCCGTCCGTACCAACACTCCTGATGTTAATGCATACGCATTCACGTACTGGGCATGAGCGCCCCGGTAGGGCTGACAACCCCGCTGGACACGGGAACTGTCGCAAACATTTGAATAATAGCTCCCCTCCTGCACATGGAGAACAGTAGTAGGATTATAAAATAGTAGTATTTAGTAGTAGTATTTCTTTTAGGAAAAGTTTGAAAAGAGAGAAATTCCAAAAGACAGCCTGACGAGCAATTAAAATGCTGTAACTGAAAAAAATGCGTGTGAGTGTGTGTGTGTGTGTGTGTGTGTGTGTGTGTATGTTTGTGTGTTCATGTTTAAAAGAGTGAGAAAGACAATAAGGCATATTGAGGACATTAAGGGCATGACAAACACACAACAACCACACAACAAACACACACACATACACCCTCCATCAGAACAAGTGCTGCCTGCTGGGATCCCTCACCCGCGGGACCTCCGGATCCCCCCCTTCCCCCCTTTGCTCTGTCACCTCTATGGTTTCCAATTCTGTGGCCCCGCCCCCCTCAGATGAGATTGGCAGGTGGGGTTAAAGACCAGCTGTTGGATGAGAGAGAGGGCACAGCCGGCCAAAGAGACAAGCTGACACGCTGACATCAACTGAATCTTAGGCCGCATTCAGACGGCCCATGTCGGCCAGACAGTCCGGCAGAAACACCGCTCTTTCCAGTCATGTTGAATGTGGGTAGTGCGTTAAGATTGCTGCTGGGTTAAATAAAAACGCAACCCCACACTAGAAAACTCACCGTAAAGTTACAGTAATAGCATCAGTTCCTGCACTGTTCACTTTAGCACTACCACCATTGCACACACTCTACCATAGCACCTTATCATGGTCATTGCATCACATGGTCAGTCCATACCAGACCTTTGTAATCACTTCACAAATTGTGAACTCAAATTCCTGTGAGTGATTCTTATGTATGTGAGATGTATGTGTGGTCTATGTGTGTATGTGTGTTTGTTGTGTTTGTTGTGTTATGGTTGGTTAAGCTAATGGATGCCTAAAATTTCCCTCGGGATGAATAAAGTATCTATCTATCTATCTATCTATCTATCTATCTATCTATCTATCTATCTATCTATCTATCTATCTATCTATAAACTGGCCGCAACTACGGTTTATTTACAGTATGCATACTGTTTTTAAATTAAGGTATTTTATTGTAAATATACATTGTTTCTTACTGTATTATTTTAATTTGCAGTAATATACTGGCTGCATTGTAATTCCCGCCTTTTCCTTTATTTTCCCAAGATGCATTGGTATTAACAGTAAATACCTGTATCATTCATAGATAGTGCTGTAAAATTATTTTCTCCCACAATGCATTGTCATTTACAGTATGATCCTGTATGACGTTAAAACAGTAAGATACTGTGAGATTTTAGCTGTAAATTTACATCAAAGGTTTACAGTGCACGTCACGCTGCGGTGGCCAATCATGTAACCGCAGATCAGACTCTCTGATCGTTTTGAGCTATGGTTTGAGGCGGAGGAAACAGGAAACATCACTTCCTCTATCGCAGCCACAAGAAAGTTTAAAAAACCAACCACAAGCACTGAACTGTGGGAGATTGTACTGTATAACAGCTGAATGTTTCCTGCAACAACCAAGCACTCGCTATGTCTCGCTTGTTCTCTCTCTCCTGTGAAATGAAGCTGCCTTCAAGTGCACAGGAAACTGGGTGGATGGAGTCACTGTTTTGTCAAGAAATAGTTCCAACAGGTAACTTCCTAAAAAACTACATTTCTGTGTGTACATTATTACAATTCATTTAACTGACTAAATGCAACTTCCAATTAACACTACACACACCGATGGCACATGATTGGGAGCAATTCAGGATTCAGTGTCTTGCCCAAGGACACTTTGACATGGAACCTCAGAGACAGGAATCGAACCACCGACCTTGCAATTGGTAGACGACACATGTAACAAACATGCTAATTTGTGATCTTATTTTGTATGTTCAAGTTCAAAGTTTTATTTTCATATGCAGTGTAAGGAAACCTGTTTCCCTGCACAATGACATTCTTCCTTTGCTCTCCACAGAATACCAAACAATGTAAAATCTACAATATATACTACAAATATACAAAATAAAACAATTTTAAAAGGCAGCATGTGAAAGATAAAGCGACAGATATCTTTTCATCTCACTCCTGGAAAGAAATCAAAGAAGTTTATTTTCCAAAAAAATTCCATAAACATTATTCAGTTGCCTCACTTTAAATCATCCTGTGTAATTCCCATAAAAGACTGGGCTGAAGTCATATTAATAGATTACACAAATACATATTATTTATGTTCCCTGGACTGTGATTACTAATCCCATGCACCTCCTGCTGACTCACAGCTGCTGTTCACTTTAACAACAGTTGAACTAGATATAATCTTGTTCATATAATCCTGTTTATCTGCAGGATTGAACTAACAAAGGCTTTAACACCCGCAGCCTGTTACACTCTGGGTTAAACTCTGTTTGCGTCCATCTGTTGTTAGACGAGCCTCAGGTCTCTGAGGCCTGGTGTACGCACTGACACTGAATCAGCCTTCGTGGGGCTCCACAGGGCTCCTCACTGGGCCCTCTTCCGGATTACCAAAACAGGCATCTGATTGGATTTAAAGGCCAGCAGAGTGGACGAGGCTCAGCTGGTTATAAAACTATTAGATTAACGGTTTAATGAGACGGATTATCGGTTTCATTTCTTTTATTAATGCAAGCAGGGTAACACAGCAAGGTTCGTTCAGACACAAATAGTCTCGAGAGCAGGGGCCTCCAACCTTTCTTCATCTAAGGGTTACTTTAAAATAACGAAAGTGGCCAAGAGCTACTTGCATTACATAGCTTACATTTATTTACATAACACACATAAGCTGAATTAAGCTACTGTTTGCTGAAATGGCAATACCCAAATCTTATGAGAAAACTTAACTTCACGTCAAAGTTCATGACTATTTTACACTTCTTTTAGCCCACATAGTTAGCTACATCACTGAAAATATTCCCATCACGGTCCAAGAAAGAAATTACCACTTTACACGTCTATGGCCCACAAAGTTAGCTACCTCACATTTAGTATCGGGGTAATTTTGTATCTCAGTTTGTCAACCTATCCGCGAGCTACTGGACACCTGCTCACGAGCTACCGGTAGCTCAAGAGCTACTTGTTGGAGATCCCTGCTCTCTAGACGTACAAATAATAAAAATCAAGACTCTAGAAAGAGGGACTCTAGAGACTTGTGATGGGCATTGTGCATCTATTAAAGACACAATTTGGGTTCCGTACAGATTTTTATTTATAAAGGCCATATTACACAAACTGCCTCCTTATATATGTTCTCTACTGACTATAGTTTTTGCTCCCTAATCTTGGAGTGAGCTACAGAGTCACGCTTAAACTAGATTATTTTATTAGCATGGAAGATTATAAAAACAGGCTTAAGAATCTTTTGCTGATCACTGATCACTGTTTGTTCTTTTATGTGAAACTTTATGCTGCTGTCTCGGCCAGGACTCCCTTTTTAAAAGACATTCTGAATCTCAGTGGGAAATATTCCTTGTGAAATAAAGGTAAAATGAAAAAATAGACACAAAATGTGTCTATTAATTGAAAGATACTCAGATTAATCCATAATCTTTCTTTTTTTTTAAATAATTAGCTGATCTCGCTGATACAGATATTGTTTTGATGTGAGGTGTGAATCGTCGTGTCTGTCTTATCCACGTATGCTGCATCTTGAAAAGCACTTTCACGCACGGATACACACTTGAACGCTTTCATAAAGACACAGTTCAAAACAGTTCCCTTCAACATGAACCCATCATGTCTGTTTGCAGTAAACATAAACCCCTGTGCCTCTCCGCCTGCCCTTTTCAAACGTGGCGGCAGCTCACCGGGGGCCCTCGGCTGCAGAGAGAGGTCTCCACCTCGCTGCTGAAGGGGCCAATTATGCCGACAGCGGGCTAAAGAGCGGGACAATGGGTCTATTCAGCGGCTCTGACAGGCGCCTTCCACTCAGAGTGTTGTGCCCTTTTGTCTTGCAGAGGGCCGAGGTGTCGATCTGTGGGTGTGTTTTGCTGCTTTTAGGGTGTTGTGGGTCCTCGGAGGCAAGCGGGAGCGCAGCCTTTGTGTTTGTTTGTGTGTTTTGGAGGGTTTGATTGACAGCAATTATGGGAGGGGTCAAAAGAGGGCATGAGCCATGTTTGTGTGTATGTGTGTGAGAGAGATGCACGAAACACACAGAAACACAGATATAAAGACATAGCAAGCACACAAACAAAATGCAGAACACACACACGTATCTAGCAGGTGTGTTTGCAGACTAGCGGAGAGATTTAATAACCCTCAAACATTTGAGCGAAGTCCCACTCTGTTGTTTTATTCAGGGCTGAATCTCGCTGAGCCGTCTGTAATTAGAGAACTTCATTAGCACATGAAATGTGACGAGGGAGAGACGTCTTTGTTCGTAGCGTTTGGATCCGTTGATAAGAGAACAGGAGTTTAACTGTCAGTCCAGTGGGGGACCGTGGATAAAATATTGATGGAAGAAGGATGAAGGGATGAATGGGCACAGAGGGGTGGAAGAAAGATGGAGAAATGAAAGAAAGGTAGAGGGTTGGAAGACACAAAATGTGGCAAGAAAAAAAGTTTAGAGAAAAAGATGGAGGGAGAACGGAGGGAGAGCAGAGTGAGGATGGAGGGAGGACAGAGGGAGAACGGAGGGAGGAGAGAGGGGGGACGGAGGGAGAACCGAGGGAGAACGGAGGGAGGATGGAGGGAGGACAGAGGGAGAACGGAGAGAGGAGAGAGGGGGACGGAGAGAGGAGATAGGGAGGAGAGAGGGAGGACAGAGAGAGGACGAGGGAGGAGAGAGGGAGGATGGAGGGAGAACAGAGGGAGGATGGAGGGAGAACGGAGGGAGAGCAGAGGGAGGATGGAGGGAGGACAGAGGGAGGAGAAGAAAGTCAGAGCGGGCGAAGAGAAGCGGGACTTGTGGCCCTCTAATGAGGCGTGGAAATGTTATCAGTGACGGGACTAATTATTTCCTCTGCCTCGTTAGACACAGCGCTAATCCTGTTAGCATGGAGGAAGAGAGGGATGGAGGGATGAGTGAGGAGACGGAGGGTGGGATGGATGGAACAGAAAGCGAGAGGAAGGAAAACACGGAAAGATGGATGAGAGAGAAATGAAATGAGAGGAGACAGAATGGGGCGGAGGGACGGAGGAAAGACGATGGATGGGTGATGGGTGGAGGGACGGAAGACAGACAGAAGAAAGATAATGGAGGAATGATGGAGGGATAGATGGAGATGGTGGGATGGAAGAACGGTAGAGGGACAGAGGAAAATGACAGAAGAAAGATGCAAGAACGAAGGAGAGACAGAAGTAAGATGAAGGGGAAAAGGGTGATCGAGATGGAGGGAAGGAAGAAAAATTGGAGGAGGAACGGAAGAAAGAAAAATGAAGGGGGAAAAGAGAGATAGAAGGATGGAGGCAAGTTGGAAGGGTACAAGTGAACGGAGGGATGGAAGAAAAAGGGCAAAATGGAAGAAAGGTAGAGCGAGGGAAGAAAAAAATGAGGGGTTATAAAGGGAGAGGGAGGACAAGAAAGATGAAGGGGAAATAAGAGATGGAGGGATGGGGGAAATGAGAGGGAGAGAACGAGATGGTGAGAAGTAAGATGAAGGGATGGAGGGAAAAAAAGAAGAAAGGAACAAAATTAAGAGATAAAGGAAGAGGGAGGGATGACAGAAATCTGGAAGAAAGGAAGAAAGATGGAAGAAAGATGAAGGGGAAAAGAGATGGCGGGACGAAAGAGAGATGGAAGAAAGATGGAGGGATAAACAGAGATGGGATGAAGGGATGAAAGTGAATGGAGGGATGGAAGAAAGATGGAGAAATAGAAGAAAGGTAGCGGGGCGGAGGCAAATGAGAGATGACAGAAAGATGGAGGGTTGGAAGGAGAAGTGAGGGATAGAGGGAGAGGGAGGGATGGAAGAAAGACGGAAGAAGGATGGAGGACAAAAGGGATGCAGGGAGTTGGAAATAAAGTAAGATGTAAACAGGAGACTGAAAGAAGAGTCTCCTCTTCCCTCGTTTATTTTTCCAATTAGTGAAGCAGGAAGTTGTTAGTGTCGCCACAGCGACACTTCCTGTTCTCCTCATTAGTTCCAATTCTGCTTTTTTTTTCCTTCTCCCTTCATGTTTTCTTTTAAAATCTCGCCTGTTTTCTTCAGATCTTTCAGCTTTATGGAGACAAATTGGCTGAGTTCTAGAGTGGCGCTGACACACACACACACACACACACACACACACACACACACACACACACACACACACACACACACACACACACACACACACAAACATACAGAGACACACACACACACACACACACATACACAAACATACAGACACACACACACACACACACACACACAAACATACAGAGACACACACACACATACACAAACATACAGAGACATACAAACACACACACATACAAACATACAGACACACCACACACACACACACACACACACACACACACACACACACACACACACACATACAAACATACAGACACACCACACACACACACACACACACACACACACACACACACACACACACAAACATACAGAGACACACACACACACACACACACACATACACAAACATACAGACACACACACACACAAACACAAACATACAGAGACATACAAACACACACACATACAAACATACAGACACACCACACACACACACACACAGACAGACACACACACACACACAGACACACACACACACACACACAGACACACACACACACACACACACACACAGACAGACACACACACACACACACACACACACACACACAGACAGACACACACACACACACACACACACACACACACACACACACACACTAAAGAGCGTGTGTCTTAACTTTTAAGGTCAGAGCCCCAACGTCGTGTCCACACTTGGGGTTTCTTTATCGTTCTTTTTTCTGTTGAAGAAATGTAATTCCAAAACCAAAGAGAAGATGTTGATCTCTGGATGTTGTAGTTCTTCTTCGTGTGCTCATGTACCGACACAACACGCAGCGTGCTGTTAATATGCAAATGTCTTCTATGAAGCACGAGTACACACAAAGTATTTCAGGCCAAAACTGCCAGTTAGATTTTGATTTGCCTTGTGCGAGAGGAAGTAATAACCTCGGGGTAGAGCGGTGGAAAGGTCGCGGGGGCATTAAACGCCAGAGGTTTTATCTTCATGGAAACATGAACGTATACTCAATGAATTTCCCCGGCGAGCTGTTAATTACATTATGAAATATCTTGAGTGATAAAAAACAAAGACACTGTGGCCGGGTTGGGTCAGCGGGTAGAGCAGGCGCACATATACTGAGAGGTGTATGCCTCGACGCAGGGGTCCAGGGTTCAAATCTGACCTGTGACAATTTCGTGCATGTCTTCCCCCTTTCTCACCCAGCTGTCCTGCCAATTAAAGGCGGAAAAGCCCAAAAAATAACCTTTAAAAAAAAGACACGAGTCATGAATAGGGTTGGGTACCGAAACCTCTGAAACGGACGTAGGCTGCTGTGGATGTAGGCTACTTTTAAAATGCCATATTTACCTTCTGGGCTCACCAAAACAGATGTAAAAGCCTTTCTTTGTTGTCATTTTTCAGTTTTTCAAGAATCAGAATCGTTTTAAAAGTACCGGTTCGGCATCGGAATCGTACAAATCCAAACGGTACCCAACCCTAGTCATGAACTGAGCTCTCTGAATCTCAGCGCAAACCGTTGTCCTGAAAAACCCATAGGCTGTAGGTAGGATGGGTTCGTATGATATCCTAACGAAATAAGGCGACCGCCGGCCGGTCACGTGACGCCGGACGCAGAGCTCCGTGTGTGGTCGGTCACTTCAGCGGACATTACAGTTAACCCTTGTGTTGTCCTCTGTGTTGTTTTTTTATATCAGAAATATGGGTTTCTTAACAACCAAATTGCCCAAAAATAGCATGGATGCATGGGTTCCATACATTGTTCTTCGCAGGTAAAAAAATAATGATTACTTCCATTGAATTTTGGGTGTTTTATTCGATTCCATAGTGTAAATGGATTTTAAACATCATCCTGACTAAACTTTGACATGAACCAGCCTGTGATCCACTCAACATCCTCTGATCTTAACTATTAGTCAAAATAATTCATAATTAATGCTTTGTTTTAACTCAAAATGTAGGTACAATGTCATTTAAATTAGGTTTATTAACCATGAATTTAAAAAAAAGCTTTTAAAAAAAGTGACAAAAAACGACAAGGGGAAGGTCAAGACAACAAGGTCACGGTCGACGGGAAGACAACATAAGGGTTAAGTTTAGCCGACAAAAGGTGAGCATCATGTGTCGGCATGGGCGGGTTAACGGATTTCAAGGTATACCGCGCACGGTTTCAAAACCACTAAAATGTTCCGTCATACCGTTCCTAAGGTATGAGCTGTTTTTTATGAGGTCAAGGACTGAAAGTGCAGTTTAGAAATCTCTCTCTCTGCCAGTGTGCAGTATGCTTAAAAATCAACAACACTGGGTTCAATAAAAAAAAAAGTTTTTTTTTTACCCAGACATTTCAAAATAATACATTTGAAAGCTGTTATTGCAATACTGCAATGCCGTGAAACATGGCCTTACAAAAACTGCCCCCCTTGGTGAGGCCTCCTATCTAGCACACATAAAGGCCCTTGAAGCATGTTGCGATGATAGCGAGCTAGAGATCAGTGTGGCAAAGACAAACAAGTTACTCTTTTGCAAAAAACAACTGAGCCAGTTTTACTTAATGGCCTAGCAGTTGAAACTGTGGGAACTTTTAAGTACCTAGTTACAGTTCTTGACGACCATCTGAGTCTTTTAGATAACAGACTATATTTATAAGAAATGCCAACATGACAACATGACTTCGTGTAAACATACACGCCCACTTTCTTAAGCCAAGTGGCGTGTTATCTGTACACATTTTGAGCTATCCACGTGTATGTCTACGCTGTATAGAGCGAGCGTACACATACACGCCACTTATCGTGTTATCGCCACTTATCGCAAGAAGAAAGTGACGGTTGAGTTTAGGAAACGTGACACAGGTTGGGTTTAGGAAAAGAAGATAGCGACGGTTGAGGTTAGGAAACGTGACACGCGGGACACGATCCCCGGTCTCCTGAGTGAAAGTCCTGTGTTTGACCCATCCTCCTCCACCCCGACCAACCTCTCTATGCGGATTTTCGCCCTTTCATACTACTCGCTACGGCGTAAATTCACACGCAATCGCAAGGTATGCTAATGTAAGTTAATGGAGGCCAAACGGCGTTGATAAACACGCTCAAAAGCGAGTATGTGTGTTGATAACACGCCAATAATGGCATACAAAATTGCGTGTCATACATACGCCACTGCATGAGATCAGTCTGGAAATGTCTCCTCAGAAGACTGAGCTGTCTGGGCGTCAGTGCTGAGATTACTGAGCTAGTCTACACCACACATTGAAAGCGTTTTAACCTTTCACCTCTCTGCTTGGTCTGGCCGTTTAAGCTGCAAACTCAAGAACAAGCTGAACAGGATAGCGTCAATGGCTAGCCAAATAGTGGGAAAACCCCAAAAACACCTGATCCAACTATACACTGACAGAATGAGGAAGAAAGCTAGGGAAATCACTGCAGATAGTACACACCCTCTTTCCAGCCAGTTTGAGCTCCTGAAGTCTGGGAGGCGCCTCAGAGTGCCTCTGGCAAAAAGTGTATTTAAAAAATCCTTTATTCCAAATGCCGTCAGTATCCTCAACCAAACCAAGTGACAACATCAAACTGAGCTGCTATTTTAATGTATTTAAAGGGGAATTATGCAGTTTTTTTTAGCTTAATTTACCTTAACTGAACAGCTTCAGAGTCATTAGAATGGTTATATGACTTTTTTTGAGTTGAATGGTGGTCGTCTCGCTCCCCCCTACGGCCTGTTAGCTGAAAAACCACCCTCGCAACTTTGGGCCGGCGAGTCCCTCAGCGTCAGGAAGTATGGCGTGATATCAGGTCTCGCCATGTAACGAACTGCTTCACAGCACTGCACACATACGTCCATCCAGGAACCGGCTAACAAGGTAGCGATGGAGGTTTTCACACTATCGTCATGGCTGAGCCGGCTAAAAAGAAGCAGAAAGCTAGGAAAGCATTGTCGGAGGAACAGAGAAAGAGGAAACGGCAGACTGACCGAGAGAGGAGTCAGACACGAGTAAACATAGGAGCTGCCACATATCTATTCTGAAGCTGTAGGGGGGGGCTCTATAGAGAGACCTGCCAGCAAAAAGGCAGAAAACAGCCAAGAAATGGACAAAACTGCATAGCGCCTCTTTAAGCACATTTCTTCTTTTTTATTCTGATATTTTCTTTTCTTTCATTTCATCTTTTTATACTCCACTTATTATGTCTGAGATGTTGTCTGTATGTTTATCTGTCTTGTTAAGTGGTGGACATTAAAGATGTATTCTATTCTACGGTTATCATACCGTCAGAATCAGCGGTGTAGTCTACGTGATACGCAGGTATACGCAGTATACCCACTAAGAAAGCTCCAGGATTTCCATATACCCACTTAAAAATGCCCAATGACACCCAACAACATACTTTCCATTATATTTTTGATATTTATTGAATTGTCATCTGTGTTTTCCTTCGCATAGGCTAAATAAAGGGATTTCTATCCATCAATGCAGGAAATGAAGTCTCATTTCAAACCCCCCCGCTATGATATGTCCATTCTGGTCCATATATTTATATAGTACAGTATA
>CM042321.1:3351020-3423520 GCA_023566125.1 Zingel zingel | reverse complement strand
TAGCTAGCTACACTAACTTAGCTAGCTACACTAACTTATCTAGCTTCACTAACTTAGCTAGCTACATTAACTTATCTAGCTTCACTAACTTAGCTAGCTTCACTAACTTATCTAGCTACACTAACTTAGCTAGCTTCACTAACTTAGCTAGCTACACTAACTTAGCTAGCTACACTAACTTATCTAGCTTCACTAACTTAGCTAGCTACACTAACTTATATAGCTTCACTAACTTAGCTAGCTACACTAACTTATCTAGCTTCACTAACTTATCTAGCTACACTAACTTAGCTAGCTTCACTAACTTAGCTAGCTACACTAACTTATCTAGCTTCACTAACTTATCTAGCTTCACTAACTTAGCTAGCTACACTAACTTATCTAGCTTCACTAACTTAGCTAGCTTCACTAACTTATCTAGCTACACTAACTTAGCTAGCTTCACTAACTTAGCTAGCTACACTAACTTAGCTAGCTTCACTAACTTAGCTAGCTACACTAACTTATCTAGCTTCACTAACTTAGCTAGCTACACTAACTTATCTAGCTTCACTAACTTAGCTAGCTACACTAACTTAGCTAGCTTCACTAACTTAGCTAGCTACACTAACTTAGCTAGCTTCACTAACTTAGCTAGCTTCGTTGATCTGATTGGTTGATTTGGCCCGTCTATGACCAACATTTATCCAATCAGCTAACCAGAATGTTCGCCCCTTCCCAAAAGTTCTCCAACGGAAAGTTCCCAGATGGATATGCCGAGCAAATGCGAAGCAATCCGTCTGGCGGAGTCAGGTTAGGTGAGGACAGCATGTTTGGAAAGTGAGCAGATATCAGGACAAACAGCTGGTCAGCAGGGAAACTCCTTTAACCCTCTGAGGTCTGAGGGCATTTTTAACATGTCTTCTTAAACGGACCTTTTTAGGGTATTTGCATATAACTGATCTTGATCTTGATCTTTGATATAACTTTGTTTCATATCAAAATGGTCAGAACAGACTCAGCTTTCCGTTTAGTGACGGCCACAATTTTTCCAGAGCGATGTGTAAAGAGATAATTTGGCGCTAAAGCTGAAACGTTGATGTTCACTTTTAGAAATTCCTCAAATCTCTTTTGAAAACAAACTTTAACTTATGATGTGTTGTACACATTTTTTTTCGGTGCTTGAAATGAGTTTCCCAAAGTCCTTGGGTTATATGTGATTAAAATAATAAATAAATGTCTGAAATGAATTTTGGAATATAGCATTTTTGAGTAGGAGTTTCGCGTTTGGCGTGCCGGTGCGTCTTTCAGCTTCGGAGGGTTAACTAAATCAAGCTATATTAAACTGCAGGTAACCATAGCAACAGAAGTGATGCCTCATACTGTGTGAGCAGATACAGTAATAACAGTCTCAGAAATGGACCACAGCGTGTGTTAAACATACTGTGTATCATCAGATTGTGTGTGTGTCCGTGTGTTGACGGAGGCATATGGGTCGGGTACCCTGGGACCTGTGTGACAGCTGGCGGTGTGTGTGTGTGTGTGTGATTGTGTGTGTGTGTGTGTGTGTGTGTGTGTGTGTGTGTGTGTGTGTGTCTGTGTGTGTGTGTGTGTGTGTGTGTGTGTGTGTCGCAGATGGACTGGTCAGACAGCAACATCAGAGGCAGACCTTCTGGTGTGACCACCATGATGGACACACACACACACACACACACACACACACACACACACACACACACATATATCCTCCTAGGGCTGTGCAATAATCACATTTTGATCCCAAAAACAATATAATCCAGAAAAACTCTTATTTTTGCACATTACGTTTTGCAAGTAAACTCTTATTTTATCTTGTGGAGCATAAGAAAGTGTGAGATCTTTCACAACGAATGACACTTGCGGCCCTCCCGGAGGCTAAATTCACTCAGCCAACATTTGAATATATTATATATATTACTTATAATTCGACATAAAAAGGTTTGAGGTGTTTTCACTGCTGATTTCTTTAACTGTTTCACTGTTTCTTAGCTTCAAGAAATGCAACATCTTTCCAAACGTCCATGAGTAAAGAATATATACATTTTCTCTTCAGACTGTCGCTGGATGAACGCGTTCATCTGCCACGTAAACTCTCTCTGCTGGACGTCAAAAAGACACGCGTCGTATAACCTACTTGTGTAAAGCCTCAAATGTGTTGGCTAAACATTTTTATTATCAGTTTAATAAACTGAGAGAAAACTTTTCAGCTCTGAATCATCGGCGACAAGGGACAGCAGGGAGGAATTAAATGTAAAGAACGGAGTGAGGTGTGTGTGTGTGTGTGTGTGTGTGTGTGTGTGTGTGTGTGTGTGTGTGTGGGGGGGGGGGGGGGGTGTGTGACAGGGAGTTCAGAGTAATATTTGCTTAGACTCACAAAAATCCTGCTTTTGCTGCTGGAAACGAAGCTGCCTCAGGAAAGTGTTGAATGTTCATAATATCTTCTCTCCGACGGCTTAGCAAGAGGTGATAAGCAGGAAGTAAACAAGGTAGGGTGTGTGTGTGTGTGTGTGTGTGTGTGTGTGTGTGTGTGTGTGTGTGTGTGTGTGTGAGTGTGTGTGTGTGTGTGTGTAAAGCCATTATTAAAGCCCGTTTTTCTTACTGAAGCCCACTTACCGAAGTGCTGCTGCCTGTCTGACTCTCTGAATCCAGTCTTTTTTGGACTCACGGAGACAGTGATTGTGAAAACATTCTGACGTTTAGTTTGTCCTGTGATCAAATCCGTCTTCGATTAGTTGAATCTGCCTCTTTCGGCAACATTGTGCCAATTACCTACTATGCTGTTCTGATGAACTATTTGTACATTTAACTACAAAAAGTAAAGCACTGTAATTCGTATGTATTCCACATATTTACTGTATACACAATGTTGACTGCTGCCGTGTAAGAACGCTGTGGACCGCGTAGGGAGGAGCTCAGGAGGAGCTCAGGAGGGGATGTTTGGCTCCTAAAACTCAGGGCTTTCAAGCCGGGGAGCGGAGTTCATGTCCTGGGTCTAGAGTGGGGGGGCTGAAATATGATCCCATTGGATCAGAGTACTGTCTCTTTTCTGCCTGTTCGGCCAATCGCTGCCTTTCCATTTGGTAAATGGATATATACTTTAATCCATGTGTTGTCTTCCCGTCGACCATGCAACTTTTTGTTTTTCTGGGTCAAAATTGTAACTTTTTTTCTTTTTATTTTAATTTTTTTTTTTTTTGGACGTCTTTTTCAACAATTTTGTTGCTTTTCTACCGATGTTTTCGTCACTTTTTTCAATGTTTTTTCAACACCATTTGACATTTTTGTGTTTTTTTCCCCACATTTTTTAAAGCTTTTCCTGACATTATAGTCACTTTTTTCAACGTTCTTTTATAAAAAAATTATTTCAAATGCTATGAAATTGAATAAAACTTGTGAAGAGCGTTGTAGGGAGCCATCCAGATTATTTCTTTTGAAAATTTGGTTGAAAGAAACTTTCTGATTTAGAAACTTTTTGAAAATGGGTCAAATTTGACCCGAGGACAACACAAGGGTTAAAAGCACATTTTACGGCAACTGTGTACTTTTTGAGGCCACTTTAGATGCAGAAACATATTGAACTCGCTGGAGAGCACTCGTTACTGTAAGAAATAAGTTGTGTGTTGCACTTTATTTCTGTTCTGTTTCCTATTATCTGAAAACTGTGTACAGCACGGTTTTCTCTGTTAAAGTTTGAGGCAGGTTTAGTGTATTGCACTTTAGTTTTATTTAGCAAAATTACATTGTGATGTTCTATCCAATCCAATATTTCCTATATTTCCAAGCAGATTTTCTAGGCTGTATCTGATAAAATCCCACCGGGCCCCCCCCCTGAATGATTACTACGTACGTACAGTTTGATATACTGTGCAGACCTAGTTCCAGGCAAAGTAAAAGTAAAAGTTCCCAGTTGCCCAGGGAGACGGCGGTATTCTGGAGGACAGGAATCGACATTTTCCCTCCCAACTCCGGCGCCTGATCCCCCCGAAGACTCAAGTTCAGAGCAGATAAGCTTCAGAGAAGAATCGGCACGGCAACCTTGACTTAAAGCGAAGGAAGAGAGCGACGAGAGCGTCGCTTCATCTTCTCCGTCCGTCCTTTCACCCGACGGAGGGAACGGTCTCCCCCCGGGGTTGGACCGCGAGGACGGAGAGGAATCAGAGCCCGAGGGAGAGGAGGAAGAGGAAGATAAGGGGAGGAGGAGGAGTGTCATGGTGGAGATTGACAGACGGGCCGACACTCTGGAGACGTTTAGGGTTGTTAACTCGATTCTCCACGCCGCGGGGATGAGAGAAGGTCATAAACTGCTGCTGGATGAAAACTGACACGCCGCTGCTCTTAAAACGTCTTGAAAGAAGTCTACTCTTCATCTTTGTTCTCGCCAGTAAGTCTCTTGTGTCACTCTTTAGACCTCTGGAAGTTTTAAGTGATGAATCATCCACGTACAATCAAAGAGACGGCAAAGGTGCTTTTTCCTAAAGTAAGATACTATGTTTTGGTCCGTCAAACTCAAATGAACTTTCTTTTGGCAGAAATATTTGTTACAGATTATCTGGCATTGCCAGACCTTCCTCCACAGCACTGCAGAGGAAGGTCTGGCTAGTCCACACAGCATTCTGGGATGGGAGAAAAATGTGCTCTTGGTTTATTGGCATTTCTTTAAACCAATCACAATCGTCTTGGGCGGGGCTAAGCGCCGAACGGAGCCACGGTGCCTCTGCAAAATAGCACGTTCTAAAGTAGTTTTAGTCGTGCGAGAGAAAACTCAGATTGGACAGATAGTCTAGCTAGCTCTCTGGGAAAAAAATAATGTTACAGACAGAAGAGTAAAGTCCTTAATTTACTGAAAAAGAACTTAGATAATCTCTGAGATTAAAGTGGTAAATTTGGAATTGGAATTAATTACGTCCTTGCAATTTTCACACTTTGCAAAGTTATCCAGTGGGCCTGATTGGACCCTTTGGGCGGGCTGCTTTTGGCCCACGGGCTGTATGTTTGACACCTCTGCCCTAAACCCTTCGCTTTCTTTATCCAGCAGCAAGACATGGCGACTCAGCGTGGGTTTTGATGGGTAAGATGATAATGTGTTGATATTTTTCCCAAAGAATAAACGCTAAAGCCATAGAAATTAGAAGACATTACGTGAAAGCCCGACTGAATGAGTATGAGTTTCTAGTCTACGTTTCTCTTCTTTGTCTACTCGCAAACACAAAAAGAACAATGCAAGTCTAGGGCGACACTCCATCCATCCATCCATCCATCCATCAGCTGGAAGAGAACAGCGGCAGCAAAGTGTGATGGGAGGCAATTAGCGAGGACACGTCAACACACACATGAACAGACACAATGATGTGTAGAAGCCCTGAGGATGTGTGTGTGGGTGTGTGTGTGTGTGTGTGTGTTGTGGGGGAGGGGGTTAACATGCAGAAAACAGATGTGTAACATCTCTCACATGCATGTTAACAAACACAGCTGATTAGGTGGTTTCTCTGTGTGTCTGCTGGATTATTGGACACAGGCGGAGGCTTTGTTTTCTGAAGTAAACATCGCTGTTACTGAAGCTACTGAAGGAGAAGTAAAGTCTGACTCTGACTGCAGATTCTTCTTCATCCCTCAGCAGAGAGAGAGAGAGAGAGAGAGAGAGAGAAGAGGAAGTTAGTTTGCATTATGAATGTGTGTCGGGACCAGGACAGCTCGACTGAAGCGGAGAGAAAAGATGTCTCTGTTCGCTTCTCTTATATAATCCCTGTTCACACACTGCTGTCATTATCACTGACTTCGACATCTTATTTTGTTCCAGGAAAATACTGCTGATGCACTTCAACAAGATCTCAGAAATATCAAGCTTCCTCAGCGACTCTCCGTATGCAGATCGAAGGTTATACTTAAGCTATGTTTACAATGCTACGTTTTAGTTTAAAAAAAAAACGAATATCTTTTGCTACAGTCCATCTATTCTATCTTCTAGATTATTCTCTCCTCTGTGACAGTAAAGTGAATATCTTTGAGTTGTGGACAAAACAAGACATTTGAGGATGTCATCTTGGGCTTTTTGGGGAAACACTGATCCACATTTTTCACCATTTTCTGACATTTTAGAGACCAAACAACTAATGAAAAGTTAGTTGCAGCCTTGAACTAACATGAAATACACACTGCCTCTCTCTCTCTCTCTCGCTCTCTCTCTCTCTCTCTCTCGCTCTCTCTCTCTCTCACACACACGCGGCCAAGTGTCAGATCTGGAGTAGCCTTCATCTGTTAATTAATGACATACCCACACACACACACACACCTCCTGTGAGACCCTGAGTAGAGCAAAGTGGAGATCAAGGCTGTGGCCTGTGTGTGTAAAGACCACACACACTTTTTCCATCCCCCTCCCTCCCTCTCTCTCTCTCTCTCTCTCTCTCTCTCTCTCTCTCTCTTTCTCTCTCTCTCTTTTTCCAGCTCCTTTGTGTTGATCTTTAACCTTTGACCCTGCAGCTGAGAAGAGGGCTTCTGGGGGCAAAAAAAAAGAAAGTTGAACCTGCCTCATCTTTTGCCACGATGTATGCAGCGTCAGCATGCTGAAAGTTGGCTGATGCACAGAGATTCCTTCACCTTTTAACGTCACTGTCTAACAAATTCTTATGCACAGGTTCGCAGGATATGGTAAGAAATTATGATGACTGGTCATGTTTTAACCGTTTGCATAAAAAAAGAAAAACGATGAATCGATTATCAAAATAATAAAAAAATGTAATGGTAACAATTAATCGATTAATCTTTGCAGCCTTATCTTAATACGTGGAAGAGGAAAACTTTCATCAGCACAGCAGGTAAGAAGTGTGTGTGTGTGTGTGTGTGTGTGTGTGTGTGTGTGCGTGTGCGTGTATGTGTGTTTAACAGGAGCAGTTAACCAGGTGTGTTTCCAGTTGGAAGATCTGTGGGACACATCTGTACTGTTTTTATCTGTTGGTGTGTGTGTGTGTGTGTGTGTGTGTGTGTGTGTGTGTGTGTGTGTGTGTGTGTGTGTGTGTGTGTGTGTGTGTGTGTGTGTGTATGAGAGAGAGTATCAGGTGTTTCCAAGTCCTTTTATACGGATCATGGCACCTCAGCACTCAGTTTCTCACCTGCATTTTTATCATCCGTCCCTCCGTTAGAAGATTAACATGCCGTAAAAACTCACGTTTGACTCTGCACCTCACAAACTTACACAAGCTAGAGATTCAAAGAAACTGTATGTTTGGCTGAAGTGGAAAGGTGACAATGTGTATAATGGAAACAAACTTGGCAAATTCAGGCCTCACCCACACGTACATGGGTTATTTTAAAATAGAGTTTTTCATCCTTTCTTGAATAAAATCTACGCCCAAATGAAAACACAAAACACATTGAAGCACTATCAGGAGCCTGACCAACCCAAACCTTTTTGTCTTCACAACAAAACTGAAAACTGAGTTTCTGAATATCAATACCGACACAGAAGCTAAGCAACGTCCTGCTGTGGACGGGGGCAGCAGCTACACGCATCATACAGGCCCCACACACTGCCAGCCAACGCTGTGAAGCGTAGGATAGTACGAAGTGTAGATCGCGCGCCAGGCTGTTTGTTCGTACCGGACGCTCATTTCTCCTCGCTGGTCACAAAACAACCCTTTCTCCTCTCCACTCTACAGAAGGGGTCTCTGTGTGTGTGTGTGTGTGTGTGTGTGTGTGTGTGTGTGTGTGTGTGTGTGTGTGTGTGTGTGTGTGTGTATGTGTGTCACTCCATCTGTCTGTCAGCCCGTAAGTCTCTCTCCGTGTGCCTGATCGTGTGTCTTGCTGTTGACACAGATGTGTCAAGACAGCCAAAATCACCATAAACCTGGGTGTTTTATTTTGAAATTTGTTTTATTTTGTAAAGTATCCGGCTGCCCGGTGGCCTTCCTGTATGTGATTACCTTCCCCGGCTTGAGACATTCTCTCGTGGTGACTTTGGTGTTTTAAAGGGTTAGGAACTAAACTAAGTTCAGACCTGCTTTGAATTCAAATATAATCATTCTGAAAAAAACACAGCTGCAACGTTAGACGCTAGAGATGATTTATCATTTCTGTAACAGATTTACAGAAACTATTTTTTCTAATCTATATACAGTGAGGAAAATAAGTATTTGAACACCCTGCTATTTTGCAAGTTCTCCCACTTGGAAATCATGGAGGGGTCTGAAATTGTCATCGTAGGTGCATGTCCACTGTGAGAGACATAATCTAAAAACAAAAATCCAGAAATCACAATGTATGATTTTTTAACTATTTATTTGTATGATACAGCTGCAAATAAGTATTTGAACACCTGTCTATCAGCTAGAATTCTGACCCTCAAAGACCTGTTAGTCTGCCTTTAAAATGTCCACCTCCACTCCATTTATTATCCTAAATTAGATGTACTTGTTTGAGGTCGTTAGCTGCATAAAGACACCTGTCCACCCCATACAATCAGTAAGAATCCAACTACTAACATGGCCAAGACCAAAGAGCTGTCCAAAGACACTAGAGACAAAATTGTACACCTCCACAAGGCTGGAAAGGGCTACGGGGAAATTGCCAAGCAGCTTGGTGAAAAAAGGTCCACTGTTGGAGCAATCATTAGAAAATGGAAGAAGCTAAACATGACTGTCAATCTCCCTCGGACTGGGGCTCCATGCAAGATCTCACCTCGTGGGGTCTCAATGATCCTAAGAAAGGTGAGAAATCAGCCCAGGACTACACGGGAGGAGCTGGTCAATGACCTGAAAAGAGCTGGGACCACCGTTTCCAAGGTTACTGTTGGTAATACACTAAGACGTCATGGTTTGAAATCATGCATGGCACGGAAGGTTCCCCTGCTTAAACCAGCACATGTCAAGGCCCGTCTTAAGTTTGCCAATGACCATTTGGATGATCCAGAGGAGTCATGGGAGAAAGTCATGTGGTCAGATGAGACCAAAATAGAACTTTTTGGTCATAATTCCACTAACCGTGTTTGGAGGAAGAATAATGATGAGTACCATCCCAAGAACACCATCCCTACTGTGAAGCATGGGGGTGGTAGCATCATGCTTTGGGGGGGGGTTTTCTGCACATGGGACAGGGCGACTGCACTGTATTAAGGAGAGGATGACCGGGGCCATGTATTGCGAGATTTTGGGGAACAACCTCCTTCCCTCAGTTAGAGCATTGAAGATGGGTCGAGGCTGGGTCTCCCAACAGGACAATGACCCGAAGCACACAGCCAGGATAACCAAGGAGTGGCTCTGTAAGAAGCATATCAAGGTTCTGGCGTGGCCTAGCCAGTCTCCAGACCTAAACCCAATAGAGAATCTTTGGAGGGAGCTCAAACTCCGTGTTTCTCAGCGACAGCCCAGAAACCTGACTGATCTAGAGAAGATCTGTGTGGAGGAGTGGGCCAAACTCCCTCCTGCAGTGTGTGCAAACCTGGTGAAAAACTACAGGAAACGTTTGACCTCTGTAATTGCAAACAAAGGCTACTGTACCCAATATTAACATTGATTTTCTCAGGTGTTCAAATACTTATTTGCAGCTGTATCATACAAATAAATAGTTAAAAAAATCATACATTGTGATTTCTGGATTTTTGTTTTTAGATTATGTCTCTCACAGTGGACATGCACCTACGATGACAATTTCAGACCCCTCCATGATTTCCAAGTGGGAGAACTTGCAAAATAGCAGGGTGTTCAAATACTTATTTTCCTCACTGTATGTAACAAACAGCAGAATTAGCTCCGAACTGTATGCTCGGTGTCGTGGCGTGACTCGTATGTTAGTGATAGTTGCAGCCTGGATGCGATGACCTTGTCCTACTTGCTGATTGGCGAGTGATCTCGCCCGAGGCTACAGCTGATTGGCTGTCAATAAGCCATTAGGGCAACCAATAGATACACAAACGAGAAGGGGGGTGAGGACAGAAAGAAAACGGGACGGACAATTTTAGGTCCTGCCTGCTGTGATCTTCATCTTTCTACGCTGATGAACAGAGATGTAACGATACACTTAATTTCAAGTTGACGATAAGATTTATTTGGACTTTTTTAAACAGAATCAGCTGCAGACAAATGAAAAATATTCTTTCATTTACATAAACTGTGCAAAACAACAGATGTCCTCTTACCAAAAGTGACACTGAAAATGTATTTCATCTTAAATAACAACAATGAAATAAAGAATTAGATATGATTAGAGGTTTTGTACTGTATCGCAATTCTTTTTTTTTTTTATCTCAACCTGTTGTTAATTTTTACACATTTATATCCATTTTTAACTGACTCACGATGATCCTTACAGTTTTTAGCATTTCGATCATTTAAAGAGACAGTTCAACATTTTGGGAAATAGACTTCATTTTCTTTCTAAATATAGAGTAAGAACTGTGGCTGAAACTGACAAACATTCTCAGTTGTTCTGCTTTTGATTGAGCTAAAGCCCGGTTCACACGGGACGATTTTAAAATTGTCGGCCGATTTTCCAATCCTGAGAGACCCCACACACGGCGATAAAAAAATCACGGGTCTAACAGTTCTGGTCGTACAGTGTGTGGTGCGCAGCACACGGCAAAATCAACACGTCACACACGAACCGATTTGACTCCCGCTGTTTTGATTTTGTTTCCCGGTGCTTTCCTCGCCACCTCGTCACCTCGCTTTCTGATTGGCTACACGCCACAGTCCACAGGCTGCGTGCCCGTTTGTCCCCGGGGGACACCACACACAAGGAGAAATTGGGCCAAAACAATCCAACATGTTGGATATCCCAGATTTGAGATGGGAGCGGTCCCGACGTCCTTCCGAGCAGACGAGAGCAGTCTTAACACACCGCACACGGCAGGAATATCTGATCAGATTATTTTACGATAATCGGAGCATCCTTAAGATTGTTGGAAGGGGTGAATCGGGCCTAAAATCGGCCTAATTATCCTGCCGTGTGAACCAGCCTTAAGCTAGCGGATTCCCCCTGCTTTCAATGTTTATGCTAAGCTAGGCTAAGCTAACCACATCCTGGATTCCTCTCTGCACAGAGATGAAGTTGAGATCCATCTGATGTCTATCTGCTGTAACAGTCTTCAGACTGTTCCTTTACGCTGATGAATTGCTTTTAAACCGTTCTGATTTTAACGAGCTGCAATGTTTAGTTTGATCCAAAAAGGTGATAAATATGGACGATCATTTATGTGTGTGTTGTTGCTTTGTTGCCTTTTAAAAAAAATAAAGAAGGTCATTCTGGGGAACTTCAGCGAGTGGTCACATTCATTTATCCTGCTGCCACACACACACACACACACACACACACACACACACACACACACAGAAATACCAAGAGACTAACACGCATACTGTCACTGTTGTGATCAATGTATGTGACACTGACAAACACACAAACACTGCAGAGCCTCGAGGACACACACACACACACACACACACACACACACACACAAACACACACACACACACACACACACACACACACACAAACACACACACACACACACACACACAAGGCAGGTTGCTTCAGGCCTCAGGGTAAATCCAGAAATAAAGACAATAGAATAGATGAAAAGAACTGTGTGTGTGTGTGTGTGTGTGTGTGTGTGTGTGTGTGTGTGTGTGTGTGTGTGTGTGTGTGTGTGTGTGTGACCTCAGGGCTGCCAAGCAGAAGATCTGTTGTAAGCATGACAGGCCAGAGCCATGTTTGTGTAACAGTGTGTGTGTGTAACAGTGTGTGTGTGTGTGTGTGTGTAACAGTGTGTGTGTGTGTAACAGTGTGTGTGTGTGTGTGTGTGTGTGTGTGTGTGTAACAGTGTGTGTGTGTGTGTGTGTGTAACAGTGTGTGTGTGTGTGTGTGTGTGTGTGTGTAACAGTGTGTGTGTGTGTGTGTGTGTGTGTGTGTGTGTGTGTGTGTGTGTGTGTGTTCGCTCGCACCAAAACAATAAATAACAGTTAAGCGTGAAGCAGCTGTTTAATGAGGGAACAGACTCGTCGGTGAGCAGCCGGCTGCATTCATTTCAGCCCGACAGGAACGGTTTTCTTATTTAAATATGCAAATAAACACATCCGTTACAGTTAATGGGACAGTGAAGAATTAGAGGATCATCCGAGTCACAGTCTAAGGTTTCAATCAGTTTTCTAAAAGCTATGTTCACATTTTATTCATTTCACATGTGCAGCGATTTCCGCTTTCAACCAGTGCTCCAAACCACACGACGATACGAGTTGTTTGTTCCTACTCCCACAGAAATTTATGTTTAGGCACCAAAACTACGTAGTAAGAGCAGAAATTTGACTTGTCTTGCTTGTCTCGCACCGAAAGTGACTTGAGACTTGCTTGTGACTTGCACATGTAAATTCCTCCCACCTCCGTTATTATGATATTATATGACATGACATCGCTGGTCATCATCTCTCTCTCAATAGTGTTCATCGGCGAGTTTCACTCGGATATTCTGTCCAACAGACCAGCGACCGTTTCTCCCGCGTGACATTTGTTTACGATGTTTAGGTGTGTTTGACAAAGTGCAGTGTAAACGCAAACCCAACCAAATGAGAACATAATATAATAAATGAAATGAAAAATTCTGCGACTTCACCCCGGAATC
Source organism: Zingel zingel (assembly GCA_023566125.1). NCBI lineage: Eukaryota > Metazoa > Chordata > Actinopteri > Perciformes > Percidae > Zingel > Zingel zingel. The sequence goes on along the minus strand of CM042321.1, from coordinate 3,410,895 downwards.
ACACTGAATTGTACCGAACTGTAGGTGTGAAAGCGTTTTAAATGTTGGTTTCTGTCTCTTGTTTCTGCGTGTCAGAACTGTCTTCATGTTGCTCATTTTTAGATGAACTAAAGCACATTAATCATTCGCAGTTGAAATAAGAAAAGGAAACGAGAATACACAAACACACACGGGAGGAAAGTTGCCTGAAGTCATGGCCCACACACATAAACAAGAGGACAAACACGTGTGTGTGTGTGTGTGTGTGTGTGTGTGTGTGTGTGTTTGTTGTACGTTGAATGCCAAGGACTCAGTAGAGTCACTGCCATCTGCAAAGATGGATGACCTGGCAGAGAGAGAGAGATCTATGTGTGTGTGTGTGTGTGTGTGTGTGTGTGTGTGTGTCACATCTGTAAAATTTATTATACACAGAAGGTGAAGTGTGTGTGGAGGACGCTGTGTAGAAGTGTGTGTGTGTGTGTGTGTGTGTGTGTGTGTTTTGTGTTAGACTAACTGCTGTTCAGTGTCTGACTTTCATGCCACAACTCAACCAAAGTCTACACAAGAAAACCACAACTTTAAACATCCTGTGCAGCAATTACTGATGGGAGAAACGGATATAAAGTTCTACTATACTGAAAGTATACTGCAATATTGATCAAGGTTTTTTTTGTTAGAAACATGTGGCATAATGTAAGTACATGACTCAACAACTTATAGAACAAAAGTTGAGTCGTTTTTTAGACGTTTGAGACATTGATCACAATTGGCGTCTTTTTTTAACATTACATTATATTCCTACGTAGTAAACTTTGTTTTTTAAAAAAAAGTCCTGAGTGCTTTTTTAAACGCCACTATCAACAATTTTTTTTGCAGATCATAGCGTCTTTTACTACTATTATAATGTTACTGCTACTACATTGCACATATCTGTACATGTTCATACATTGTTCATATTACATAGCCATATTTATTCTGCTCTTATAAGGTAACTGCTATTACACTGCACATATTTATATTTAATTTAATTTATATTAGTCTAAACCACCTTCTGTAAACCAACTGTACACTACTGTCTACACTGCACTATATTTCTTGTCCTGTCTATACTTGTATATCTCATTGCATTTTCTGCTTTTCTGCCATTAGATATTTACACAGCTAAAAGACACATTTAGCGTCACGGAGATTAGTTTTGTAAGCGTGATCCTGAACGTTAGCTGACGTTAGCTTCTCTGTGTTGCCAGATCTCGCGAGAGTTTGTTCCTGAGACAGAAACAGGTCTCAAACAAAGCTCATGTCCTCCTGATGTGTCCGTCTGAAAAAAGCCATTTTAGTGTCAGAATGTTCTGGAGATATGTGGCTTGTGAAGAATGGGTCCAATGTTTACCTTGGTGACTACGGGGCGAAAGAATCACTCATGATCTGTGTTCACGTTCACTTCTCCAATTGGAATCAATACACTCAGGACCTGCTGTACCATAATATCATGGGTGTCGGAAGCAAAAAAATATGGATGGGTCCTCCCTTGCTAGTCAGTGAAGATAACCATACAGTAGCACCATGGCTTTTGTATCATCACATACATTTTTCCCACCCCTAACTCTAAGACTGACAAGTTTAAACAACAGAGAGGGAATCTGGAAAGCCAGCTGACCAATCAGAGGCCGTGCTGGAGAATCGCTTCCTGTGCTGCTCTGGCCTTGTTCCCACAAATCAAAATCAACCACAAACCAGTGCAGAAGAAAGACAGGACACACACACACACACACACACACACACACACACACACACACACACACACACAGACAGACACACACACACAGACACACACACATACACAGACTCAGACAGACAGACACACACACACAGACACATACACACACAGACACACACACACAGACACATACACACACACAGTCTGCTTCAACACAAACAAAGCGTCTTTCCTGTTTCGGCGCGTGTGTTCAGACCTGGGAGAGTTCCAGGTGAGCAAACACACTAATTTCTACAAATAAACAGCGGAGATTGGACAGTTTGGACCGACTGATTGAGCAGATCTGACCAGAACACCGAGCCACCGCTGCCGTCCAGATGTGCAGAGTTTAGGCTCTTGGCTAAACATTTACTTTGGGGAAGAGGGGGGGGGGGGGGAGGGGGGGGCGATCACAGCGGCATCTGGACGTCATTTTCATCCTGTCAAACAACTGCAGCGACACTGCTTCCCTTCAGTTTCATACAGACCAATACGGACCTGATTTGAAATATTTCTAAAGAGTTCTGTTAAAGCTCCAGAAGGACGGGGGGAGGGGGACGGGGGGGACGGGGGGGGGGTTCACCTTTCAGTCGGTGGATTCACTGACAGATGAGTATTTTCTAAGTTGAGTTTGGGAGGATTTTAGTTGACAATCAACCATGCATTCTCATGAACAAGTCTGTATGATATCGTACGAAAGTGTATGCACAACAAAATAATAATAATAGGGCTGGGCAATATATCCATATTATATCGATATCGTGATATGAGACTAGATATCGTATTAGATTTTGGATATCGTAATATCGTGATATGACTCACAAGTGTTATCTGTTCCTGGTTTTAATGGCTGGATTACAGTAAAGTGATTTGAGAAGAGTCATTTTCTGAACTTACCAGACTGTTGTAGCTTTTCTATTATATTCCTTTACCCACTTAGTTATTATAGACACATTTATGATGATTATTTATCAAAAATCTCATTGTGTAAATATTTTTTTTGTAAGCACCAATTGTCAACCCTACAATATTGCCGCAATATCGATATTGAGGTATTTGGTCAACAATATCAATAGTAATATTAGATTTTTTCCGTAAAATAATATATTTTATTTATAAAGCGCTTTACATGGTACTCAAAGACACGTTACAGTAAAACCAGCACATATAGCATATTAAAAACAGATAAGCAATAAAACCAACACATTAAACAAGCATATTAAAAGCAATTAAAATCAATAAGACCAGTAACTATCAGGTGAGTAATGTAAGATATTGTACGTGGAAAGCTAATCTGAAGAGGTGTGTTTTGATTGTGTCCAGGTCAGTACAGTCATGGATGTGTATGGGTAGGGAGTTCCAGAGGGAGGGGGCTGTAATGGTGAACGCTCTGTCACCCCAGGTACGGTGCTTGTTGTTTGATATCCTACCTAATTAGGGGACTGTGTTTGCATAGTTTGCAGTAGAGGAAACAAAGATGGCAGAGCCAACGCTTAAGACGTCTTTTGAGGGGTGGAGGTGTGCCCTTTACTTTAAATTAGTTGCGTGAAAGGACAAAAACTTGATTGTGAAGTGTAAATTGTCCCCCGGTCACAAACACCTCTCCACCGCCACGAACACAACATCCAATCTAAGTTAGTTGCTAAAGTGACACCGAGGCGGATGAAAAGAGCATGTTGCCGCCAGCAGCCGAGCAGGCGAGACTGTATCCAACAGCAGGCACACAAAGCAGAGATAAATGGGCTTGTGGCAGCAGACATAGTGGAGGAAATGTTGCCTGTTTCCACAGTGGAATCGCCGTCTTTCTGAAACATACTGGACAAAATACAGATAATGAAGAGTGGACGGCTGCCAGTACTTCTTAACATATATACAATCCTTCTCTAAATCCATAAAACATTGGTTATTAACTAATCAAATATGCTGCCATAATCCAGAATAATGTGTTTGTCTTTCTCGCTACAGTAGTGTCTCTGTGTGTGCTTATGTGTTGTTGATGTGTCCCAATGTGTGTCTATGCACTTTTATCTGTGTCTACTGTGTATGATACTTGTGTTATGTTTATTCTCATGCCATCAACCTGCCAGTAGTCATGATCTGGAATAGTGGTTGTGTCATTTTACTTGTCTATGTCTATGTATTTCTTGTTTTATGTGTATTTGTTGTATTGTTGTAGCGTAGCTATTGTTTTAAGCCATCAATCTCCTAGGGACTGCGGATGAAAATTAGCCTGTATGGCTAAATCTGGCACATTTACATGATGGACTCTGTACTCACGTTGATTAATGTGCGTTGTCCCTTTAAAATAAAGAAATCTAAAAAAAAAAAATAAAGAAGATGTGCTGATGTTCACAACTTTGTTGTCAGATTTGTGGTATTAAAGAGAATAATCTTGTGTCTGTCCTCATTATAATACAGGTTTGTGTTGATCTGGGCATACATGAGGTTTAACTTTATATTGATATTTGGTAAGTAAGTTATGGTGCATCTCTGGTGATGTTACGAAATCAATCAATCAACTAGTGTAGCTAGTTACTTTCAGCAGTGAGTAATGTTTTGAAAGTAAATAGTAATGTGTAATCTATTACTTTTTTTGAGTAACTACCCCAACACAGCTGTGAGACAAATGTGACGTTTCTACAAAAAAATCTTTTCTGTGAGGTCACGATGACACGGTGCATTTGTTCTTAAATAAAACCGTAATATTAAGATGTCATTTTGTCAAAATGAGAAGTTCTGGTGCAGAAAGTTTAATTTTGGAAAGTAAATGCCGAGCACTGCTGCAATAATCTGGTGCTGAGTGCAGAGTTAGGAAGATGAAGATGAAAGCTATGGATCAGGATATTGATGATGCAGAAGGCTACTGAGAGGTGATTTGGAGGGAAACTTCTTCTCAACTTTTGTATCTTTGAAGCTTGACCACATCAACAACATTAGAAGTTTCTTTGTGTAATGAAATATTGATACTTGGCGCCTGTGTATCGATACAGTATTACCGTCGAATATATCAACACAACTACTTACAAACACTTGTTTAGGTATGAAGACTTGTCAATCAAGGAGCGAGTGTGCGTGTGCATGTGTGTGTGTTGTGTGTGTGTGTGTGTGTGTGTGTGTGTGTGTGTGTGTGAGTGTGTGTGTGTGTGTGTGTGTGTGAGTGTGCGTGTGCTTAACGGCATTTTAAAAAGTAGATTGTGCGTGTGAAGTGAGTTGAGAGGTGTGTTTACTTTGCTCACCTCACACACTTTTAAGGACCTGCTGGCAACACACACACACTCTTTCCCTCTCTGTCTCTCTGTGTGCATGTGGGACACACACACACACACACACACACACACACACACACTCACACACACACACACACACACACACACACACACACACACACACAGTCTTTAAAAAGGAGATTTCTGCAACAAACTGCCTTTAGAAAAACTATAAGAATCACAGACAAAAACAGTGTTAGAGGACCATACCACTGTTTCATGAAGTAGCCTGTTTCCTATCAATTAATCATACACGTGCACACATTTTAAGCATATAACCAAATTGGAATCAGTCAAACATTTTTTTTTTTTTTACACCACACTGATTTCCTTCTGGTTTCTTTCCTTCCAAATGAACTTGTGAAAGATCTTGGTATCGAACTCAGCTGAAAGATTCTGCTCATCGTCTCTTCTTAAAGCAGAGAGCAACAGTGAAGATAACGGAAGAGGATTGGAGCGTTTTAAGAGTTGCTGACACCTCTCATGAACTTTTCTGGGATGAGACTAGATGGTACAGTTGTTTCGGAAGATAAAAATGTTTTATGTTTATGAATGAAACGCTTCTTGCGTTTCATTTCAGCGAGAAAACCAACCAACCAGTGTTACTTTGTAACACACGTTATAATGCTCGCCTAGCTGCTAGCATGGCACGCCCTCATACTCTGCTTCTGACTGGCTAGTAGTCCTTACCTAGCTACTGTCAGGACACGCCCTCATACTCTGCTTCTGACTGGCTAGTAGTCCTTACCTAGCTACTGTCAGGACACGCCCTCATACTCTGCTTCTGACTGGCTAGTAGTCCTTACCTAGCTACTGTCAGGACACGCCCTCATACTCTGCTTCTGACTGGCTAGTAGTCCTTACCTAGCTACTGTCAGGACACGCCCTCATACTCTGCTTCTGACTGGCTAGTAGTCCTTACCTAGGTACTGTCAGGGCACGCCCTCATACTCTGCTTCTGACTGGCTAGTAGTCCTTACCTAGTTACTGTCATGGCACACCCTCATACTCTGCTTCTGACTGGCTAGTAGTCCTTACCTAGGTACTGTCAGGGCCCTCATACTCTGCTTCTGACTGGCTAGTAGTCCTTACCTAGGTACTGTCAGGGCCCTCATACTCTGCTTCTGACTGGCTAGTAGTCCTTACCTAGCTACTGTCAGGACACGCCCTCATACTCTGCTTCTGACTGGCTAGTAGTCCTTACCTAGCTACTGTCAGGGCACGCCCTCATACTCTGCTTCTGACTGGCTAGTAGTCCTTACCTAGGTACTGTCAGGGCACGCCCTCATACTCTGCTTCTGACTGGCTAGTAGTCCTTACCTAGGTACTGAGCATGTGTGACTACCAACAAAGATGTAACAGCAGTGAGATGTCTCACTCTGTAGCTAAAACATAGAGCTCAACACACAGGGTGAAAAGAGGAGCTGCAGCAATGTGCAGTACAACAAAAATATGGTGTTTTTTGAAAAATAAACCATGTAAACCTATTCTGATATAACCTCTAAATACAATTTTGAACCTGAAAATGAGCATAAATACACACACACACACACACACACAAACATGAGTCTACTTCATCCAGATCAAACCAGCATGGTCCCAAACATCCAAACTGAGCAGTAAACCAACACAACACACCGAGTTACATTTTCCAGCTTCATCGATATATAAATCCACGAAGCAGCAGCTTCAGACTCTCAGACATCACCAGAACTCTGCAGGTAAAACAAGTCTCGTTGTACGAAGAGGGTTGAGGCCACATGTAATACATGTAGCCTATTAGAGTTTTAAGTTCTAAGGGGAAAACAAATCGAAATTTGAGAAAAAGTCTGAATTCAATTCTGAATTCAAACGCAGACAATTTTATTTGAATTCTGAGGAACAAAAATTAAAATTAATTTTAGAAAAAGTATTTTTTCTGAGGGGGAAAACAAATCTGAATTCAGAGAAATTCAAAATTCTGACTTCAAACTCAGAACCCAAATAGGCTACATTCGTCACAGGTGGCCCTAATCATCTTCCATACATACACACAAAACAAAACAACAAAAAGTCTCCTTACCTCGGAGGTTCTGGATCTTCACCGTCACCTCTGCGGGCTCGCGCAGGCTGCGCGCCAGGTACAGACGCCCCGAGTCCCGCTCGATCTGGACCGGAGAGTCGGGCTCGGAAATCACCTCGAACCGCCGCTGCTCGAACCTCTGGTCCGGCACCGTGAACACCAGATCCCCGACTCTGCTGTTATCCGGGACGGTAACGGTGTAGCTCAGCTCCTCGGTGAGTGCGCGGAGTCTCCGCCGAGCTCTCGCTCCGCCGGAGCGGCGGACGTTGACGCGCAGGAACACCGGCTCTCCCGTCAGCGCCACATCCCCGCCGTCCCTCACGTACAGCCGCAGCGTCAACCGGCTGACCCCCAGCAGCGACCCGACCAACTTCACCTGCCCCGTCTGTGGAACCACGTGCAGCAGCGGAGACTGCGGCGCCGCGTAAAACGTGACGCGGCCGTTCCTCTCCGCGTCGCCGTCTTTCGCGCTGAAGCGAGCCAGCTCGGTGCCGAGCGGCGTCAGCTCGTCCACTTCCAATGTCTGGTTCCCGCCGGTGAACCGGGGGATGTTGTCGTTCCTGTCCGACACTTCCACCTGCACGGCGGCCGCTCTCCTCTGACAGCGCGGCGGCAGCTGCACCGTCAGCTCGTACATCGCTATGAACTCCCGGTCCAGAGCTTTGGCGGAGACCAACCCAAGGTGGCGGTGGTCCCGGTGGCCGTGGTAGTGAATAAGCCGGAAATCGGACGCGTAATCCCCCAGCAGGCTGGCGTTCAGGTCCACGCCGGGGCAGCCGGCGGCTCCCAGCGGCAGCAGCACCCCGGACACCCGCGTTCCAGCCGGGGAGTTCTCCGCTATGTGTCCGGAGTAGCGCGCTGGGTGCCCGGGCTGCGCGGACGCACACACCGGAGAGCCATGAAGCAGCAGCAGCAGAGGGAGCAGGTGGAAGGGGAGTCTGTGTAAGAGAACAGCTTTGGTCATGTTTCCATCAAACCCGTTTCAGTTGGAGAAGACAGCAAAGTGTCCGCCAGAGCCGCGAGATGCGTCTCTGACTGGGATCCGACGGAAAATGATGTCAGCTGTAAAAACAACTGTTTATGTGCGGGGGGGGGGGGGGGGGGAGAGCAAAGTTCCCCTGCAGCAGCAGAGCACTGTGATTTAAAATCTCCAATTAACTCCCAAATCCGGTTTTTGGTGCGTGAAGAGAAGAGCGCAAAACCATCCAGTGCGCAAAGTCCATCCAGTGAATATCAGCACGAAGCCGATATTCCTCTCCAGTTGATTAATAACTCAACTAACAACACTTTTACGCATAAATGAAGAAAATAATCAGTCTTTTCTCCTCCGCTGCCACTGGTGGAAATGTAACGTCAGTAGAAGTGAAAGCAAAATATATTTTTTCTTAGTTCCGTTCAAATATTTTCCCGTACAGATGATGATGATGATGTTGCTCCAGAGTGTACCGGAGCGTCTCCACCGGAGGATGGCTCAGACTGATGCGCACAGAGACACCCAGCAGACTCCATGTGGCTCCGCGGGCACCGCCCAGCCCGGAGGAGAGAGACCAATCACATGGCAGGAACGGTTCTGAGTGACAGGCTGCAGGACCCGCCCACTGGCATGCTGAGTCAGCCGATGGAGGAGAGAGAGAGAGAGAGATAGAGAGAGAGAGAGAGAGAGAGAGAGAGAGAGAGAGAGAGAGAGAGACAGAGAGAGAGAGAGAGAGAGACAGACAGACAGAGAGAGAGAGGCTGAGAGACAGACAGAGAGAGATAGAGAGAAGGAGAGATACAGAGAGGAAGAGAGAGGGGTAGAGAGACAGAAAGGGATAGAGAGATAGACAGAGAGAGAGAAGGAGGGAAACAGAAAGAATGCAAGAGAGAGAGACACAGAGAGAGAGAGAGAGAGTGATTGAGTGAGAGAGACAGAAAGAGAGAAAGAAGGGGAGAGAGAGAGAGACAGACAGACAGACAGAGAGAGACACCGAGTGAGAGAGAGAGAGAGAGAGAGAGAGAGAGAGATCATTTCCCATCATCCTCCTGTCCCCTGTGAGACCATTTTCTCACTGAACCTGCTGATCCGGGATCATCTCTCTCAGGAGATGTGAGTCAGCATAAAAATGCGGATGGCAGTGGCCAGGTTGGTTCAGTGGGTAGAGCAGGCGCACATATACTGAGAGGTTTATGCCTCGATGCAGAGGTCCAGCGTTCGAGTCCAACCTGTGACGATTTCCTGTATGTCTTCCCTCTCTCTCTCTCCCCTTTCTCACCCAGCTGTCCTATCGATTAAAGGCGGAAAATCCCCCCAAAAATGAAAAAAAGTGACGATGATTAACTGGTGACAAACTTAAGGATAACTCAGTACAGGTCAGACGGGACATAAACATAAGAAAAAAAACTTTTTTTTGAGTGGAGGGTGACTTTAAGCAAATATTACTCAAATAAACCTGTGATACTGTACATTTGATCTCAACACATTTTCTCTGTGTACAATTACTGTGTTATACTAAATCATTATAGAAACATTATAGAAGTTTGATTGTTGATGTCTTAATCATGCTCAATAACAATATTTGATTGTAAACACCCTTATCTAGTTTTGGCTTTTTGTAGCTTGGCTTTATTTTTATTTTGAAAGGATGTGATTGAAAGTTCTGTTAACCCTTGTGTTGTCTTTGAGTCAAATTTGACCCGTTTTCTAATTTTCTATATCAGAAATATGGGTTTCTTTTTAATTACCCAAAAATAACATGGATGATTCCATACAACGCACTTCGCAAGTAGTGAATTTTGGGTGTTTTGTTCAATTTTTTAGCATTTGAAAAATAAATCAAAATGTTTTCGAAACACGATCCTCACTGAACTTTGACATACACCCTTCTGTGATTATCCTTCCTTTAATATTAGTCTAAATTATTAATAATTTCGTTTTTTTTAACTCACGGATTAGGTATGTCCTATTAATGACGTTTATTGACCATGAATTCCAAAAATAAGTGTAAAACTAATAAGTTGGCGTTAGTGGTGTTTATACATGGTAGTGAAAAGAAGTGTAAAACGGCACAAAAAAGCCAACAACATTGAAAAAAGTGTGTTGAAAAAAGGGACAAAAACGTAATTATCAGTTTTGACCCGGGAGGACGGCAAGTGCATGGTCCAATGGAAGACAACACAAGGGTTAACATTAAAAGATGATTTCTGGGCGCCTGGATAGCTCAGTTGGTAGAGCAGGCACCCAAATATAGAGGATTACTCCTCGACACAGCGGGCCTGGGTTAGACTCCGACCTGCAGTCCTTTGCTGCATGTCATTCCCCCTCTCTCTCTCCTTTAATTCCTTAAGCTGTCCTGTTAATAAAGGCCTAACAATGCCCAAAAAATAAAGATGATTTATAAAATCCTGCCAATTAAAATTTTAATAGCTTAGTATTCTATGCAAAAAAGGTATGTATAAAGGCTTTAGGCCGCCCTACATGTTATTGTAGGCACAGTTTATAATGCAACTTAATTTAATACAATATATGTAGTAGGGGGTCCCTGCTCCATCTCTCTTTCAGTTAAAGGTGCTGTTGGTAGGATTTTGAATATCCAGGACTTAGCCAAAAAATTTGAACATCGACAACTTCTCAGTCCCTCCCCCTTTCTGCTAAAGCCCAAAACGGTCTCCTAAGCCCCTCCCCCCACAAGGGAGAATGAATGTGTGTGCATCAGCAGTGATTGACACGCAGTTAGACACCCCCCCTGGCCCTGATTGGTGCATCTGAACAGGGAGTGGTGCATTTTTGCAAATCACACTCCAGGCTGTAGGTGGAGCCAGAGGAGCTGGATTTTTTTTAAGTGACCTGCTTCATGTAGTTCTACTGGAACATAAGGTCAGTTTCAGCAAATATGACAGAAAGTTAGTTTTATAAGTCTTACTTACTGCACCTTTAAAGGGTCCTTGGTTTAAAACATTGAAGACCGCTGGTATAAACAAAGGATAAACTAAACTTCAATCCAATTTTATTTATAGTGTTAAAATCACAACAGAAGTTCTCTCAGGACACTCTACAGATAGAGTGGGTCTAGATCACACTATAATTTACAAAGACCCAACAATTCCCCCCACCAAGAGCAAGAATTTGGTGCGACAGCAGCGAGGAAAAACATCCTTTAAACAGGCAAAAACCTCGGACTGAACCTGGCTCTTGTTGGGCGGCCATCTGCCAATTGGGACACAGAGACACTGATACATATATACGCAAATATGATTCATAATAATTAAAGCAGTTGGTTTGATGTACACTGGCAGTTCACTTTAAACATGTGGAGCAGTGAATCCAAAGGATGAACTATATCTGTGGTTGGCTACCTTACCTATAGGCCAGTAAGCCTATCATCACTGGGGATTCATATTTGCTAATAATACGTTGGATTAATGTTAACCCTCATGTTGTCCTCGGGTTAAATTTGACCCATTTTGAGAGTTTCTACATCAGAAATTTGGGTTACTTTCAAGCAAATTGCCCCAAAATAACATGAATAGTTCCATGCAATGCTGTTCGCAAGTAAAATTAAAGATCAGATCACTACTTTCAATGAATGTTTTAATTTTTATTAAATTTTATAGCAATTCAAAATTCATCCTGACTAAACTTTGAAAGTCTGTGATTTTCCACTCAATCGTAACTATTACGTAATTTCAGCTTTTTTAACAAAAAAATTAGTAGGCTATAATTTCATATAAATTAGGTTTATTGACCATGAATTCAAAAAAAAAAGTGTAAAACTAGCGGTAAGTTTGTGTCATGGTCGACAGGAAGACAACACAAGGGTTAAGACATTTGCATTTTTGAAAAAAACAAAAATTTAACAATAATTTAGAGCCCCCCCTGCCTCCCTGTAATGACTCTGAGGACCCCATAGGGGTCCCGGACCCCCTGTTGAAGATCGCTGGTTTATACTAAAGATGGTCAAGTGAACATTTACAATTCCATAGCACCCAACGCCCACACTACTGAGAGTTGACTTTACACACACTAGTTTACTTTAGTTGAGTTGTCTTTAACAAAGTTACGTGTGAAATGAACCGCAGATGATTCGAACACCTCTAGCCTCAGCCTCGGCTCTGTTACACACGCTGATCCTGTGTGTTGTCACCCAGCGCCAGCTTGACTAAATATACCTGTTTTTCCACACACACCTTGACAACCTGCGATCACACCGGGCTCATTTCATTATGCCGCATGATGGGATTTCACCACATGCAAACGGGTTTAATTAAGCCGAAACGTATTAGTCAGTGGAGTGTGAGGGAGCGGGTGTGTAGATGTGCAGCGGCGCGGAGGGAGATCAGATCACATGTACAACAGGACAGAAGATAATGAGGTTTACTGTAATAGCACGGCGGCGTGTCGTTAACCACTAAATAAATGACGCCATGCAAACACAATTACCTCAGAGCTCGTCTAGAAGAGAGAGATGAGTTTTTGACAAATAAAATGACAGTTAAAATACATTTTGAGTTTTTGTTTTGTCGAGTTTCCTTCTAACCTTCCTCCTCTTTTTCTGCAGAGGGAAAAGAAGGAGTGAGTGAGCTGTGATGAAAGGGCGGACTGAGTGGTTTTGACAGGACATTGGACACCGTCAGCTCCGTCACACTGCTTCACTGTCGGCCTGAACGCCTCTAATTTGGCCCCAGACATCTGTCCCACACAGAGAGGGGAAAAGGTTGAGGGTTCAAATCCCAGACTGTAGGAAGAGGGAAGTTCGCTACAGACTCTTTAAAAATATTAAAAAGCATCACAAATGTCTAAAAAAAGTGACAAGAATGCTGAATAAATATAAACTCGCTCAGCCAACATTTGAATATATTTTTTACATTATTATGTAGTGTAATAAAACGCCAAAAACATTGGAAAAAAGCGCCCAAACCTTAAAAAATCTTCAAAAAAATCGACAAAAACATTGAATAAGTGACACAAACGTTGAGAAAAGCAACAAAATCTTAAAGAAAGCGAAACAAAATGCACCAAAAACATAAAAATTTAACAAATTCTTCATAAAAAGTGTTAAAAACATTCCAAAAAGTGCCACACAGGTTGAAAAAAGCCACATTTTTTAAAAAGCGTCCAAAATGTCCAAAAAAGAGGACAAGAATGTCAAAACCCCACTCAGCCAACATCTGAATATATTGTTTACATTATTGTGAACTTTAATAGAGCGTCAAAAAGGTTGAAAAATGTTGAAATGTGACACAAACTTTGAGAAAAGCGACAAAAATGTTGAAGAAAGTGAGGTTGAAGAGGAGAGAAGGTTGAGGGTTCAAATCACTAGGGTTCAATCAAGTTCACTAGAGACTCTCTAAAAGTTGTAGGGCCGTGCAATTAATCTTTATTATTATTAATTTTAGTTGCGATTTCAACTCTGATCACAAAAATCAAGAAAAACAATGATTTTGTACATTACATGTTGCAATAGACTCTTATTTTGTCTTGGGTTCTGAGTGGCACGTGCACTTTTGCCCCTCCCAAAGGGTAAACTCACTCAGCCAACAGTTAAATATATATATATTTCTTTTAATTGTGTGCTTTAATAGAGCGTCAAAAAGTTTTAGGTGCAGCACCCGAACCGTTTGTGTCACTTTTGGGTAAAGAACTAACAAAAGTAACAAACTAACAGATGGAGGCAGTGGTGGAGCAGCAACTCCTGTTGTTCTGTGAGGTAAAATCTCACACACACACACACACACACACACACACACACACACACACACACACAGAGACACACACACACACACACACACACACACACACACACACACACACACAGAGACACACACACACACACACACACACACACACACACACACACACACACACACACACACACACAGAGACACACACACACACACACAGAGACACACACACACACACACACACACACAGAGACACACACACACACACACACACACACAGTCACACACACACACACACACAAACACACACACACACACACACACACACAGAGACACACACACACACACACACACACACACACAGTCACACACACACACACACACACACACAGAGACACACACACACACACACACACACACACACACACACACACACATAGACACACAGACACAGAGACACACACACAGACACAGAGACACACACACAGACACACACAGTTACACACACACACACACAGACACACACACACACACACACACAGACACACACACACACACACACACACACACACTGAACTAAATGAATGTAACTATGAGACTTTTCTCAGCTCTAATGATTGTAGTCGGACGTCTTTAGCTTTAAGTTCGATCTTTAAGCTTTTTGAGTGTCATTATTTATTATCTGCTCTAGCTTTTCCAACATTTTAGACAAAGATATGGAGATAATAACGGTCCAAAATGATGTGAAAAAGACACACAACAAGACAACAAAGAGACGCAGAAACCCCACAATGGGACACAAAATGTATGGGGAAAATTGCATTTTTTAATTAAAAGATGTAACATTCTCTTGATGAAGGACGCCTAAATCCCCCGCCAAATACACGCAGTCTTCCACAGAGCTGGGGGAAACACTGCTATGGGAGTGTTCATCCGGGAGGACATTCTTGGTTGTGACTGTAAAGTTTCATAGTTCCCGTGGTCCACTGGTTGAAAAATGGATCAGAGGCATTTTAAACGTCTGCACCACTCGGATGAAGAGTAAGATGCTTCAAGTCCAAACGTTACTCTACGCGCTGTAAACATACTCTGTGTGGAGCGTCTCACCTGCAGGTACACTGTAAAACTGTTCACCGTATATTTACAGTAATATACTAGCAGCAGCTCCGCCGGTAAACTACTGTTTATTCACAGTAAGGATACTGTTTTTAAAGTTGTAGGTATTTTACTGTAAATATACATTTTCTTACTGTATTATTTGAATTTACAGTAATATACTGGCAGCAGTGTATCTTTATTTTCCCAAGATGCATTGGTAATAACAGTAAATACCTGTAATCTGTAACATTCGCAAATAGTACTGTAATATTATTATTTTCTCCCAGAATGCATTGCCATTTACAGTCTGATGCTGTAGCACATTCAAACGGTAAGATACTGTCAGATTTTAAATGTAAATTTACATCAAAGGTTTACATTATTGCTGCGTTCCAGACACAATTTTTAGCCCGTAAGTTACGACTTCAAGTCACGACTCACGACTTGGTAGCGTTCCAGGCAAAGTCACGACAAACCCGTCTAGCTAGCGTTAGCTAGCAGCTACCTAACGTTGACGTTAGCTAGCGCTAGCTGATACTAGTGATTTCTAGTCTGCGACATATTTTAGCCTTCATTTAATAAACATAACCTGTAGTAGTACACAATCGTATGTGTATTGTTTTGATTACAATGTGTGAAATTACTTTACGCTGCCTATTTATGTCTATTTATTTCTATTTCTCACCGTTAATCACCGGCGTCTGTACAGCATCAACAGGGGTCGCCATTGTTGTTTATGTTTGTTTGATGTCAAAAACTGTAACTGGGAGTACAATGATCTGGTACGAGTTCACGGGGAGTAAGGTACGGGTTTGATTGCCGTTCCAGGGCACTTTCGCAGGTAGAAGGTTGTGAAAACACGAGTTATGGGTTGCCTGGAACGCAGCAAACAGTATATCACACAGACTTACCCACCAAGCCTGGCGATAAGAGGTTTCCACACTGTGGTTAAAGTTTGGTTATAGTGCCAGATCAGGCCCGCCATCCATACAGCCGACATCCAGAGTCAGGACAGATGGTTTTAATTAGGAGGAGGAGGGTGAAGGTGAGCGACAGTTATCCTCCGCCCTCCATCTGTCCAAAATGTCACGCAGCAATCTGAGAACCGACGACTGAGGAACACATGTTCCTACCCGACTGATGTGTGTGTGTGTGTGTGTGTGTGTGTGTGTGTGTATGTGTGGAAGATGACTAACAGGCCTCCATTATGACATTTTAAATTGGGTGGTATTTCCCTTTAAGTACAAAGCCGAATCTGAGCGCTCACTGGTGACTGACAAGTTTCTGACGGATACAAACTGTGGGATTACTACCCTCTGTCTGCACACACACACACACACACACACACACACACACACACACATACACACACACACATAATGACCAGTTACAGCAATAATAATTACGCGGAAAACTATAAACTATGGGGAAAACTGGATGAGTGAAACACTTGACGGCCGTTGGACTCTTCAATGTTGGAACAGTGCCAGGCACACACGCACACACACACACACACACACACACACACACACACACACACACACACACACACACACACAGCGGGTCTTGAAGCTATTTCCCACTCTGGCTCTAATAATGGTGTTTTCAAAGAGCTGTCAATCAGCCGGCGCTCGCACCGCTCACCCACAGACAGAGTGTGAGATGTGAGATTTCCATACAAAAATAACTTCAGTATGTTTAGACGGACTGAATGGAAATGCAAAAAATGTAAAAATATTTTTTCTGTTTCACCAAAAAGTTTTTACACTCAATATTTCCCCCAACGAGATGCAGAAATGAAATGAAGTTCGCCCTCACATGTTGAGTTTTTGGAACATCGAGGCCAAAACACACAACTGTATTTAGAAGAAGAAATATTTTGACATATTTGTACTTTACTTTAGTATTTCCATTTTATGTCACTTTATGCTTTAACATCACTACATGTATTCCACACTTAAAGCATACAAAATATCTAAAATGTATGACCTACAACCATTGAATAACTCTTTCATGTATTTGTTCGTGATAAAAAACCGAGACCGGGGTCTGTGTCCCGTTTAACCCTTGTGTTGTCTTCCTGTCGACCATCAAAATTTTAGTTGTTCTTTTTTCGACATTAGCCACTTTTCCCGGCCTTTTTGTCGTCAAGTTTTGTGTCACTTTTTGGCGCTTTATTGATGTTTTCGTCGATGTTTTTCGCTGTTTTTCTGAAGCTTTTTCCGCAATGTTTGACACTTTTTTCAACGTTCTTTTGTCATTTTTTTTTCAAATGCTATAAAATTGAATAAAACACCCATATTCAATAAAAGTAGTGAACTGATCATTTATTTTACTTGTGAAGAGCGTTGTATGGAAGCATCCACGTTACTTTCTTTGACACTTTGGTTGAAAGAAACACAAATTTCTGGGAACGCAGGGGCTATGTTCCCACAAATATTTAGAAGATTTAAATTTGTCCCCCTAAAAAATATGAAAGACAACCCACTCCCCTAAAGAGATAAAGAATAACCATTCAGGGGGCTCAAAACGTCTATGGAAAACAAGAAGTGTGTCTACTTTGCAACATGGGAGGGGGGGGGGGGGGGGGGGGGGGGGGGGCAAGTGCTTTCTTGTCTTTTTTAATTTTATAATTTTAAACTTTGGAGCTTCTGGCTTTAACAAGGTCTCATTCTCGTTTATCGGTGTTTTTTGCCCCCCACGGCACTAGGATTAGGCATTGGTTATGGTTAGGGTTAAGGTTAGGGTTAGGTGCCTTGGAGGCAGCAGTCACAGTGGAAGGAGGAGTTGGGGGCAAAAAACCCATCGAGCCTCCTTCTCGAACAGATGTGTTGTTGAGATGTACATGATTCCTAAAAGAAAATGAATATAAATAAATAAACAACAACCCGAAACAAGTGATGATGTTTTCAATGTGCAGAAAGTTTTAAACATTACAGGAGAATAATAATTTCCTTTAAATAAATAAAGACATTTGCACCATAAATTGTTGCATAAAAATTCACCAGAATGCAGGAAATAAATTGACGCTCAATATTTTATGGGGTAGGACCCCCAGACCCCCAGTTAAAAATAAACTACGCCCTTGGGTCATATTAGGGTAGGAACAAAAAACTTACAATGTCCAACAAGTCCAGGAGCGTTTTCCGTCCTCATCTCTAAACCAGAGAATGTAACGGTCGCGGTTATGAACACGTCTTTAACATTGTGGAACGGTCGCAGTTTGGTTAACCCTCCTGTTGTCCTCGGGTCAAATTTGACCCATTTTCAAAAAGTTTCTATATCACAAATTTGGGTTTTCTTTCAACCAAATAATTAAAAAAAAAAATAACATGGATGGTTCCATACAACCATTACTCTTTACAAGTAAAATGAATGATCAGTTAACTTCTTTCTTTGAATTTATTTAATTTTATTACATTAAAAAAAAGAAAAAAATTCATAAAAGAACGTTGAAAAAAGTGACAACAATTTTGAAAAAGACGCCCAAATTTGGACCCTAAAAAACAAAAAGACATACACAGAGAAGACATTACGAGGGTTAAATGCATCGGGAACAAAAAATGTTGGAAAAAGCTTCAAAATTGGGGGAGAAAATTCCCCGCAAAAACGTCAAAAGGCGCAGAAAAAAAACCCGACAAAAACCTCAGAAAAAGTGACAAGAAAAACTTGGATAAAAGTGACAAAAGTGACAAACGTTGAAAAAAAATTTGACCTAGAAAATCAAAAAGTTGCATGGTCGACAGGAAGACAACACAAGGGTTAAGTTTAGTCACCTAAACTGCTAAGCTAAGTTGAGAAAAATATTGCGGTTTGGGTCGAAATCCGACGTAACTTCACTTCCGGTTATGTACACGACGCAGAACGTGACGTAGCTCCGTTTGTTCGGTAAAGTATAAAAACTTTCTGTTTACTTTTATTTTCAAACGGGACATGAACCCCCGGTGTCCTGGGTCAAAGTCCTGTCACCCCAACCTGCCTCCTAATGCACATTTGGCGCTCTTCGTCACATCATGGCCACTGGAGGGCGCCGTCACTAGAAACGTTAATTTGAGTCGTAATTGCTGCTTGAACAAACGACATATGGGAGCGTTTTTTTCCGAGGGAGAACAGTCTCATATTGTCGTGGACTTATTGTTCTTCCACCACATATTTATGTAAAAACCAACCGTTTGGTGTTAATTATTATTATATTGTTGTAAGTTATTGTAAGACCGAAAGATTGTATGCTGTATTTGCATATCGATTTACTTTGTAATAATATGATTTTGTGAAATAAGGGGCAGGACCAAATAAGCTATTTGCTTCCGCCTGCTCCTTCTCGAACTAATCCCTTTTATATTTTTTATTTTTAGTTTATTTTTGTTTTTTGTTGTTGTTAAATTCTTCTTTGTGTTTAATTTTATTGTTTTACATTTTTCTTTGTCTTATAACATTGTTCATTGTTCAAGATGAATAAATAAATGAAATTAAATGAAATTAAATAAAACACGCAAAGATAGGCCGAGGTTATTGTCTTACTTGCAGTGTTCATTATAGTTCATTTTACACACTGGGAGTTGACCATCAGTCCAAACGCAGAGCGTCTATATCGGCTGGGAAGCAGGAAGCGTCCGTCTAATAAACAGTGAAGTGTGCAGAAATCCAGCGCTGCAGGCTCTCTCTCTCTCTCTCTGTCTCTCTCTCTCTCTCTCTCTCTCTCTCTCTCTCTCTCTCTCTCTCTCTCTCTCTCTCTCTCTCTCTCTCTCTCTCTCTCTGTCTCTCTCTCTCTCTCTCTGTCTCTCTCTCTCTCTCTCTCTCTCTCTCACTCTGTCTGTTTCTGTTTTGGGGGTAAAAGTGACAGAGTCAGTAGATTCTATATTAAGATCTTCTCCTCCGACAGCCAGTGTCTCTACCCCGAGTCATCCCTCGCTCCTCTGCAGGCCGTCCTGCTGCTGTCAACATGAGGCCAGGCTGAGACTTCAGGCTGATGGCTCTTTCTAAGAGTCTGATATCCGCCTCATACATTCATATTAACACCTTCTTTTTATTTTTTATTTTTACATCTTACCAAGAGATCTTTTGATTATATTTTATGACCCAATGTTTTAAATGTTCTTAGCTGCTACAGGTCCTAAACAATAAGTTTTTCCGTATCCACTTCGTCACCCAACAAGAGAAGAAGTCGCTGACCGCCGACCGATCACCAGAAGTTTAGCGGCCGTTGCAGTTAAGTTTAGCCGACAAAAGGTGAGCATCACGTGGTGACGAGTTAAGACTTAGTTAAGATTAGAAAAAAGATCCGGGTTTGGATTAGGGCTGCACAATATGAGGAAAATATGCGATAACATTGTTGAATATCGCGATTAACGACATTATTTGCAATAAATAAACAGATATTAAAGTGTTCTCAGTTCTGCTGCTTTCAGTTTTCTGCTAAAATACAACAAACTGCTTGTTGAATTTAAAACAAATGAAAGGAAATTATTTCCAACATTCTTTTATTGAACAAATTGAACAATGAATTGACTATAAAAGGCAGCACTAAAAAAAAGAATGACAGTTACATTTTAAAGTGCACATTTTACCAGGGATGCACAGATTCTGGATTCGGTGCATCCCTACTTTTTACTGATATTTTCTTTCAACTAACACAAAAAAAAATGTTTGCGTTCTTTTGCGATACGTCACAGTCTTCCATGATATGGTTAGTGCGCCAGTTGACATGGCGATGACGATCCACCTTACTAAAACACCGGTCCCCTTAAGTAGTACTCCTGTTGTCCTCTGGTCAAATTTGACCCATATTCAAAATGTTTCTATATCAGAAATTTGGGTTTCTTTCAACCAAATTGTCAAAAAATAACGTGGATGGTTCCCTACAACCATTACTCTTCACAAGTTTAATAAAAGATCAGCTCAGTACTTTCATTGAATTTGGGTGTTTTATTCAATTTTATAGCATTTGAAGATTTTTTTTTATAAAAGAAAGTTGAAAAGAGTGACAAAAATGTTGGAAATAGCTTCAAAAACGTGGGGAAGAAACAACAACAAAAACTTCAACAAAAGCGCAGGAAAAATGTGACAAAAACATCGGTAAGAACCATAGACTGTTAATATTAATGGACAAAGCATCCGGTTCGGCAAATGCTGCAAATGCAGAAGTGCCTTCAACCTGCTTTCTATCTGAATTCCAGCAGGGGGCGACACATGCGGTTGCAAAAGGAGGTCGGTTTCTGTAGAAGTCTATGAGAAAGTGACCCACTTCTCACTTGATTTATTACCTCAGTAAACATTTTCATAATGAGTTTATGGTCTCAATCACTAGTTTTAAATCTTCTGCAACACAGAATGATGTTCATTTTTTTAATTATGGTCTCATTGATTTTAAAATCGGCGATGAAGCAGGGGGTGTTTTAGGGCGTGGCTATGATGTGATTGCCAGTGAAAGTGTGTAACGTAACGTAGAGTGTAAGCATCTCCTTCCTCACTCCTCCCTCTCGTCTTAAATCGTCACATCCTAACCAGGATGGCTGCGCCCGTTACGGCAAACGATGACTCATAGCAGATCTCCACAAACCAATGGGTGACGTCACACATGCTCTGTCCGTTAATATACAGTCTGTGGTAAAGAACTGACAAAAAAAATCATAAAAAACTTTGGGGAACAGCGACAGAAGTGTCGAAAACGACGACCACAACATTGGAAAAAAAAAAATTGACCCAGAAAAATAAGAAGTTGCATGGTCGACGGGAAGACAACACAAGGGTTAACGTCTTCCAGGGAAATGAACCCCGCTCAAAGGCGCTGTGTTTTAGGAGCCTCCTCCCTACGCGTCTCTCTCACCATCCGTCTCGATTCCTCACATCAGCTCTTCTATTTGTCAGATTTCTCTCAATAACCAGTTTTCTACCCACAGACGCAGTTTTCAGCAGAGTGTGGAGCTGCAGGGCCTGCAGGACGCTTAACGACTGTGGCCTCTCTCCGCTGTGACTGACGGCCTGACAGCTCTTGATGAATGATGTTCCCCATCTCGACAGACTGAAACCAACGCCAGGGGTGGGGGTGTGGGGTATGATTCAGCTGCTAAACATCAGTCCACCAGCCTCCGAGGCCCCCGCTGTAATGA
The DNA here is from genome assembly GCA_023566125.1 of Zingel zingel. Lineage (NCBI taxonomy): Eukaryota > Metazoa > Chordata > Actinopteri > Perciformes > Percidae > Zingel > Zingel zingel. The sequence continues at coordinate 3,388,968 of CM042321.1, read as the reverse complement.
GCCCGCCGCTCGGTTCAGCGCAGGGCCACAGGGGCCGAGGCCGAGTGATGAGGGCCGAGCGTGACAATGTGATGGAGCGTGCGCGAGCGGCAGAGCTGGTGAGGAAATGAGGGAAAGGGGCATGTCACTGCTGTCAGGAGAAAAGCTCATTCCTCCAGGTTTTTCTTTCTAACCTTTGTCTGCTGAAACCCAGCGCAGCTCCATCTGTCTTCGCCTGCTTTATATTCACACAGCTGCACACCGAGCTGCTGCACAGAGATGACCATGGTCTGATGTACAGGACTGGATCACAACTTATTACTACTACTAATTTGGAGATAGGTTTAGTTACTTTCTTTCAGGAGTGAGACAATCTGATGTTTAGGGTTGGGCATCGTTTTGATTTTAACAAATGTGATTCCAATTCCGATTCTTACTTTCGATTTCGGTTCTTATCGATTCTCTACTGCAATTTGAGTCACATGCTTATTTCACCGATAAGAGGAACTTTTATTTTGATTCAATGGTGGTTTTACAGGTTTATGTGCCGCTTCCTGTGCTACAAAAGTGGAAGTTAAGGACAGACTGTGAGACAGTCGGAAAGAAAAGCCATGTGTTTTCGGAATACCGTAACAATTCCTCTTTTCCCATCAAGTTGCGTTAATGTCTTAAATGTCTACAAATGAACTGAAACCAGGCAAACTAGACATAACGATAATATCAAGTTTGCCAGAGTTGTGGTTAGGCCGTGGTTACAGAAAAGTAGGCCGTTTTGCTGTTGTTACGTGTTGGAACTATTTCTTTAGGAACAACAGTATATCCATCCGCCCAGTACTCTGGTTGTAGGTTGTCAAAGACAGTCAGTGCGTACAGGTTTTGGTCTCTGTACAGGCCCAATGGCACCAAACCTGGCAACCTCACTGTAACAATTCTTCAGAAAACTTCACGCAGTCACTAACCCGACTGTTTGTCAAGACAACAGAAATACAAAACTCCCCATGTACAGATTATACAGACCAGATATGTCTTGAGTTAGGCGGTGATGCTAAGTGTATTTTTAGGATAGCTAAGGGCTAAGCCTCTAGAAGTTGGTTCCAAAAAATCTCAGACAGTATTATCCTCCATTTAAAACATTCCAACGTCTAAGTTCCAGAGTCAGTTTTTAACATGAAGTTACTTCTGTGTACTTAAACCTAGACAAAGGTTTTCCCTACTATGAGTACTTCTTATTATTCCTGGTTTTCAAGCCTGTCATGATGACATAAAACCTCCACACCCCCTGCCGTCAGCTGCAGAGCTCCCACTTTCCTTGCATGAAATATTTTCATCCTTGAGAGCGGCTGAGCTGTAAAGCATCTCTGTTGTCGACATACAGGGTCACCGCTCAGACGTCTGACCGTCAATTCTTCAGAGACTGTCCATTCCAGGAAAAACACTCCCATAAGTTGTTTGCTTAAACAGCAATTACGACCTATCTTCACGTTTATAGTGGCGGTGCCCTCTAACGGCCGTAGTAGTAATTATGGGAGTAAAGCAGGAAGTAAGGTGATGAAATATAAGAACACCAAATTCTGTGTAAAGACCCAGGTTGGGGGATGGATGGATCAAACAAATACAGGACTCTCACCCAGGAGACTGGTGTTCATGTTTGAAAGTTTGCACGTCTGAAAATAAAAGGAAACAGAGAGTTTTTTTTTGATTTTACGGAACATCAGGGCTATGTCACGTTCTGCGTCAGGTGCATAACCGGGAGTAAAGTAATGTCTGATTTGAACTTGTATTTTTAACTGTTTTACCATCTTATTTATCTGCGCTGTATTAACTCCTCCCTCACGAGTGATATTAGCCTATTTCATCCTTTTATTACTGCTTGTTACTGCTTTGCATGGTTGAACGGTGCTAGAAGATGGCTCGGGTCTGTGTTGCTTGGCTGTGTTCTGATGCTTGCATGACTTCTTATACTGAATGGGGATACTGTTGATGTGTAACTGTGCTAATGTCTTGCTGCTTCCTGTAGCTCTGCATGGCTTACTGAGGAAGCTTAGTTGTTGCTCTAGCTGTCTGTGTGGTGTCTTGTTGACTTCTGTCTGTATAGTTTAACCTGTACTAATGTCTTGCTGTTTCCTGCTGCTCTGGTCTAAAATTATCTGGCCAAAGGACTACAGTTGAAAATTAGCCGGCTGGCTAACACTGGCACAGTTACAGAAATGTTAAAGGAACACGCCGACTTATTGGGACTTTAGCTTATTCATTGTAACCCCCAAAGTTAGATAAGTCCATACATACCCTTCTCATACCCTTCTCATCTCTGTGCGTGTTGTAACTCTGTCCGACGGCTCCACCGGTAGCTTAGCCTAGCACGGATCCTGAAGGTAATCGGTTCCAACTAGCCTACTGCTTCCAATAAGTGACAAAATAACACCAACATGTTCCTAATTACATGTTGTGATTTGTATAGTCACAGCGTGTACAAAAAAACAAGGTTACATGAGACACAGCCATCTTCTAACTTCTAATCTTCTTCTGAGAATATAGTTCCCAGTTTATATACAGTTAGAAGATAAGGCTAAGCTACCGGTGGGGCCGTCGGACAGCGTTACAACACGCACGGAGATGAGAAGGGTATGTATCGTCTAACTCTGGGGGATACGGTGAATAAGACAAAGTCCCAATAAGTAGGTGTGTTCCTTTAATTAATGTGTTTTTTTTTTTTATAAAATAAAGAATAACAACCCAAAGCACAACCTTTAAAAAAAAAAACACAGGACTTTCACCCAGGAGAGCGCTGTTCACGTCCCAATTAAAAATAAAACTAAGCGGCGATTTAAAAAACTACAACTTTACAGTACAAACGGAACTATGTAATGTTCTGTGTCACATGCGTAACTGGAAGTAAACGTCTAGATCTAAACCAAACAATGATCTTTTTTTCAATGGTCGTTTTTGTGCCTAAACATAACCAAACTGTGACCGTATTACAATGTTGACGACATGTTTAAACAAGTTACATTCTCTGGTTTAGATATGAGGACGGAAAACTGCATCAGCATATGGTTTAGAGGACTTGTTGGACCCAGGACGGGATCAGTCTGTGACCCTCTATGCTGTGTGTTATGGCGTTCATCAGCTTACAGCTTCTTGGACTCCTGTCTGACTGCAGGTTATAAAAATACAGCTCCGACACCAACACTCATGTACAGATGTGGGTAGAGTTCCTTTCGCTGTCTCTCGTCCAAACTCCCGCAAACACTTCAAACGTCAAACAGTAAAATCTGCAAAAAAGTGACATTGATAAGAACTGAGGGAATGATTGCCTGCTGTCTTCCTGATGGGGATACAACATTGAACTTTTATGACCTTTCTGGGACTCGGGGATCATTAAACTCTCGACAGGTTTAAACAGCCGACATTTTACTGAAGTATGAACAATAAGAACAGAAATGGCATCTTCACCTTTTTCTCTTGAATCTCAACATGTTTCCCTTCAGCGTTAATTATCCTCTGTAATGAAAATGATAGCCTGTCACGTCCAATAAAACCTCTGACGTTCACGATAAATGCCTGAACAATCAACCACGAGCACTGTTACATCAATAACTCCAAACAAACCGATTAATGTTCCCGTTTTATATCCGCTGTGTTTGGAGTGTTTAGTGTTGATGTCAAAGAGGATTGTGGGTGTTAGGGAGCTGAGTTTAAAAGCACCTGTGGACAATACGAGCGATCACACAATTATGTGTTTGAGATTTGTTTGGATGCATATTGGTTGCTATAAATGTGTTTTGATGTCCTCTATCCAACAGGAGCTTCAATTACATGTCGTAAAAGAATTAAACTCAGAGCTGTTAGCTGCACTCCACAAAATGACAATCTGCACGCAGCCTCACATGCAAAGCATGGTTTGTTTTTCATCACAAGAGAATTAACGTATGTGTTTCGGGCTTTAGAGCTCTTAATGCGATTACAACAATGTTGCTAAATCCACTCATACAAACAGATTTGTTCTGAAGTGGCACATACTAGTGATTTAAAGGTCCCATATCGTGGTCATTTTCAGCTTCATGCTTGTATTTTTGTCTTTCTAGAACATGTTTACATACTTTAATGTTTAAAAAACAACTTTGTTTTGGTATGCTGTCTATCTAAATATACCTGTATTCACCCTCTGTCTGAAAAGCTCCATTTTAGCGCTTGTCTCTTTAAGATCCCCTCCTGAAAAAGCCTGGTCTGCTCTGATTGGTCAGCATTTCCGGGTCTTCCGCATCTGTACTCTTGGAGTCTCTGCACCATTATTGCAGCCGGGGAATGGCGGTAACAGTACTGTAGAGACACTTTCTACCTATGTGAAGTATAGTGGAGTCTTTTCACAGTGTGGTATTAGTACTTTTATTGAAGAAAAGGACTTCTTGTTGTCTAACCCTAACCTGTACTTTAAAACTAAGTCTGAACCTTCAAACAGTCTTTCAAGTAGTAACTGTTCTCACTACAATGTTTAAAACTGGAAGAAGTCCTCACAGAGAGACATAACACACACACCGACACACAGACACACAGACACACACACACACACACACACACACACACACACACACACACACACACACACACACACACACATATACTCTCACTATCTTTGTGGGGACCCGTCATTGACATAATGCATTCCCTAGCCCCTTACCCTAACCTTAACCATCACAACTAAATGCCTAACCTTAACCCTTACCCTCACCCTAACCATAACCTAATTCTAACCCTAATCCTAAAACCAAGTCTTAACCCTCAAACAGACCTTTAACCGTGTGGGGTCCAGCATTTTGGCCCCACAAAGCTGTCCGGACCCCACAAATATACTGGACTCCTGGTTTTTGGACCCCACGAATGTAGTTAAACAAGAACACACACACGCACGCACGCACGCACGCACGCACGCACGCACACACACACACACACACACACACACACACACACACACACACACACACTACAGGATGGCAGGAAACAAACTGACAGGCTTTAACCAACACATGTGAAACTGACCGTTAATCCTTCATCACTCCTCTCACCCTCCTCTTCCTCTAAACTCTCATCCTCATCTCCTCACTCCTTCAACCTTCCCCTCCTTCCCCCACCATCTCCCCCCCTGTTGGCCTCTTTTCTTCTTTAACCTCCCACCTCCTCTCCCTGACAACTATTCTATACTTTCATTAACTAAAAACACTACCAGCAGTTATGTGTCCAGAATATTTCGAACCGATGCGGCCGTACTGTCATTTAGCATGTCCCCAATACATAGTCTGTCAAATGCATGACAAAAATAATGGGATGTCTGACTGCATCCGGTCAGATTTTCTGGCTAATCCGACCCACAATCCTTTGCACAGCATAATGATCAAGAGGGTCCAAGGGCGACAACCAAGTACCACGTACGTTCTGCAGCAGGCCGGTCATCTGTTTATCATTCAAAAAAGGAAATTGGATGCAAACGTTGCTTAAAGCAACCCGGTCTCACGCCGGTTCGTGAAATGGTCACGTTATTTTTATTTATTGATACGTATACAGGTCACGATTTTCTCGTTTATTTCGTGTACAAGTTACGAATTTCATTTCATGTACTGCCACAGGGAAATTAAACGCCACACGCCGGCAACAACAACGGACGGACCGCCACACGGGGATGCGTTCCCCGGGCGCACAGACACGATCCGCGGTCTCTGTGGCAAGCAACAACGGGGACATGAAACGCCACAACAACGGGATGGTTGAGGTTAGGAAAAAAAAGAACTGGGAAAGGAACCGTCACACGCCGGACACGCCGACAACAACGGGACAGTTGTGGTTAATAACACGGAAAGGAACTGCAACACGCGGGACGCCATCCCCGCTCTCCGGGGTGAAAGTCCTGTGTTGTTTGACCCATCCACCACCCCGACCAAACTCCCTACGCGGATCTTTGGCTTTTAATACTGCTCCCTACCGTTGTCGTGCTGTGATCACGACATATTCGTGTCCTGTTCACGAATCAATAGATTCAATAATGTGACCATTTCACGAACTGCCATGAGACTGGGCTGGCTTGAAGATGCTGCAGACACCAAGTGTGGATTAAAACCATTAATGTCTCAAGAGACTTGAGACATTAACTGCCAAACAAAGAACAACTCTGTCACAACTTGAAAGCAGAACTAAATAACAGACATTTCTCTGAAAACACACTATACTTCCCCTTCTCAAAACAGTTATACTTACCTGCTGAATTGAAACACCGTCACAATCTGGAAGTCGAAGTCTAGTAAAGACCGTCACAGCGGAGCAGATGCCCTCCTAACAGCTCTCATACAGGACTGCAGCAGGACTTTAAACATGTTCAGGATGGACAGAAATCTACAGGAGGAAATTGGTACTTAAACATATTTTCATGTCTATGTGTCTGTATGTAGGACTTTATCTACTATATGTTTATGTGGCAGGATATTGTCTACATTGGTGTTTGATGTGTATCTTTCAGAGGAACTCGAGGAAGAAGAAGATGACTATGTTAATGTACCATCCTGGACTGTGGAGAAAATGGCAGCTCGTCCAGGTACATTTCATACATTTAATATTGTTAAACATGAGATTTATTTATCAATCATGGTGTTAAAAACTGTATATGTTTGAAGATTGAAAATGAGAATGTTTTCAAAGCTCAGCTTGTTTTTTTCTATACTGTAGGACTTGATGTATTCAAAGCATCTTTGTCTAATAAATCAACATCATTTAGTAAACTTAATTCTTATTTCTCTCTCAGACCAGAGGTCTCGCTGCTTCTACCAGTCTTTTCCACCGATAGCAGTGTGTTGGCTGATACTGTTAGTCATCACGAGCCTTTGTATCTACTGTGAGTACCACTGTCTTAACTTGTTGTTGTTAGTCCTTATTTAAAGGACAGGTTCACTTCATTTGCCATCCTGGCTCTGTGCAAAGATGTATTCCATGTTTATCTGAAGCCTATATTAGGCTTCAGCAGTTTGAGTTAGATAAATCAAGTGTGTATCATTTAGTTAATTTAAGTTAACTTTTTGTGATGGAAACATAAATAACATATTTAAAGATAAAAGGACTGAGCACCTCGTCATCTATCTCTTACTTTGGAAGTGCATTAGAACGATTATTCTGAATGAATGTATGAACAGGAGGAATAATCAGAGCAAGAAAACTCAGTTTTAATGTTCATATGAACACCTGACTATTGTTTTAAGATAGATTTAAAACATGTGAATCCATTCTGTAATGTCTTTTATTATAATGTAAAACACTAGTTGCATAATTTACGAAATTAATTACCACTATGATTAAGAAGCTCATTTTCATTTTGTAGTTGCTACATTAAGTCATGAGAAGGAACGTGAGCTGATGGCTGCCAATCGCAACTTGACAAACCTCAACGACAAACTCAGAGTCTTAGAAAGTAAAATCACAAACCTGACTGCAGTAAAACAGGAGCTGGAGACACGGAGGAACGACGTAATAGGACAAATACAAAACATGGAGACAAACTGGAACAAACTCAACGTCAGTCAAGTTAAGTGGACTATTGATGTCCACTGCCACAAAGTAAATAATGGTATGTTCAGATCCCATTATTTAGGTCCAATAATAACCAAGAATAATAATATCACAGAGCAGTAATGTGTATTGGGTTGTCTCTGTAGTTTCAGAGAGACAGTGTAAAGCTTGTCAGCAGGGCTGGGAACTCTTTGAGTCCAGCTGCTATCTGATTCATCCTTTTCATGGGAAAACCTGGGAAGAAGCTCGAGAAGTCTGCAAAGGACAGAGTTCAGATTTGGTTGTTGTACATGATGAAGATGAACAGGTAATGAGAAAACTGGGATTTTTCGACGCAATTAATAAAGTGAAATGTATATTTTGTAGGTCTGAACACACTGAATCTGTAGATCAGTCTGTATTTAACAAGTGTTTAAATATCTGATAGCTGTTTCTCTGTTGTCAGAATGTACTCAATTATTTCAGAAGGTACATATACGGATACTGGATTGGCCTGAGAGCTGAAGGAGGGAGATGGAAGTGGATTGATGGAAGTGATCTGACTGAACGGTAAAAGAGACATTCCTAAACACTTTGAATTATAAAAGAGGTTTAAGACCTGTCTGATTAACCACAATTAACTATCTGTATTGATCTGAACTATTCATATCACATTTTCTTTGGCCTTGCTGTCTGTCATTTCTACTTACACATACACACAACAGTAATCATATCCTCTTTTAATCTATATTATCTTATGCTTTTATTTTAATTTTTTTTTAATTCAGTGCTTACTTGTGTTCAATTTTTTTTTTTTTTTTTGTTTAGGACACTTGTAATTGTTCATTATCTATATTATTCCTCACTTCCTTAGGTGAGACTCCTTCTATAAGCCCCAAGGGGTTTTCTTAATCTCACCTGCACAATCTTTATTTTTTATTATTTCACTTTTTTGTGTTAATGTTGTCTTGATTTTATTGTGCAAAATAAACAAAACAAAAAAACTCGTAAAATCTATCAACCTTGATCTAAATATCATGTTCTTCCCTCAGCAACTGGATACAAGACCAACAACCACCACCTGCCGACGGTCAGTGTGTAGTTTATGTCAGGTATAAATGGAGATCAGAGAGCTGTGCTGAGAGAAACGGATGGATCTGCAAAAAGAAGGCTTTATCTTTTTAAACGCTGCAGTCAGACATGAGAAGTTTACTGGATACTCTGCATGATAATATCACCTGGCTTATAAATGATCTATGAAGACTTCTACTTCACAATTTAAATGTTTTGTTTTCATGAATAAAAATGCAAATTAATTATGATTTTTTTGAAAAAGAGAATATAAATCTTTACAGTAAATTATTTTTCAAAGCTGTTTGTGTGTCTCTGGACAAAACAGACACTCAGATTTGTTGTATAGATGAATTAGATATTGGCTACTGACAATCTGAGAAAAATACAATGGGTGTCCTGAAGGGGCACTAAACTGTTAACTATTAATAACTCTGAATGTGCTTTTGTTCTCCTTTGTTAGAGATGCAATGCTTATAATTTGTATATCAGCAGATTGATGAGAGGGACAGACAGACTGCTCAGCTTCCTGTTTCCTGTGTGACAGGTTATATTGTTGCTACTCATGAGTCAAAATGGAGGCACAGCATCACTTGTTTTTCACAAAATGGCCCCAGAGCTCTTTTCTTTAGCATTTGATTTAAATAATATTAATATGTAGAGTGTTTTTTATTTATATATCTAGAAAAAAGTGATGTTTTATTACATTGAATAAAAACGCTGTGACACATGGTTTTTATCGTCTTTTTCTGACATATTGAAGGAACAACATCATTCAGGAAGTTACAACATTGAAAAGGATGTGTGAGAAGCATAGAGAGAAAAACAACAGTCACAAAAATGAACTGAATGAAACAGGGCGCAACATTAAAGCAGAAGTCGGCTAAAAACCATCACAGTGGGAAGATTTTGAAGATTGATTTTAGAAAAACTTACAACAAAAAGTGTCCTGAGGCAGTGGTGGACTGTAACTAAGTACATTTACTCTAAGTACTGTACTTAAGTCCAATGTCCCATATATTTAGAAGAGGTACATTTGTCCTCCTCAAATATGAAAGACAACCCACTCCCCAAAAGAGGTCAAAATAACTGTTCAGGGGGCTCAAAACATGTACAGAAAACAATAACTGTGTCACCAAAGTTTACCCACTATAAGCTCTGTCAAATATGGTAATAAGCTATTTTCAGCTATTTAACGATTCGATTTTTAAAATCTGATGACACCAATGTGTTGCCTATCCCAAAAAACCCAGGGTGTATCCAATATTCTACACTGCCAACTTCTAATTATGAGAAATATATATATATATATATATATATATATATATATATATATATATATATATATATATATATATATATATATATATATATATATATATATATATATATATATATGTCTATGGTGTCAGGTGGAAGGTGAAGCATATATATATGTCTATGGTGTCAGGTGGAAGGTGAAGCTTGGACCCAAATGCAGTTAAAGAGATTTATTGAAGACAGAAACACACTTACTAGAAGCAAGTAATCCACTCATCCAGGAAACAAACAACAGGTAACACAATATCAAAACAGAACGCACCGCAAACAGAATGAAATAATCTGACAAAAGACACGGGAAACACAGAGACTAAATACCAGGGTTAACAAGGACTAACAAGGGACAGATCACACAATAGGTGAAACACATCAGGGCGGGGTAGAACAATCAAAATAGGTGGGAAAACACAAGACAGGAAGTAAAACAGACAGACTTCAAAATAAAACAGGAAACATACACAACCATGACAGAGGTATTAACATGAATGTCTAACTGACGGACCCCCCTGTCAAAAAATAACGCAATGGGTACCCCTCTGTTGTTGAAACTTAGGGGTCCTTGACCATGCGTCAGACATTTGACGAGTAGGGAGTGAGACTGTGTTGATGGCTACTGTCATCTTGAATTAAACGCTGTGACACATTGTTGGTATTGTCTTTTTCTAACTATTCTTACATATTGCTAACTCCATGTCAGAACAAACAACATCACTCAGGAAATTACAACATCATTGAAAAGGATGTGTGAGATGCAGACGGAAAAAAAAAATAACAGTCACAAAAAAACAAATGAATAAAACAGGGCGCAACCTAAAGCAGAAGTCGACTAAAAACCATCAAAGTGGAAAGATTTTGAAGATTGATTTTAGAAAAATGGCTTACATCAAAAAGTGTCAGGGCGTGAGAAATAAATATGTGACTTTTTTGTCTTTTATGTAGATTTAAACTTTGGAGCTTTAACAAGGTCACATTCTGTAATAGATTTGTTGTTGAGAAGTATATGATTCCTAAAAAAACTGAAACATGTAAATATGTTTTGAATATGTAGAAAGTGTTGAACAATACAGAATAATAATGATTTCCTTTACATAAATGAAGACATTTGCAACATATATTGTTGCATAAAGATTCACCAGAATCTGGGAAATTAAGTGTTGACCCCCGGTTGTAATGTTTCACCCCTAATGTTGAAACAAAGCCTACGTCCTTGGGCGGCGGTAATCTATTTTGTCATCCAGAAATGGAACCGGACACAAACGTTGCTTGAAGATGCTGCAGACACAGTGTGAATTAACAGCTTTAAAGGAGAAGACTTGAGACATTAGCAGCTAACCAATCAACAACTGTGACATCTTAAAAGCAGAACTACAACTCAAACACTTATCTGTGAAATCTAAATTAAGTTGGTACACTGTAAACGTCACCACTTCCCTTCATAAAGGCTCAACACACAACCATGACAACTATGTGAACATTGTTTATTGGAGAAAATGAAGAGAAAGGCACACAGATACGATACAATATAAGACATAGATATATCTTAAAATAGCCTTGATAGAAATTTTAAAACATGTTTTAATATAAAAATTCAGCCCCAAATAACCTATAAACAGTCCAAGCAGAGGCCACTTGTGGAGAGGCGGACTACACTAAAGAGTGTTCAGGGGTAACCTAATGCTCAGCTTCCTGTTTCCAGTGTGACAGGTTATATTGTTGCTATTCATGAGCCAAAATGGAGGCACAGCATCAATTGTGTTTCTTCAGCATTTAATGTAAAGCACATTAATATGTAGAGTGTTTAATCTATCTAGAAGCAAAGTCCTGTTTCAATACATTAAATAAAAACCCTGCGACACATTGTTGTTATCGTCTTATTCTTACATCATGCTGACTCCATGTCAGAACAGACAACATCATTCAGGAAGTTACAACATCGTTGATCACGATGTGTGAGAAGCAGAAGTTCACTAAGACTGTCACAGCGGAGCAGACGCTCTCATACAGGACTGCAGCAGGACTTTAAACATTTGTTCTTACATAGTGACGAACAACATACTGTAATTCAGGAAGTTACAACATCATTGAAAAGGTTTTAACTTTTTCATTTGTGATGTTCATGTTAAATGGTTTGTCTGTTAAGGACAAAAACTGTCTGTCTAACATTGTTAAGGTCTGCTCCAAGATCACTGGAATCCAGCAGGAAGACTCAGCTCTCTGTGGATGGTGCGAGTGGTCCAGAAAGCTTATAACATTTTAACTCAACCTGACCATGCACTTTTTAGTGAATTTTTAGTTATGCCATCAGGTTTGCGCTATTATGTCCCTGCACGGAAAACTAATCGGTATGTGAATTCTTTCATTCCTTCAGTTATTAGGCTACTGAACATAAATCTATGCCATTGTTGTGACTGGCATGTTGATGTTGATGTGGATGCTGATTGTTGTCGTTACTTTTGTACTTATTCATGACATGGATGGGATAGACTTTACAAATGAATTGCCCCTTGGGGATTAATACAGTTTTCTGTATCTGTATACTACAAAATAAAACTAAAGAAAACCCATGCTCATCACAATTCTATTTGTATGTGTGTGTAAGTTATGTTGTCTACAATTTGTGTGTGTTTTGCAATGTGTGAGAAGTTTCTGATGCTTCACAACTGCCCCAACGGGTTTTAAAATGCCCCACTTCATTTCAAATTGCATCTTTTGTATTGTGATTTTTTTCACTCTTTCGAACACAGAAGAGTCCCATCAACACACACAGCAGACAGACATGAAGTCAAGTGTTAAATCCAGAGGACTAAACGTAGAAACACAGATCAAACACAACAGATCATTAACACACGCTCGTCTCTAAATGTAAAATCACAGCGTCTGATCCGCCGTCACTTCACAGAAGCTTACACCAGCGAACGCACCCCGTCTCCTAATACGCTGCAATATGTTGAACAAGACACTGCCTTGTTGAACGCAGCTTTTGATGATGATGCAACCTGATGGATAACTGAGACGCTCCAAAAAACGGCTGAATTTAATGATTTAAAAAAAATACTTGCCAGCAGAAAGTAAGCTGGGATGGAGAGAGAGAGAGAGAGATAGAGAGAGAGAGAGAGAGAGAGAGAGAGAGAGAGAGCAGAGTTTTAGATGATATTAATGATGAAGAGAAGACATCATCAGAGGAACTTTATTCATGCTGTTCTCATAAAGCATTCATTCATATAGTTCTGAAAAGTAAATCCATATGTATTCCACATATTTATTACTCTCAGCAGCACATTGACAGCTGCTGTGTAAGAGCGTGAAGACAGGTGTTCATGTTCCGGGAGTACTCCTTAAGGGGACCCATGTTTTAAACCAAATCACAATCTTTTTTCTAATCTTAAATCCTAAACTTAACTGTCGCCGCTGCATGATGCTCACTTTCTGCTAAAGTCCCGCTGAAAGGACGCTCACGGTGCCCTAAACTTGGCTCACAGCCGACTTTTCTCGGCTAAATTTAACTTTATAGACCGCTGAACTTAACTAACATGTGACCGGCTGGCAGTCGCCGTAATTTCGTAGGATATGATACAAACCCGTTCATGACAATGCATTGCTTTGTTTTCTAAGGACATAAACTCTCTAAGAATGTGTCTCATGGCGTTTTCTTAAAAGGAGAAAACAATTATCTTTCATGATGTTTTCTTAATGTTCTGCGGCAGGGACACAGACAAAAGATATACGTAAATGTATGTATCCATTCATTTTTGAATATGTGGTAGTGCGTTCAGACTGCAGCGGTGGGGGCCATAGCAGTGGCCTGCGGGTAAAAGTTGAGACGGATTCAACTTTTGTAGAAATGCAACCCTGTGTCACGGTGCGGTAGCCAATCATGCAACTGGCGATCAGACTTGTCAGTGTGTTTGGAGCCAGTGTAAGAGTCTTGTACAGGAAACAGGAAACATCACTGCCTCTATCGCTGCCACAGGAAAGTTTTAAAACACCAAACACAAGCACTGAACTGCCTGGGAGTTTGTGGAACTGCCTTTAAGTGCGCTCAGAAATGTTGAGATCTATAAACAATCTGACGGAAAGTAGTAACTGTAAAATACAATGTCTACTTGTGTTGGTGTGAACGTGCCTTTTTTGGAGGACAGTCTGGTTTCAATTTTGGAATAACGCAGCTTACAGCTGCTTTTACTCTGCTTGATTCCTCTCAATATTTAATCCTGATTCCTCTTAAAGCCTTTTTTTTAAATAAACCTAACACCTATCCTTGGTAAATTAAATGCTGCACACTACTTTGCAGATTGCTTTGTCTGTAAGTTTCCCTTTAATATTAAACCATAAACCAGCTCGGACGTTCTTGAATTTGGATTATAGCGACTTACACTGCTTCATCGCCATCACGCAAGCATAATCACATTAAAGAAATCGCCCTCTGCGGTGTTGTTTCCATAATGTGCATGGGTTTAAATGTGCCCTATTGTTCTGAGGCAGCCAGGTGGAAAAGCAGCGGACTTTCTTCCACATTACGAAGACGCTGTAGGTGTCGGAGGGCGATGGAGCCACCAGGCCACCAGCCCGCCTGACGTGATGGGAGAGACAGGCAGGACACCGGCTCTGGGCCTCGTTACTCGAGCTCCATTAAGCTTCATGCTCAAACTAAACCATAATACCTGTTGTCAGAGCAGCTATCCGGGCCATTGGGGCTAAAAAACAAATACGTTCACAGATGCACATGCACGTTACAGGAATCAGTGTTACCACCCCGCAGCTCTTAAACACAAAAACATATATACATTTACACATTATCTGTGTGCGTGGATGAAGCTCAGTAAAGCCTGAAAGCTCTGAGCAATAAAATATAATCCGAGCAGATCTTGAACCATGAACTATCCACCAGTGATGGGAATAACGGCGTTATAAATAACGATGTTACTAACGGCGTTATAAATAACGATGTTACTAACGGCGTTACTTTTTTTCAGTAACGAGTAATCTAATTGATTACTCTTCCCATCTTAATAACGCCATTATCGTTACTGCCAAAAAATGCGGCACGTTACTATATTTGTTTACTGTTGTTCCTTGGTTAGTGGGCAGTGCACGACGCAAGCGCATACATGCTGACAATTGGCTGAGTTTGAGTAAAATGTCATTGTAAGTCAATCAGAGGTAGAGTTGGGCGGGTGTTCGAAAGCACGCATAGTCGGACCTCTATGAGTCGGACACAGAAGAACACAAGCGAGTCGGTCAACGAGAGAGAGACAGATATGGCGTTATAAAATCAAGGAGAGGGTTAACTTTTCCTGCTACAGATTTTCCACCGTGGTCAGAAAACACAAGGGAGACACTTTGTTTCTCTTACTATATGACTCTAGAGTCGCTACTTGCTCAAAAGCTAATCGCCGTCACTCTCTCACTTCTCCCTTGCTCTATCAACCTAAATCAGATGTTACTTCACTTGCTGTAGGTTACACATGTGACGCTAAGTTCGTTAAGTATAATAAAACCTTGCCTTTTATTAAAAGTAAAAGCATAGTACAATTCTTAAAACAAAACATACTTAAGTTAAAGTAAAATTACAGATTTTAACAAGTACTTTAAAAAGTAAAAGCACACATTAATGCGTGCTCCTTGGGAGCGTTTTAATACAAACCACAATCTTTTTCCTAATCCTAACAAGTTGTTTTGGAGCCTAATCTTATTTTGTGGACTAAATTTAACCGTAATATCGGCAGTTAGCGGTGTTATGTACCTGGGTCAAAGTCACCCATTTTCGGCTAAACACATCTACTAACTGCCACTGACATGACCGAGCTGTGATGGAGGTCCGGGCCAGCGTCGCCTGTGTGTGTGTGTGTGTGTGTGTGTGTTTGTGTATGTGTCTGTGTGTGTGTGTGTGTGTGTGTGTGAACCAGAGAGAGCTTGTGTATGCACATTTGCAAAAGAGACGTACAAGAGCAGCAGAGAGTGCGTGTACGTTCACAAGAGAGTTAAAGACAGATTGAGAGCTTGTGTGTGTGTTTGAGGTATTACTTTATGCAGTCTCAAGAGGGTGTGTATGTCTGCACGAGATTGAGAAAAAAATCGAGAGCTTGTGTGTGTATGTGTGTGTGTGTGTGTGTGTTCTTGTACTTGCTACATACTGAGGACAGGGTTTTAACCAAAAAAAGTGAGGTCATTTTTAGGCCTATTTGTGTGTGACAGATGTGGTGGTATATTTGTTTCTGTCTTTGATTCTTATTAATGTTTTATATGTTTGTTTGTCTGTTTATGTATGCAAATTCCACCTAAATGTAAGTTACTGTGGCAATAAACGCTTTTCTGATTTTGATTATGTGGTGGAAGTATCTGATTTCGGGATTTTCGGGCTGAAGTGTTGATGATGGGAGCTGATGTGTTCAGGGACCCCTGGGTGTCAGTGTCACCCAGTCTGTCTGCTGCGTTCAGGCCTTTTGCAGAGATGAAAGACTGAGCTCTGATAAAACAGACTGGTGGATTGTCAGCACGTACGCACACACACACACACACACACACACACACACACACACACACACACACACACACACACACACACACACAAACACACACACACACACACACACACACACACACACACCAGGCTTTTCCCATGAAACATTCATACATATAGCTACGAAAAGTAATGCACTGTGTGCTCTGCCAACATTGCTGCAACTACTCGATCGTGTAGATAGATGCTGCATAAGATCAGAAGGATACGTCCCCTTCTAACACAGAGGGCAACTCAGGATCTGGTGCGGGCTCTAGTCATCTCATGTCTAGACTACTGCAACTCTCTCCTGGCTGGCCTGCCTGCATGTGCCATCCGGCCCCTGCAACTCATTCAGAACGCAGCTCTTCAACTGGTCTTCAACCCACCCAAGTTCTCTCACACTACACCGCTCCTTCACTCTCTTCACTAGTTACCAGTTGCTGTCTGCATCCGCTTCAAGACACTAGTACTTGCATACTGGGCCACGAATGGATCAGCCCCAGTTTACAACCAGGACATGGTCAAACCCTATACCCCAGCCAGCCCACTCCGCACTGCATCAGCCGACCTGCTTGCTGCCCCCTCATAGCGAGGGACAACTAATCACTCAACGAAGTCTTGACTGTCTGCTGTCCTTGCTCTTAAATGGTGGAATGAGCTCCCCTTTGACATCAGGATGGCTGAAAGGCTACGCATTTTCCACCGCTGGCTAAAAACACATATCTTCCGAATGCACCTTGGACAATATATATATATATATATATATATATATATATATATATATATATATATATAATATAATATATATATATATATATATATATATATATATATATGTATATATATATATATATATATATATATATACATATTATCCAAGGTGCATATATATATATAGCTAATGTACTTGAACTTACTACTTGTTTTCTGGAATGTGTACCTTCAAGGTTGAAAGCACTTAATTGGAAGTCGCTTTGGACAAAAGCGTCAGCTAAATGACATGAAATGTAATGTAATCGTATGTATACTATGTATTTATTATTCAAGCTGGGGAGCGGAGTTCACATCCTGGGGAAAACACAAGACTTTCACACAGCTTTTATTTTTTTTAAAGATGATTTTTATGGCTTTTATTGCCTTTATTGATAGGACAGATTAAAACAGGAAAGTGGGTCATATCATAATCTTTTTCCTGAAATTAACTAGTCGTCTTGGTGTCCAGCTCACAGTCATCTTTTCTCGGCTAAAGGGTTGCAGTTAAGTTTGACCGTCATGCGGCAACAGCAGTTTAGGCACCAAAACGACTAGTTAAGATTAGAAAAAAGATTATGGTTTGGGTTAAAACACCTTAAGTAGTACTCCTGGGACATGAACACCCATTTCCTGGGTGAAAGCCTTGTGTTTTCTCCTTGACTTCTTCCGGGACATGAACTCCACTCCCCGGCTTGAAAGCCCTGTGTTTTAGGAACAAACATCCCCCCCCCCCGACCTCCTCCTTATGAGGATCTTCATGCTCTTATACAGCAGCAGTTAACATGCTGCTGACAGTTATAAATAACAATTACATTGCTTTACTTTCCGTAGCGATATATACGAATGGTGCATGAGAACAGCCTGCCCTCCTTCGTTGTTGCCACATGGCTGTGTCTGTATCTAATTTTGCAAACTATTTTTCTGCAGTTGTTGCTTCCGTTTCTGTCTTGTAACAAAATCAATAACGTCATTCTTGTGTGGACTAAATTAAATAGTGTGACAGATTTTGAATGATGAACTCCCAGTTGGGACTCTTTAATGAAGCAGAAGAGCACTTTGGAGGCAAGTAATTTGGGGGTCCAGCACATGAATCACCTGACTGCTCTGTGGTCGGCCCGGCAGCATTGGGCTGACAGCGGGGGGAAGCGGGAGCCTCCATAAAAATGGGTCGCAGAGGGCGAAACCGCCTGAGGGCAGCTTGGCTGACACCGCACATCTAAATCAGCACGTAGTGCACCGGTGCACGACAAAGAACTACAGGGGAAAATGCAAGAGAGGGGAAACTGCATGCATTATGTGTTTTAATATTCAGAGTTTGCAGAGTGGATGAGATCAGTGCGGTGGAGCCGAGCCATTTGGCTTCCCTTCAAAGCAACGGACGCATGAAGGGTGTCGAGCCGCTCCGTTTATACGGAGCGGAGCAGCTCTTCGGTTTGCTGATGAATCCTCAGCTTCAGTGTGTTTGTTCAGCCGGCAGCTCAGGTTTATCCAACATCATTTAATTTTATTGAATCATTTAATTACTTCAAATGACTCCAAAACACACTGAGTGGGATTTTCCAAATTTAAAGTCACATAAACATATGACCCTACTGATTTTGTTTCTGACAGACCGAGCGGATAATTCAAAATTCAAATTGTAAAAAAAAAAAAAAAAAAGACATTCGAATGTTGATTGATTGATTTCAAATGTGTAAAAAAACAGAAAGGGTCATACAGAAAACAATAATATTGCACACAAAAAAAGCTTAGAGACACATGAATGACAAACACTTTTAGATACATGTTTTGACATATCCGAAATGGATGGGAGAAGTAATTATTTAATTTGATATTTGAATGTTGAGTGTTGATGGTGTTTCTATTATGCGGCTAGCGCTATCGGAAGTAAAGGAACAGCCAGGGGGAAGAAGATTATGTCACAAAGACGCCAAAAAAAATGTCTAAACGGAGAGACGACTAGATTCATTGTGCAATAACACAACATAACTTTGAATTGTTTTTATTCTTTACATTGCTTTTCACAATATACAGTGCAGCTGCTGCTTGGTGTGTTTGCGCAGTTTGCATTTTGTTGTTTGCATTCTTACAGTATTAGTGATTTTATCTTTAATTGTTGTAAATGTCATTTTTAACTGTGTAATGTTTTTATGCCTCAGGGAACTGCCACCCAAATTTCATTATATTGTTGCCTGACCCCTTGATATAATGACAATAAAGCTACTTTGAGAGTCAGGAACTTCTGTTGGTAAGGACTGACGCCCAAATCTTCCGACATATTCAAGGTACAGCAAAGTGTCCTTTCACCAACTTCTATTTGACTTATACACTAACGAGTGCCGGAGTCGAGAAGTAGACAGGCATATTATTAAGTTTGTAGCTGGGGCGGCCTCTAGCTCACCCAGTAAGAGCGTTCATCCCCTGTTGGCAGAGTCCTGCAGCTACCTGGGTTCAAATCCAACCTGCTGCCCTTTGCTGTGTGTCACCTCTCTCTTTTATCGGAAGCTAAGACGTTTTAAAGTGCTCATATTATGCTTTTTCCATTTCCTTTATTGTGTCATATATATTTTTGTGCATGTTATAGGTTTACAAAGTGAAAAAGCCCAAAGTCCACCCCAAAGGGACTTACCATTTCCAACAGAAAACACTGTTCACTAACTGCTCCAAACAGCTCTATTGTAGTCCAGCCTTTACCTCCGTGACATCATGCGTCACTTTGTAACACACGTTATAATGCTCGTCTAGCTTCTAGTGTGGCACGCCCTCATACTCTGCTTCTGACTGGCTAGTAGTCCTTACCTAGGTACTGTCAGGACACGCCATCATACTCTGCTTCTGACTGGCTAGTAGTCCTTACCTAGGTACTGTCAGGGCCCTCATACTCTGCTTCTGACTGGCTAGTAGTCCTTACCTAGGTACTGTCAGGGCACGCCCTCATACTCTGCTTCTGACTGGCTAGTAGTCATTATCTAGGTACTGTCAGGGCACGCCCTCATACTCTGCTTCTGACTGGCTAGTAGTCCTTACCTAGGTACTGAGCATGTACGACTCCCAACAAAGATGTTACAGCAGTGGGAGGTCTCACTCTGTAGCTAAAACAGAGAGCTCAACACACAGGGTGAAAAGAGGAGCTGCAGCAATGTGCAGTACAACAAAAATATGGTGTTTTTTGAAAATTAAACCATGTAAACCTATTCTGGTACAACCTCTAAATACAATCATGAATCTGAAAACGAGCATATTATGAGCACTTTAATGTTGATACATCTTTTATGATAATGTTTTATTCTTGTTTTATCGATTCTGTTTTAACTGCTGGTTTGGGTCTCTCACCTTGAAAAATATGCAACAACTAAATGTCATCGTAATAATGTGTGGAAAAATTGCAGGGATTCATTTTGAAGAGTAATCCCCTTTCATACAGGATAAGACCCATGAGGAAGGCTGAAGCTATACTTGCTGACCCGAGTCACCCCTTGTCCTGTGAATCCAGGCTGCTGCCATCAGGTACAATTGTTCGAGGTTTAAGACCAAGAGATTGAAGAGCTCATTTGTCCCTGTTACAATTGGTCTCATGAATAGCTTGATGCAATTTGTCCCATTGGAATATGGAATATGAATGAATGTTATGTTGTGTATGACTGTTGTCTTTTATTCTCTGCTAGCTGTAGAAAGAATTGTCCCATTCATGGATAATGAAGTTTAGTTTAGTTTATTAGTTTATAATGTTGTGGACAGTCCTCTTTAGTGAACTGTACAGTAAAAGGAGCAGCTTTAGCCTCTATGCCTAGTTTCTAGCTGTAGTCCCTGGCCAGTTGACCATAGGCATCCTAAAATACAATGGTTAATAAAATAAAATAAATTACATCTATAATTATTGCACTGTGGCCTCACAGCAAGAAGGTACCGAGCCCTGGTCATCCCGGGCCTTTCTGTGTGGAGTTTGCCTGTTCTCCCCGTGTCTCCCCCCCCCCCCCCCCCCCCCCCCACCACTAAAAACATGTTCCCCTTCCTCTCACTTAAATGTAAGTTGCTTTGGATAAAAGCATCAGCTAAATGATATGTAATGTAATGTAATGCCAGCAGGTTTAAGCAAAAGGGATTAAGATATTCAAACACAATTGGAGCATGCACAGAGGATGGCAAAAGCATCAAAGTAGTTCATGCAACAAAATAATACAAAGAAATCAAGGGAAAAGAAAACCGTTACAGAGGCAACATTGAAAGCACATACAAGACATAACATGGAGGCAGGCAGCAGAGATCGAGTGGCAGCAACAATGACCATGTCTGACAATGTTAACTTGATCTTGAAGAGCCTCGGTTTTTTAGAACCAAATTACAAATACGCAAAGACCTGCCTCCTGAACACGCCAGAGAGAGAGAGAGAGAGAGAGAGAGAGAGAGAGAGAGAGAGACAGAGAGAGAGCTACTGTGTTTAAATCTGTTTTAATAGTCATGTCAAAATGAATATATCTGTACAAGTTGTGTCTCCCATTGTGTTGGTTTGCCCTCTTATGGACATAATGTGCACAAATATTTGATATTCAAACCTTTGTGTTTTTTAGAAGTAAAATTTGAACATCAGCCCTTCAATGATCTGAAACATATGGTTCTGAAATGGGACATTTTTGCGTAATGAGTACTTTTACTTTTGGTACTTTAAGTATGTTTGCTATACATACTATTTTTGTACTTTTACTCAATAAAGAGTTTGAAACCAGGACTTGTAATCGAGTATTTCTACTTTTTACTTAAGCAAAAGTTTTGAGCACCTCTACCACTTTTGCTTATTGGAGGTTTCTCCCAATCAATACACTTCATGGCATAGACAATTCAAATAAGCTGTTAATCATGGAAGTTATTTAGTACACTATACATCAGTGGACTTTATAATGAACTAAATATGTAGAAATTGAATCTCTGCGAAACTACAATGGACATTTTTTTACTATTTATAGAGCTAAGAATTAAGGTCAAGTTAGTACATATTATCGATACATAAAGTACTTGGAATACTCATACTTGAAGCCCTAAATGCAGTGAATTAAATGAATGAAGAAATATTTTATTTTATTAACTCCCTCTGGGTCTGTTGCAGGTTGAGCCCAGAGAGGCTGCAGACACCACCTTTATAGTTTCACAGAGGAACACAAATAATAACAGGTTATGTTTTCAGATCACAGATGCAAACCTACAGAGCAAACAAACAATCAAACACAGCGTTAAGACAAGTGACGGAGGTGTGTGTGTGTGTGTGTGTGTGTGTGTGTGTGTGTGTGTGTGGAAAATGAGGTCAGCTGCAGTGTTTCCAACACACTCCCCTCTTTCTTTTTCTAACCTTTAGAGAATCCTGCCGACACTCAGATTAACTCACTGAGGGTAAATCCTGGACGACAGCTCACACACACACACACACACACACACACACACACACACACACAAACACACACACACACACACACACACACACACACACACACACACACACACACACACACACACACACACACAAGCTCTCGATTTCTTTCTCAAACTCGTGCAGACACACACACACTATTGAGACTGCATAAAGTAATACCTCAAACACACACACAAGCTCTCAATCTGTCTTTAACTCTCTCATATATTGCACACGCACACACACACACACACACACACACACACACACAAACACACACACATTGCTGCTCTTGTACATCACTTTTGCAAATGTGCATACACAAGCTCTCTGTGGTACATACACACACACACACACACACACACACACACACACACACACACACACACAAACACACACACACACACACACACACACACACACACACAAGCTCTCGATTTCTTTCTCAAACTCGTGCAGACACACACACACTATTGAGACTGCATAAAGTAATACCTCAAACACACACACAAGCTCTCAATCTGTCTTTAACTCTCTCATATATTGCACACGCACACACACACACACACACACACACACACACACACACACACACACACACACACACACATTGCTGCTCTTGTACATCACTTTTGCAAATGTGCATACACAAGCTCTCTGTGGTACATACACACACACACACACACACACACACACACACACACACACAGACACACACATACACACACACACACACCTCCGTCACTTGTCTTAACGCTGTGTTTCATTGTTTGTTTGCTCTGTAGGTCTTTGTGGGAACCCGTCATTGACATAATGCATTCCCTAGCCCCTTACCCTAACCTTAACCATCCCAACTAAATGCCTAACCTTAACCCTTACCCTCACCCTAACCATAACCTAATTCTAACCCTAATCCTAAAACCAAGTCTTAACCCTCAAACAGACCTTTAACCTTGTAGGGTTCAGCATTTTTGGCCCCACAAAGCAGTCCGGAGCCCACAAGTATACTGTATTCCCGGTTTTTGGACCCCATGAATATAGTTAAACAAGAACACACACACACACACACACACACACACACACACACACACACACACACACACACACACACACACACACACACACACACACACACACATACACACACACACACACACAGACAGACACACAGCTCTGTCCTGAACCTGTGGGTTCTGTGGGTAAAAAGCTGACTTGATGTGACGGGAGTGTGCGAACTCGGCAGAACTGAGGGTTGATGTGAACCTGCAGCAGCTGTCAGATCTCTGTCAGAAACCGTTGCCACACTTTTTCTTGTACAAGCTCATCCGCTCCTCCCTCCTCCCTCCTCCCTCATCCTCTCATCCTTCCCCAGCTAAGCTTCAGTCATGTACTAGCTGTTTTTGGCGGCACCACGTGGAAGCAGGAAGTAACATTTTACACTTTATGTTCAGTTAAATAAATGTCTGAACTAGAAATTACTTTATTAGCAGCAACATATAACTGGATAACATTGCAAGCTGCAGTTACTTAAAAAATACTTTTAATGCTAAAATGGCATCTTAGTACGACGGCCATTGTAGGAAGAAAATACGGATGGGGCGAACAGATTCTCACTCCTATTGCGTAAAATACGGATGCTCGGTCAGGTGCCTTTGGCGTTGTTATTGACGCTAAAAGTCTTTTTTACCGTCAGATCTAAACACGCATTATTTAAACGGGACGGTTGGGTTTAGGAAAAGAAGAACGGGACGGTTGGGTTTAGAAAACGTGACATGCGGGACACGATCCCCGGTCTCCTGGGTGAAAGTCCTGTGTTGTCATCTTCAAACGCCATGTAGCTGCTGCTCTGCCCGGTGCGTTCTACACACATGGTGAAGGGCGCTTCTTGCTGAACGCCACTGCCCAAGCGTCCTTATTTATGAGTTTGGAGTGAGAACGGGTTGATGGAGTAGGGGGAGCGGGGGGGGGGGGGGGTAACACTCTGTACTAGAAGAAACTCACAAATTCATGAAGAAAAAACTAATATTTTCCGAGATTAAAGTCGTAAATGTACAAGAAAAAACTCAAATTTACAAAAAAAACCTTGAATGTCTTTCCTGACATTAATGTCAATAAATTTGAGATAAACTTGAATATTTTCTGAGATTAAAGTTGAACAAAAGAAACCAGATTTTTTTAATTTAAAAAAATATATATATATTTTTGGAGATTAAAGTCGTAAATGTACAAGAAAACAATCTCACAAATTTAGATAAAAAAATAAAATATTTGTGAAATGTATGCAATTTTTTTTTAATATTTTAATAACAATATATTAATGTATTTATAGATTAATTTATTAAAGTAATACATTTAAGGAAACAAACCTCACAAATTTACAAGAAAAAAAACAAATGTACAAGATTATAAAGTCATACATTAACGAGAAACTAATAGAAATAATATAAGTATAGACTGCCGGCTGGAAAAACCAACATTACATTTAGACCTCCTACATCACTGACTTCACCCACCTTCCTCCTCCTCCTCTTCCTGATGAGATTATTCCGGTTGGCGGTGTGTCTGCTGCCTCTCGTCATCATTAACCTGGATTTCTGTGTCGAAGCGTCAGGATTTTCCGGCTCAGATTCCTGTTGAGGGAGACGAGGGTTGGTTTAAACTACTACTACACACACACACACACACACACACACACACACACACACACACACACACACACACACACACACACACACAGGGATTATTATCACACACACATGCAGGAATCTTACTCACAAGTACACATATCAAGACACATACTATATATACTATGACACCCACCAAGGCTTATAAGTGACTTACACACACACACACACACACACACACACACACACACACACACACACACACACACACACACACACACACACACACACACATCCGTATCCCGTGTATAGTGGCTATAATCTCAGGGAAAGGGGAGCAGGCCGAGACGCTAAAGCAGCAGCAGACGAGGATTTACAGCATCGCCTCCCTCCTCTTTCTCACTTCATCTGACTCCTACACACACACACACACACACACACACACACACACATAGTCCCTCAGTCAGGTATTCTGGTACCGATCACTTAACACTCTTTAAAATTCTCCTCAAAGCAACAGTCTGACATTCTCTGAACTCGTCTTCCCCAGAGTCCGATAAGAAAAATGATATCAGTTTCGTCTCTGTGTGACCATGCAGGACTGTTACTGTATGTTAGCCTAGCTTAGCACCAAGGAATCTGGGGGGAAACTGTTAGCGTAGCTCCTTCAAAAGGGACAAAAGTACACCAATAACTCAGAAACCAAAGAGTCTGCTTAGTTAAGTTGACAGTGGAGTTAGATGGCACCCAGAACTTGCGTGCAAAGAATTTAAAGCTCTGTGATTGCATGTTTTTTATAAAAAACTATTATCTTCTCGACTATTGTTTGAGAAGCGCCTTCAACTTTTCAGCCATGATAGTGTCCTTCAACTTCAGGCAGAAATATCTGAACAACTATTAATTAATTATTGTTCATTTTTTTTACAGACCTTCTGCAGAAGAAACTACACTTCAGAACTATTAAAGGTTTTTTTTAACGTTTGGAGTCAGGAGCTCTACTCTCTTTACTCTTTTGATTAGCCATTCATGACTGAATCCTCTGAACTTTTCTTTCCGGAATTTGAGATGGCTTCGACTGTAACACAGTTCCTCCAGACTTGAAGAGAGAGAACTATGAGTCACTGAACATTTTCTAACAAATGAACAGGACTTCTGGAACGAAGACGCCCAAAATATCTCAGACCTTAACTTTCGGGTGGAAAAACAATGCTGCTAAAATCCTCATTTTTTTCTTCTTCTTTACTGTATTTTTATCGTTATCCACTCCTTCGCTGCTGCCACAGTGACTCAAGATAAGATGAAACTTTAATGATCCCTGCGGATAAATTGGGTCCCCGTGTCTTTTCTAAAGTTATATAATACAAAGAGCTTCAACTAAAATCACACAAGGAGCCACCTCATCCTCTGAGTGTCAGTAGAAAAGAAAGTTTGAGTTATTTTATCTTATTTTAGTTCTGTTAAGTTGGATAACAAGCCTCCTCAGCAGGGTTTTCAGACTACAGAGAGGCAACATGTTAGCATCCTGATGTCAGTATTAAAGTCCTGCTGCAGTCCTGTATGAGAGCTGTTAGGGGGGCGTCTGCTCCGCTGTGACGGTCTTTACCAGACTTCTGCGTTGAGGATGTGACTTATTGTTTCTTTTAATTCGGCAGCTAATAATAACGTGTTCTTGTGAAGGGGAAGTTCAGTGCGTGCATTACTGTCCAAAGTGTCTTAAAAGATAAGATCACAGGGAGAACAAAGGCAGAAATGTACAGACATGGTGGCCTAAAATAATTACATTAAGTGTAATGATGAATGTTTATGTTGGTCTTTGTTTTATTGCTACAAAAGCATCATGCATTATGAAAAATAATAATACAGCATACTGTTAGACAAAAGATAAGATGCTCACAGTTTTGTTCTATTATAGAGTATCTCACCAGCATATAAGAATCATTAATCTTTTTCTTAAAGTAACAGCCTTTCTGAAAGGAGGTGGTAACGTTTACAGTGTACCAATTTAATTTAGATTTCACAGATATGTAAGTGTTTGATTTGTAGTTCTGCTTTTAAGATGTCACAGTTGTTGATTGGTGTTTAAAGGTGTTCATTCACACTGTGTGTCTGCAGCATGTTAGAGCAACGTTTGTGTCCGGTTCCATTTCTGGATGACAAAATAGATTACCGCCGCCCCAGTGTCTGACATTTTCAACGTCAGACACTGGTTCTGGGGAATTTTTATGCAACAATATATGTTGCAAATGTCTTTATTTATGTGAAGTAAATTATTATTTTTCTGTATTGTTCAAAACTTTCTATATATTCAAAATATCACGTGTTTCAGGATGTTTTTTTAGGAATCATGTACTTCTGAACAACAAATCTGTTAGAGAATGAGACCTTGTTAAAGCTCCAAAGTTTAAATCTACATAAAAGACAAGAAATCACATCTTTATTTTTCACGCCCTGTTGTGTTCTTTAACCCCTCGATGTAGCACAAGTAGACACAGTTATTGTTTTCTGTACATGCTTTCAGCCCTGAACGGTTATTTTGACCTCTTTTGGGGAGTGGGTTGTCTTTCATATTTTTTCAGGAGGACAAATGTACCTCTTCTAAATATATGGGACATTGGACTTAAGTACAGTACTTAGAGTAAATGTACTTAGTTACATTCCACCACTGCCTCAGGACACTTTTTGTTGTAAGTTTTTCTAAAATCAATCTTCAAAATCTTCCCACTGTGATGGTTTTTAGTTGACTTCTGCTTTAATGTTGTGCCCTGTTTCATTCAGTTCATTTTTGTGGCTGTTGTTTTTCTCTTTATGCTTCTCACACATCCTTTTCAATGTTGTAACTTCCTGAATGATGTTGTTCCTTCAATATGTAAGAAAAAGATGATAAAAACCATGTGTCACAGCGTTTTTATTCAATGTAATAAAACATCTCTTTTTTTCTGGATAGATGAATAGAAAACACTCTACATATTAATATTATTTAAATCAAATGTGAAAGAAAAGAGCTCTGGGGCCATTTTGTGAAAAACAAGTGATGCTGTAACTCCATTTTGGCTCATGAGTAGCAACAATATAACCTGTCACACAGGAAACAGGAAGCTGAGCAGTCTGTCTGTCCCTCTCATCAATCTGCTGATATACAAATTATAAGCATCACATCTCTAACAAAGGAGAACAAAAGCACATTCAGAGTTCATTCCCCCTTCAGGCGAGTCATTGTGTTTTTCTCAGATTGACAGTAGTCGTACCTATAGAATCCATTATCTAATTCACCTATACATTACATCTGAGTGTCTGTTTTTTTCAGACACACAAACAGCTTTGAAATATTTCTTTTCTCTTCTAACAAAAATAAGACCCTTGTACATGTTTATTTATTAAAACAAAACATTTAAATTGTGAAGTAGAAGTCTTCATAGATTATTTATAATCCAGTTGATATTATCATGCAGAGTATCCAGTAACCTTCTCAAGTCTGACTGCAGTGTTTAAACAGTTAAAGCCTTCTTTTGGCAGATCCATCGCCTTCTCTCAGCACAGCTCTCTGATCTCCATCTGGACCTACTATCAAAAACTCCACACTGACCGTCAGCAGCAGGTGGTGGTTCATGTCTCCAGTAGCTGACACTGAGGGAAGAACATGATGTTTAGATCAAGGCTGATAGATTTTATGATTCAAAGTGTTTAGGAATGTGTCTCTTACCTTTCAGTCAGATCAATTCCATCGATCCACTTCCATCTCCCTCCTTCAGCTCTAAGGTCAATCCAGTATCCACTGTAACGGCTGTAAACAGAGAGTACAATCTGACAAGAGAGAAACATTAATCAGAGATTTAAACAATATACTTTAATAAACACACTGATCTAAAGACTCGCAGTGTGTTCACGTCTAGAGAAAATACATTTTATTTCATAATTGTATCATAAAAACTCCCAAAGTTTTCTCATTACCCATCCATCTTCATCATCATCAACAACCAAATCTGAACTCCGTTCTCTGCAGTCTTCTCGAGCTTCTTCCCAGGTTTTCTGATCAGGAGGATCAGCGTTATTAACCAGATAGCAGCTGGACTTGATGAGTCCCCAGCCCTTCTGACAAGGTTGACACTGTCTCTCTGAAACTACAGAGACCAACCAATACACAACATTACTGCATTGTGATATTATTATTATTGGTTATTATTGGATGTAATTATTGTGATCTGAACATACCGTTATTTACTTTGGGGCAGTATTGATCAATGCTCCACTGAGCTCGACTGATGTTCTGGTTTACTGCAGTCAGGTCTGTGATCTGGTTTTCTAAGATGATGAGTTTGTCGTTGAGGTTGCGATTGGTAACTGCAAAATATTTTTTTTGCTTCGTAGTCATAGTGATAATGCAATTTTTGTGATGCACATTATAATAATAAACATTACAGGATGGATTCACATCTTTCAGATCTGTCTTAAAACAATAGTCAGGTGTTCATATGGACATTAAAACTGAGTTTTCTTGCTCTGATCATTCCTCCTGTTCATACTGGAGAATAATCTTTCTAATGCACTTCCAAAGTAAGAGATAGAGGACAAATTTCTCCAAGTTTGTCAAAATATGTTTTTATTTCTAAATATCGTCTTTGTGTTTTTATAACTCTACAGCATTAATCTTGTCTTGGAAAACACAAAGTCTAGTAGTAGTCTTGCAATGTATGACTCTGCAAGATCTCCAGTCTTTACATATTATGACAGTCTTTAACGTTAGATGTGAGATGGTTGTGTTCAGATGTGAGATGGTGTCAGACATTAGTCTTTTCAAAGTCTGTTCAAAGTCTTCTAGTGTATGTTAGGCATTAGGTTACCCCTGAACACTCTTTAGTGCAGTCCGCCTCTCCACAAGTGGCCTCTGCTTGGTCTGTTCATAGGTTATTTTGGGCTGAATTCTTATATTAAAACATGTTTTAACATTTCTATCAAGGCTATTTTAAGATATATCTATCTCTTATATTGTATTGTATCTGTGTGCCTTTCTCTCCATTTTCTCCAATAAACCTTCCTTCATTCAAATGTCCCCCTTATTGGGGACCCTTGCCACATTTGCACAGAGCCAGTATGAAGAGGAGGAAGGATTACACTGAGCAGAAACTGTTTCTATAAACATATGACCATTAGACTGACTTGATACAATGTCAGCCTGTCCTCTTAATAAGGAGTAACAACAACAAGTTAAGACAGTGGTACTCACAGTAGATACGGAGGCCCATGATGACTAACAGTATCAGCCAACACACTGCTATCGGTGGAAAAGACTGAGAGAGGCAGCGAGACCTCTGGTCTGAGAAAGAAATAATAAATCAGTTTAATTAATGATGTTGATTAATCAGTCAAAGGTTCTTTAAATACATTTTGAGTCCTACAGAAAAGAATCTGAGTTTTTAAACATTTACATTTTCAGACTATCATGATTGATGAATCTCAAGTTAACAATATTAAATGTGTGAAATGTACCTGGACGAGCTGCCACTTTATCCACAGTGCATGCTGGTGCATTAACATAGTTAGCTGCTTCCTCCATTTCATCTAAAAGATAAACATCAAACACAAATGTAGACAACATCCTGCCGCATAAGCATATAGCAGATTTACATATAGATACATAAATAGAGACATTTTAATTACCTATTTCCTCCTGTGGATTTCTGTTCATCCTGAACAAATGTTTAAAGTCCTGCTGCAGTCCTGTATGAGAGCTGTTAGGAGGGCGTCTGCTCTGCTGTGATGGTCTTTACTGGACTTCTACTTTGAGGATGTGACTGTGTTTTTCAATTAGGCAGCTAATAATAACGTGTTGTTGTGAACAGGAAATCTATGTGGGCATTACTGTCCGAAGTGTCATGTGTCAAGTGTTATAAGATAAGACCACAGGGGGAACAAAGTCAGAAATGTACAGACTCTGGTGCCTAAAATAAGTTATACAATATGTTAAAGTGGCCATATTATGCTCATTTTCAGGTTCATAATTGTAATTTGAGGTTGTACCACAATAGGTTTACATGGTTTAATTTTCAACAAAAGCATCATGCATTATGAAAAATAATAATACAGCATACTGTTAGAGAAAAGATGCTCACAGTTTAGTTCTATTATAGATTATCTCACCTTTTTTTAAAGTAACAGCCTTTATGAAGGGAAGTGGTGAGGTTTACAGTGTACCAACTTAATTTAGATTTCACAGATAAGTGTTTGAGTTGTAGTTCTGCTTTTAAGATGTCACAGTTGTTGATTGGTTAGCTGCTAATGTCTCAAGTCTTCTCCTTTAAAGCTGTTAATTCACACGGTGTGTCTGCAGCATCTTCAAGCAACGTTTGTGTCCGGTTCCATTTCTGGATGACAAAATAGATTACCGCCGCCCAAGGACGTAGGCTTTGTTTCAACATTAGGGGTGAAACATTACAACCGGGGGTCAGGGGGTCCTCCCACATAACATTTTCAACATCAAACACTTAATTTCCCAGATTCCAGTGAATTTTTAACAACAACAATATATGTTGCAAATATCTTTATTCATGTAAAGGAAATTATTATTATTCTGTATTGTTCAACAATTTTTACATATTCAAAACATCTTCGTGTGTTTCAGGATGTTTTTTTAGGAATCATGTACTTCTCAACAACAAATCTGTTACAGAATGAGACCTTGTTAAAGCTCCAAATTTTAAATCTACATAAAAGACAAGAAATTACATCTTTATTGGTCACACCTGTTGTGATCTTTAACCCCTCGATGTAGCACAAGTAGACACAGTTATTGTTTTCTGTACATGCTTTCAGCCCTGAACAGTTATTTTTACCTTTTTTGGGGAGTGGGTTGTCTTCAGTGTTGTAATGTAATAAAGTACAAATACTTCACTACTGTACTTAACTAGAATTTTCAGGTATCTGTACTTTACTTTGTTATTTACATTTCCGTAAACTTTAACTTTTACTCCGCTACATTTCTGGTGCAGTCACCAGGAATGGTTTTCA
The DNA here is from genome assembly GCA_023566125.1 of Zingel zingel. Lineage (NCBI taxonomy): Eukaryota > Metazoa > Chordata > Actinopteri > Perciformes > Percidae > Zingel > Zingel zingel. The sequence continues at coordinate 3,356,792 of CM042321.1, read as the reverse complement.
ATTAACAGGTGGTCATTGTCAGAGTTAATTTGTAGAATGTCTTGCCTTTTTAGATGGCAATGGTTTGAGACCATCAGGTAGGGTTGGTACACAGCAATAAACAGGAAAAAGCCCTATTCATCTACTGCTTTAATTCATATTATGGCAAGAAATACTCAACTAAGTAAAGAGAAATGACAATCCATCATCAACACATGTAGGCCTGTCACTCCGGAAAATTTCACGAACTTTGAATGTATCCTCAAGTGCAGTCGCGAAAACCATCAAATGCTATGATGAAACTGCTCTCATGAGGACCACTCCAGGAAAGGAAGACCAAGAGTTACCTGTGCCTCAGAGGATAAGTTCATTAGAGTTACAAGCCTCAGAAATTGCAAATTAACAGCACCTCAGATTAGAGCCCACATGCTTCACAGAGGTCAAGTAGCAGACACAGCTCAACATCAGCTGTTCAGAGGAGATTGCATGAATCAGGCCTTCATGGTCGAATTTCTGCAAAGAAGCCACTACTGAGGAACAAAAAGAAGAGAATTGCTTGGGCCAAGGAACACAAGAATTGGACATTAGACCAGTGGAAACCTGTACTTTGTTCTGATGGGTCTAAATGTGAGATTTTTGGTTCCAACTGTTATGTTTTTGTGAGACGCAAAATAGGTGAGCGAATGGTTTCTGAATGTGTGGTTCCCACCGTGAAGCATGGAGGAGGAGGTGTGATGGTGTGGGGATGCTTTGCAGGTGACACTGTTAGTGATTTATTCAAAATTCAAGGTACACTTAACCAGCATGGCTACCACAGCATTCTGCAGCGACATGCCATCCCATCTGGTTTGCGCTTAGTGGGACCATTATTTGTTTTTCAACAGGACAATGATCATAAACACACCTCCAGGCTATGTAAGGGCTATTTGAGCAAGAAAGAGAGTGATGGAGTGCTGTGTAAGATGACCTGGCCTCCACAATCACCCGACCTTAACCCAATTGAGCTGGTTTGGGATGAGTTGGAGCGCAGAGTGAAGGCAAAGCAGCCAACAAGTGCTCAGCACCTCCTTCAAGACTGTTGGAAAACCATTCCTGGTGACTACCTCATGAAGCTGATTGAGAGAATGCCAAGAGTGTGCAAAGCTGTCATAAAAGCAAAAGGTGGCTACTTTGAAGAATCTAAAATATTAAACATATTCTGGTTTGTCGTTGACTATTTCCTTTACTACATAATTATATAAAACCATTGGTGTTTTTTCATAGTTTGATGTATTAAGTAATAATCCACAATGTAGAAAAAAATAATAAAAAATAAAAAGCACTGAATCAGAAGGTGTGTCCAAACTTTTGACTGGTACTAGTCAACTCATTCAGCCTCCCTTTTCTATGCTAAACAGCTATTTTGTATACATTTATATCTGTTTCTGCATTTGTTTATTGTTATTAATGTTGAATATGTTTGTTTGTTTATGCATGCACCAAATACCAATGCAAATTCCACGTTTGTGTAACTTACTGTGGCAATAAACCCTTTTCTGATCCTGTTTCTGATTGTTAGTGGAAAGTGCAGTGACTAGCGATAGGGGGGGCAGGTCCTATGCCACATGGAGCACTCACATTTAACCAGCTACCCTCGATCTTGCCGCTACAACACAAAATGAAATCAGAGCTGCAGCAAAACAGAGACGAATATTTTGTGATTTGCAGGTTTTGATTGATTTCCTGTAGGTATGTTGTTCTGTCAGCAGAACATCACTGAGAATAAACACTCCAGTCGCTTAGGGGGTTCATTTAAATGAGCTTCTCCGGAAAGTCAAAGTTCATTCTCGAAAACCTAAACAAAGGACACATCCTCTGGAGTTCCATGTCAAACCATCGGTTGTTGTGTTGTGTTTGACAGACAATGCAATTATTTAAAAAATGAAACTACAGACAGACACACACACACACACACACACACACACACACACACACACACACACACAATTTATACTCACAATCAATCAGACTTTATTTACTGTATATAGAACTTTTCATACATGTAAATGTAGCATAAAGGACCTCATACACCCCCCCTCCACACACACACACACACACACACACACACACACACACACACACACACACACACACACACACACACACACAGTTATACATATATAACACAATATCCCTCCCCCCATTCACCTGAAGCCAGATGTTAGAAACAGACAAACATGAATCTGAGAGCAGAAATACGAATCTGTGCAATGAGAAGAGACAGACGGCCAGCAAGCGGGCTTACACAGACACACACTGATGTGACACACACAAAGACACACACACACACGCGCACACACACACACACACACACACACACACACACACACACACACACACACACACACATAAACAGCAATCAAACATATTCTTTTCTATTCCACACACACATACACACACACACACACACACACACACACACGTCACATCAGGCCTCTGAAATACACGCATGATTGCTCATCCGCGAGTGTGTGTTTGTGTATGTTTTTTTAGACAAACTCCGATGTGACACGTTCAAGCAGACAGCGCCAAATCAGAGAGAAATTTGTCAAATCAGCTGTGTGTGTGTGTGTGTGTGTGTGTGTGTGTGTGTGTGTGTGTGTGTGATGAACAATAATGATACAACGCACATTGAAATACACGCTATTTATATTCTCCAGGTTTGGGCTGGCATACAGTATTTAGTTTTTCTGTATTTACTGACTTTTATTTTACTTGCTTGTCCTGTGTCTTCTTCCCCACCAGAGTAACATTTACTGTAAACTGTGCTGAACAGTGAGAGAAGGACAACTTTTATTTTCCTGCTAACGTGTCATCCAAATGAAAATCACTTTCAATTATTCATAGTTTCACTTTTTTTAGTGAGAACTAAAATCTGAAAACAAGGAAAATCAGTGTGTGTGTGTGTGTGTGTGTGTGTGTGTGTGTGTGTGTGTGTGTGTGTGTGTGTCTGTGTGTGTGCCCCATGTTCCCTTTGCTTTGTTTCACCCCTGCATTACCCATCAGCCCTATAACCCGGCGAGGGCTACACAGCTGAGCGAGAGTGAGAGCGGCCTTGTTGAACACAGCTTTTGAAGATGATGCAACGTGATGGACGAAAGAGCGAGCCGCTGCTTTAAAAGAAATGAATCCAATGTTTTTTTTTAAAGCTACCCGCTCGCTGTGCAGCGTGAAAAAAGATCCAGACAGGAGCGACAGAAGGAGGGGAATAAAAAGAGGAGAAGGGTTAGAGATGTAGAACATTAAACAGAAGACATCAGATACAATCACTTCATATCAGCTCAACACAAAGTCCATCCTGCTTGTTTAACACATGGTGAGACAAACATCTCTCCATCGTCACACGCCTATTAAAGACACCCTGTTAAGTTTAAATTGTTAGACTTTTCATTTTACCTTTCTCGTAACCTTTTTACAAAAAATTAGCACATACTTTTATGCTTGACTAGTCTATCTCCACGACGTTCCACATCGGGATTACTCATTTGCCAGATTTCATTCATTTAGGCCGGATATCCGTTGCCTTGGGCTTTCTTTGTGTTTGTGTTTCCGGCTCGAAGGACCAAGTTGTTAAGATAATTATTTATCAAGGAATGGACAGAATCACTGAAATTGTCTCAAAGTTTGTTTACTTGCAAGTAGAGTTAGTTTTACAGCACTCACAGCATAAGTACAGAAAATGACTAATGATAGCCTTCAACAGCAGCTTTTTTATAGAGTAAAATACAGTCATAATAGGAAAAGTAAATGTTGTTTCTTATCTCTGGTCAGGCAGGGCATCTCCTTCTCCTCAGGAGCATTCTGTATTTTTCACAAGGTTAGTCAGTCGGCTCCCATGATTATCTTGTGAGAGCACCAGCAGTATTTTGGCTTTTTACTATGCAAACAGTTTAATATTAACAGAAAAGAAGAATGTAATCATAATTTTCTAACAACATTTAAACTCCGGTCGATTTGTGAGGACTATGGTTAACTGCTCCTCAGATCTCTGCAGGGTAAATCCAGACAGCTAGCTAGACTATCTGTCCAATCTGAGTTTTCTGTCGCATGACTAAACTACTTTTGAACGTACACATGTTCCACCAAAACAAGTTCCTTTCTGAAGCTATTTTGCAGAGGCACCGTGGCTCCGTCCGGCGCTTAGCACCGCTAAAGACGATTGTGATTTGGTTAAAGAAATGCCAATAAACCAGAGCAAGTTTTTCTCCCATCCCAGAATGCTGTGTGGACTAGCCAGACCTTCCTCCGCAGTGCTGTGGAGGAAGGTCTAGCAATGCGAGACTAATGCACTATGCTTGCTCTTGGGGGAATTACTAGAATTGTGGGGACTTTATAAATTATAGAGTGTGGTCTAGACCTACTTTATCTCTAAAGAGTCTCAAGATAACTCTTGTTATGATTTGATACTATAAATAAAATTGAATTGAATTGAATTGAACTTACAACAAACGACTTGTCAAGTGATTCCACTGCTGCATACTAGTTTCCAATATCGGAATATAATCCTGAGAGTCTTTCTAGAGTCGGTGTAAGGTTAGAAACTCAGTCCCAGTCTTTCTCCCATCTGGACGTTCAGACAAAATCAATCGTGTTTGATATTATTATTACATTATTATTAAGTCTTGGTAGTGAAATTGAACCATGTGAACATTGACAACAACCAATGGGTGCTCTCCAGTGGTGTAGTCTAATGTATTGTAGTGGGTATCCTGTACCACATTTTTTTTTCCTGGCTCAGAATGGGCCTTTTGGGGGGGCATATCAAAGTGTGGGTATCTTGGTGTCTTCCCCCAGGGTTATTTTTAGCGTCAAAGACTAATATCCTGCATTCTGATGCACTTTTATGCACCAATTTATGGTGGGAATATCTTTTTTTTATCCTATGAGAAGGAAAACACAGATGAAATTCAAAATATATAAAAAATATAAAGGAATATAAAGCAGTACGGGGGTTTTCACATCAGGGACCTAAGCCTGGATCCCAAACTTTGACCCCAAAGCAACTAGGACAAAATAAAATAGGCTATTTATATTTGTCTTAAATGTAGGGAGGATACTGGTGTTAGTGTAGGCGGAGCATTTAGGCCCGGTCGCTACGTACACACTATGCACACACTACGCACTGCGCTCAGCGAGGAGAGGGTTGATGAAAGATGTGAAAAGTCTCTCTGCATGTTCTGCAGTGTTAGTTTAGTTTGCTGTCACATTACTTGACCCTGTATTTGTGAATGCAAATATCTGAAGTGAAAGTTCTGTCACAAATATATGTTGTTGCGTGTCATTGCACATTTTTAAGTGGGTATATGGAAATCCTGGAGATTTCTTAGTGTGTATACTGCGTATACCTGCGTATCACGTAGACTACACCACTGGTGCCCTCCATCACCAAACTGGAAGCAGCAAACGGCTAGAACCAGCGTTCTTTATGGTTGCTTTGGCGCCGCGCTAAGCTAAAGAGGGAAAGTTTCAGATTTTCAACCCTTCTGAAGCGAGTCATCCAACAGGAGTTTCACCGGCGGATAAACACAGATCTCTGGGTACCGGAGACATTCATCTGCATGTACAGCAGAACAGAAAATCTGCAAACTTTCCCTTAAAGTTACCAGCTAATGCTAGCAGTAGCTAGCCAGTTTGCTTAAATTTTTCTAAATGAATCTAGTTGTAGTCTTGCAATGTGTTGATTTGCAAGATCTCCAGTCTTTACATATTATGACAGTCTTTAACGTTAGATGTGAGATGATTGTCTTCAGATGT